>VFFE01007183.1:1393-127307 GCA_008921705.1 Burhinus oedicnemus
TTTTTTTTTTTTTTTCTTTTTTTTTTTTTTTTTTTTTTTTTTTTTTTTTTTTTTTCTTTTTTTTGTGGAGAGGAGAGCAAACAACCTGGCTTAGTCATTTCTGAAATGACTGGGTAGTGTATTCATATATGCTGTGAGAAGTTCAATAGTAATCTAGACATGGGGATAGAAAAATGCAGACTGGCAGCTCACATCCTTGAGAGAGAGCAAGTCTTCAGATCAAAAAGGTTTATTGTCAAGGTGACTTGGGCTACAAGACCCGTAATGCCTACTATGTTTGAGAGGCAGCAGTACAGTATTGTCTATAGGATGTGGGCTGACAAAATTTGGAGAATTTTAATACTTTAAATGCATTAAAACTCAAATGTTCATCTCAAAGTTAAGCCACATCCTGTAGGTGACAAACACCGAATTTCTGAGATTCCAACATTCAGAAAGCCTGTGACTGTAAAACGCTGCTGTTCTTTTGTCATATGGATTTGGTTTCAGCAGTCACTCAAAAATGCATCTCAAACTGCCAACGCCCCTGACATTCCCATTTACTTCTCAGTGTTCCTCTAAAACCCTTTCAGATGCTTGTTCTGAAAAATGAAGTAAAACATGTTGACCTGATCCTTGCTGCAATCTCAGTAAAGTCCAGAGAGCTTCCTCACAATCGCGTGTGTCACAGTGTTCACCGAGGACTTCTGTTCAGCAGGGACTGTGATGCCAGATCTGCATGGTAGCATATTCTCCAGCTTGTCCCATAGACTCACCATTCCCTTAGCTCTAGGGACATGGAGCAGGTGCTGACCCCTTGTATCTCTCTCTCATATACCGAATCTTCAACTCAGATTTTATCAAAGGAACCACAGTGATCTGTTGCAACAGGGTTTCCTAAACCAGCAAAGAAGAGGCAGGATTTGGGCTGTCCTGCTCGTTTCATGGTGAAATGCCATTTGGTGATATAGAGAACTCAACACAGTGATACTGAATCTCACAACTACATGGGACTGTTTCCCCTTCCTGACTTCCAGATTTTAACACCAATGTCTCATATAACAGAAAATACAAAGGTTCTGATGTCTCCAGTGCCAGAAGTTTCTGCTTTAAAAATGAAACCTTGATGTTCTTTGACAGACACAGAACCTAAATGACCCTCTCCATATCAGGAGACGGGCTCATTAGTGCAGTATGCATTGGCAAGTAAGCACCAAGGAAGAGAAAAAGCTGACCTTGCAGCCACAATGCATTCATTCAATTACTTTGGTGCTCATGTCCTCCTCTGTATAGGACTTGCCCAGAAGCATTTAAGGTATATACAGGCAGTTTTTTAAGCTGCAGCATATTGGAAGAAGACCGAAAGCAATAAGGAGTTCAATGCAGCTCAGAAACTGTCTTGCATGATTACTCTGTCTTCAAAAACCAAGTCAGGCACAAAGGGAAATAAAAATAACCAAGGCTGGAGCTTTGACGCTTCAAGAGAGGGGCGGGGAAAAAAAAAAAAGGTCTGTGCCCTCTTTTCCAAGCACAAGTGAAAAACTACACTAACTAAAAGGAGTGCTTGGCCCCATGCACTGTGCCATATTGACAACAGCAACTGCAATTTAATCAAAAAGCCTCTACTGGCAGAGCATGGCACCTTGATGGTACCTTTTCATTCATAACCATTCCTCCCACAGAGGGATGAATTTGTGTGTTAGCTTGCAGAGAACCATATTCCCTGCTGATGTAAAATCCTACAACTCCACTGCAGTCTGATGAGCTGTACTAGTAATTACTAGCAGGGAGTCTGTCCCGAAATCTCTGGGTACAAACCAGGGCACACTTAAAAAAAGCATTTTCTCACTCTGTCACTCCCACCCCCATCCACCCATCTCCTGGACTAAATTACAAGAAAACTGACTCTTCTCCACCATTCCCATTACTTAACTGATCTTAAATTATTCAAATGACTGATTAAGCTCCAGCCTTATTAATTCAAGCAGAAAGCGTGGAAGAGGGAAGACTGACAACAGACACAGCAATTCACTTCCTACATCCTAGCAAATATATACAAGTACAAGGAATCCATTTTCCAGAAATTCAACTAGTATGTGCTGAAAGTGAGCAGGGCACCCACCTTTGCAGATTGTATCACACGAAGAAGATGCCATTTCAAAAGAGTGCCAATTAAGAAACAGTTGTGTGAAAGACTTAATGTGACCATGTGGATATTTTACAAAGGGCTTCTCCTTCACTACAGAGCATCTGTCTTCCTTTCCATATATATACACACATGTATACACATACATACACGCACACACAGATAGATGGGTAGATATAAATACATGTGTGCACACACACAGACACGCATACATATATATATATTTTTATATATATATATATTCTTTTCCAGTTCTTGGAGTGGTTACAACTACTTAAGTCTACAAGGCATCCTAAGGGCACTTCCTGGCTCTAGCAATAAAGTCCATCGTATTGTGGAGAGAAGTAAAGGGAATATCATTGAGGGAGAAGAACAGAACAGTTTTCCTATCTTACATAATATCATGTGACAGGTCAACACCTCTGAAAACTATCATTGTTGTTTCTGAGCCCATATATTTTCTCCCTGTGTTCCAGGAGGGCAAATGTTCATCTTGTTCAATTGCTGTGTACAGAGGTGCCACTATGCGATTTTCCCTTTTTGGTGGATAAGTAGTTGCTTCCAAATAGTTTGGACTGTATGATACAATATCCTATGCATAATTTTTTTGTTGGCTTGTTTAAAGGGAGATTAAAAGAGTTTTGCTTTTTTCTTCATGTCGTTGCGTCTCCAGAGAGGTAACTTGTCAAACTCCTGTATCGTCATGCCAAATATTTCTTGAAAAACTTCAGGTGCTAAGTGACGCTTTAAGAAAAAAAAAAAAAAAAAAAAAAGGTGGGAGGAAAAAAAACAAGAAAAGGCAATGGTCAGTCAAAGCCAAAGAGACACAACAGGAGATAGGAGTGCCTTAGGGATTTCATGTCACTGCGTAAATGCCATTGCAGGAAATAATAATGCTTTGGCAATACACATATCCAAGCCCTCATGAACTTGGGTGCTCAGTGAATCAATAAAATTTTGCAATTTGTTAGGCCTGAGAAGTTTATGAAGGAAATCAGAAGAACTATTTCAGTTCCTGAATAAGCAACAGACAGAAAAATGATTTGTCTGAAGTCACCCAACAAGCAACGATAGACCAGAGAACAAACCCAGTTCCTGCACGCCCCTGTCCCAGGCTTTAGCTAGTCACCTCTGCTTACACATGGAAGTTCAAACAGACACTGGGTTTCAGGAGAGCTTTGCAGAAAGGCTGCAGGTTGACATGCTACATTTGAAGTTCTGAGAAGGAAGATGTCTGGCCAGACTAACTGTCCAGTACATATCTCTAGTGCCAATGAAACATTTTTTGGTGCTGTCTTGTGCACAAGTTACTTCTTGTTCAGCTGCTTTAGAATGCACTGTATGGGGAAAGTGTCTCCCTGTGGCACTAATGTAACACAGCGTTGAATTCTGATTAGTGATCACATATCTACTAGTCTAAAAATGTGCATAAATGGTTACTTACCCAAATTTTTGTGGCCCCTTCCATTATCTCCACAGAAAAATAGCTAACTACAAATGACTTAAACGTCCCCAGCCTTCCACTGGGCTGCTTAAATCTTTCTAATCCACAAAGCTGTAAGCAGTTTTTATTTGTTGGCAGAGATTTAAATCTTCATATTTTTTGATATCAGCCAACTCACAGGACTCAAGGATGAGTTAAAGTTGGACTTTTGATCCTCAAGGATGGCTGACACTGACTCTTCGCTAAGAAATGATCCAAGATCAAACAAAGTATTGCTCCATTCCAATATGGATCTTATGACTACAAAACACTCCACCAATTTTGGGCTTTTTAGCAATTTACAAGTATATAATTTATTCCTTGAAAACATAAGGGTGTTGTGAGAAGCTCAGTCCAGGAGCAGAGAGACAGAGATGTGGGACTCCTGGCTGAGTACTGTTTGTGGAGACGTGGCTGTCGCACTCTTCCTTCCCTGCTTAGTCCTGAGAAATCTTCCCAGTCGAAAAGGACCCACACTTCAGTGTTTGACCTTTCAAGTGTGCAACAACAAACAACTTCAGCAGGAAAGAGCATTTAGGAACTTGCTTCTCTTACCTCAAGCCTGGTTCTGTCTACATCTTTTAGTATTTTATTTCGCCCTCTGTTGGTCACCATGAGCATTTCATATGGAAAAATCTGTTAACAATGTATAAAAGGGGGAAAAAGAGATGTATTTACATTCTCCAGCAAAAAGAACACAATGTGTCTCATTTTCATAACCACACAAACATTTCCTTTTTCAAAGGAAATCACAGCACTTTTGTCCCCTAAAGTTGCACAGCAAGAACTTGGTTAGTATCAAACTGCCTCATATTGTAGAGCCACTGTGTACTTGCCCACCCCACTGATTTTTACGGTGCATATAATCCAGCTGGTCAGACAGTCCTCTCTAGTCAATATACTTTCTCATCCAGAGTTTATTAAGGTAAATATATTTGGCACTCATTGGTCTAACTGAGGGTTGCTAAAGTGTGGACAGCTCTAACGGAACAGACGCTTAGTGGACTTTTAAAAATGAACCACATGAAAATACATGAGAAAAAGTAGCAACTCTGAATAAGCAAAGTATTGATTAGTGGGGGCCACTGCATTCATCAAAATTCATCACATGATTTTCTTTGCCTTTTTGGACAGTCAAAGAATTCAAACAACTGCCCACTGTGCTTGCTGGCTGTGCAATATATACATGGATTAATGGAGATACTTTTGTAGAAATATTTGTCTTACACACCTCCATCTACTTCAGAAGAGTATGTGTCCAGCACATCTTCCATTAACATTTCCCTTGCTTTCCTTTTACATTGCAAAGAATGTCCAGAACTTATACAAATCAATTATTGGCCAATAATCAATTCCTGAACGCATAAATGATTTTACTTTTGTTTTACAAGTTCTTTGTTTGAAGTAAAATGTTTACTGTCAGTGGGTGTCAGATCAGTTTAATCCAACAGAAACAATGCTGCTTAGAAAGGATTTCAGAAAACCATGTGCCTCAAAATCAGTTTCTGGAATCATCCCTGGCAAACAAAACTCTGTTTTAGGATTTTTTTCCTTGGGCAGATGCTTCCATAAATGCCTGGAATGACTTAGGAGAGCTCATGTTCCATCCGACAGAGCCTCTCTATAGCCCTTCTCATTGCATATCTCTGCCGAGTAGGAAAAGAGCATTCCGAGTAGGTTCTCATCCAACCCCTACTGAAGCCAATGAAGTTTTTCTGCAGACTTCAGTGGCAATTGGTTCAGCCTTTACTGTTAATTTATGGGTCTTGTTTTAGTTGCCCACTGGGAACAAGAGTGAGACCACCAAAACTCTCCTGGAGAGACAGCTGAGCTATTATCAAATGCTATTAATTCAGTTATTTTAAGATTAGAAGAAATTCAACCTAATCAACTTCTGTGCAGAATTAAGCAACTAAGTTCATTCCATTGTCAACAACTATCCCAATGAACTTTTCAGAAAGATAATAAATAAGATTCAGGCATCAATGAACACACCACTGAGTTTATTGTAAGTAATAATAATTTAAAGGACGTGTGCTTACATACCAATTGTAAGATGATTCTTAGGAGATTCTGACATTGTCACAGTTGTACAATTAAGTCTATACTTTGAATTACATTGTTTATGTATGATACTGGAAATTGCTACCATATACAGCATTTAGGAAACTAAAATGTAACTTTTCGTATTTAAACAGGCAGAGTTTAAGTCAAGATCTACGGTCATAAGTACATTTTATATTTAGATATTCACAACAAGGCATGTCTCAATCTGGGGTGGCAGGATGCACAAATTCTGTCCTTTCTGGAGAACCACTTGGTAAGATCTGGTCATTCTTAAGTTTATTAATTTTCACTTTTCACGTGTTTCATGCTGACTTTAAGTCGGCTTTGTTTACTTTATCAGGTTTAAGCCAGTGTTGGACCATTGACATGAATAAAAATACTGCCAATTCATACAAGCTGAGGGTCTGGCATCACCTTTGTAAGCATCAACAGAAAGCGATCTATCATCTCACAAAAATTCCCATAAATTTTACCACTAATAATACTGACAGAATTTGTCACCCAAAATAACATTCCAAATCACTGGGTGCATCAACAGCAGTGGTGGCTGTAAGAATTTATATTGCACTGAGAGAGAAATTAATTGGAATAAAAAATAGCATCTCAGGAGCTGAGGATGTCCCCAAGCTGTTATTTATATAATATATAAAAACACTTGTTAATATACATTGCACTGGGGTCTCAGCTTATAAAGCTAGGGTTATTGCCTTGTACAGTTTGTCTGGAGGTGACTCGGAAGCACAAGTACTAATCTGGTTTGCAAAAAGAGCTCCTCACAACTGCAGAAATGCTGATACTTTTAACTTTGGCAAAATCATGATTTCTTGGAAGGTTCACCAGCAACAGAGAAATTTATAAGACTGAAAACAGCCCTGGTTGAATCCCCTCTGTATATTACATTCATTTTTGACTCAGGTATCTTTAGGCATAGCTACAAAAGCAATTTAAATTATATTCAACTGATATTGCCTCTTTTTCCAATAAATCTCCTGAAGAATTTCTCATATGAGAAGGTGTCAGGCTAACAGTGCTGAGCGCTAAAGAACAGATCCAGACAGACATGTAGGTATCTAACTCCTAATTTGAAACAAAGATCCATGTATTTCATTAACATTTAAATCAAGACAGCCTCAACAGTGTGTTGTGAGCCACAATATTCTGCATCACTTTTCCAGTCTGACAGATCTGAGACTTTCCCACTGAGTTTGGCCTGCTGTTTTGGCTAGTGGAAGCTTGACAGAGAACTAGCTATTGAGCACCTTCGGTATTGTTGTTTTGTCTCTGGAAAAGCCTCCTTAACCGAAGAAGCGCACCTGGGCTGCCCCCAACCTGCCTGAGTACTAACACCTGTAACAGGCAAAGTCCAGAACAAAGGGAGAGGTTTGGCACATAAGGAGCAGGGATGAGGTGAGGTAAAGAAAAACAAGGGAACTAAGACATTTCCTGCATTTTATCTGCATTTCACAGTCAAATCTTCACTGTCTTGAAGGAAAGTGAATAACATCTGCACTTGCCTTTGGCTCCAACATGTTAGGCATAGATACTCCTCTGTCCATTCTCATTCCAGGGACATGACCATCCGGAAGGGACTGCATCAGATACAGGTATACATCAGACACATAGGTTACACACACAGAGGGTAAAGGCACTCAAGTAGCGGTGAAAACAAAGGTGAATTTGCCCTGAGACTTCCTTCAAGTCTTAATATTTAGTCTTATCATACAGATCATTGCCATGGCTACTGTTACCACTTCTCTGAGGCATGCAGAGGGATCCTTCAACCCTCTCTGTCACCACAGCCTTCTGTCACTGCTAAGGCTGGCAATAGCTCCCTGCCAAGCCTGCCAACATTACTTCCCAGGTGGACCTGGCAACCCCAAGAGAGTGGTGGTCCTTTTCCCACCCCAGTGACTAAGCAGGACTCTTCTCTGGATGAACATGCAGAAGCATTAATTCAGATCCCACCCAACAGCATACAAAACACTCTTACACCTCTGGGCTTTCTTTCCTGTCACTTATCGTATCAGTTGAGGGATTTTTTTACTTTTTTTTTTTTTGTCTCTACAATGGGAAATTTTTACTCTGAACACAAACAGGGATAGGGTAAAAAGGTGCTGTTTTGGCACAGGTACTATTCCTAACAAAATAACTTTTTGAGCACAATACATGGACAACTCCTCTCTCCTCCCATAATCTTATTCTCTTTCCAATCATCATGATTTTGATATGCAATTAACAAAATTATCCAAGTAATTGAACCCTTTCTTAAATTGCCATTTCATATTGTGATTGTGCTGAGGAGCCAGCCAGACTCAAACCATTCTGGAAAAAACCCTGCAGACAAGATTTGGAGTAAAAGGGTTTATATTTGCAAGAACACCTCTTACTGGCTCATCTGTGATGGCAGCACTGTAGAAAACTATTGATCAGACATCTCGTCTGGAGAGCAAATTCCAGGGTAAAAATGCAGAGTTCAAGGCTCCTGGTATGGGAGAAAATTGCCTCCAGAAGAGACTCTACGTTTTCAGGGTTGGTACTAGAGAGGCTGGAAATAAATCCACCCTCAGCTGTCCAGGGAGGACTATTACAGATAACTCATATATCAACAGACAGTGGATTTTACAGAGCAAGTCACAGAACTGGCATGAGCTGTCTCAACCCAGCTCTGGGGAGGTAACAAGGGAGAATCTGAGGCTGTGCCTGATTTTTGTCGATAAGAGTCAACATTGGTGATTATGCTTAAACATGCAGGAAAATCAAAGCTATTGTCTTAAGAAACCCTTCCCTGTAGCAGAAATTCAAACTTCAACAAGAAAGTAGATGCTTTTGGTTCTGTTGTCAGTTGATTGATGAAAACCTGTACTCTACCTGGAAATCTGAAAAACAAAAGAGAAATCTTATCAGCTTTACAGTGTGGAAGAACAAGAATCAGTCACAATATACCAGATAATCCTTGTGTCTTCTGGTCTACCTGGTCTTTTAAAAATCCTGCCCGATTCTCTAAGGCCAGCAACCTTCATACTTTTGGACTTAAGTTTGTAAAGAGTCAAACACTCCAAACATTGCAGCCCTTTTCATTTTGAGCAGGCTTCTCACTTAATATCTAAGATAATAGGGATCAATCTTACTTTGGAGATAACTAGATTCTCTCTCTCTCAGCTCAAACCATTTCAAAACATTAACTCTCAAAGTTTCATAACTTTCATAAATATTGTCAATTTTTAGTATGCAATGACAGGTATCACATCTAGCTCAAAGTCATAATGAAAATCATAAGCAGGAACAGGGATTAGAAGGCATTATCCTCCTTTCTTCACTGTGGCACATTCTTTCATACTGGGCAGTGGATGGTGATTTTCAGAGAAAGAAAACACTGTAACAGAACTCAGTACATATTCCTGATAACATACATGTTACCTGCTTTCCATTTGCACCGATGCTAAAGCAGTCCCTTGGCATAAACAAGGATCAGCTCCACATAGCAGATTTAGCAAAATAAACCCAAACTTTTTAATAGGTATTTGCAGAGTTTGAGTTAATTGTTGAGTTTACCAGAGGAAGTTAAAATGTACTGAGCAAATACAAAGTAAGCACATCTACAACCTTAAAATAAAACAGCAGAAATGACCGAACATCATAACACGTTCAGTAATAAAGTGGCATGTAAAAAGGCTCCTCAGCCTTACCTCTAACACCACCACTCACATCTCCATAACTGTTGTACTGACCAAAATCTGTAGACACTGGCTGTAACAGGAAAAGAGGCACATGCACATAAATTCACGGTTCCTGACTTCACAAGCAGGTTGATATACGAGGAATAACAAATTGCTTTAAGCCTCCCCGCTCCCCCTGCTCCAAACTTTCACAATGTTTCTTGCATTGCTTTCTTGCCTTTTTAACAATGTAGTTTGTAGGAAGGGAAATTAGGTTTTGTCTGACTTCAGATGGTCTTATAACAAACCTTGCTCAAACTGAAAGTCCAATACAATTAATATGGAAATAAATACCATGGATAATTAAAGTTACCTTTCACTTCTCAAAATCACCATCTCCTTACCCTGTGAAGTCCATTTTTTCCATAGCCAGGGAGAGAAGAAGTTTTGGAGGCTGAAGCATGTGCTGTTGAATGAGGAAGGGAAAAACCTTTTACTGGAAAAATCCCACGGAAACTCAAAACCAAGAACATTTGAGGAATCAACTAGCACAAAAAACACAGTTACAAGAGCTAAGCATATACAAAACCAACTGAGACACACTGACTTTAAGAAACTAACATCTCAGCCCCAGACTCATCACAACCTTCCACACATTCTGTAAGTTACACGCAGCTTTATCATGCCATGGTGGCAGGTCATCAAGAAGGAAAACTCTGATTTTGCCAGGCTCAAAATCAAAGTGTTCTCCACTGAGTTGAAAGTAATGCTCAAGGATCAGACAACAGAGCAAAGTAACTTTTCAGTCCTTGGCTAGATAAAGTATTGCTGTGCACCTTATAATGGGACCAACATATAGGACAAGGAGAATCCAAGATCAGCAGTGTTTGACTGGATATGTTCCCCGTTAAGTCTCCCATGCAGGTCCATTCAATTCCATTCTCCTAAGTGGCACACATGGCTTATATATCACCATACCCTCTGAACTGTGCAACTATTATTGCACTTATGCTCCCAGCTTCTGCTGCTGTACAAGCCAAGGTACATATGACTCTATATATACACATGCTTTGGTTGTCATTTTTTGCTACAAAGGAGAAAAGGCTATTAGTTTTGGTCCTGTAACACTGTAATTGACAGATCTTTTGGTACTGACTTCACCAGGAGAAGAATCAGAATGGTCAATGCTGAGTGAATTCAAGCAAGTTTGAGAATTTGGCATTCTGATCCAAAATTATAGTTATCCTGTACATGATGTGACACTTCGGAGAACATGATGTGATTCAACAGGCCTCTGTGACTCTTGTTTTCATCTGAAATGAAAGTGAATTAAGGTAGCCGGGGGCATTCAACTTAGCATTTGCACTGACCTCAGAAATTGCCTAAGAAAGATAAAGACAATGTGGAAATGTCAAGAACGTGTTTTCAAATACAGATAAAAAGATGGATAAACAGAAAGAATGTCAGCATAATTGTCAGCACCCCTACAGTTAGTACAGTTAATACAGCCCCTTCAGACAAGATCCTCCATATAAGAATGCAATTTTTGTTTTTTTCAAATGTTATTTTTATCACAGAAGGGCAGGGAATGTAGAACTTGAGGCACTGTTGTTGCCAGCAACAAGCAGCTTTGGGAAAGGTACCACCGATTCCACAAAAGGCAAAGGATGATTGCACTGATTACCACTGCGAAGAGGGACGGGCACATCTCCAATAAAGGAGTCCTCCAACCTGGGCTATGGTTAATAAAAAAATCATAAGCTTTGAGTTGAGCAGGTAGACTCTGGCCCTGTAAACATTACAGGCAGTGAAGGAGAGTCACAAACCTTCTCTCCAAGACCATAAATAGAGGCAACACACTTATACAACAGGGAAGATGAGGAAATCTTAGTTTGCTTGGCAGCTACTCCAGTGGATGACTCCAAAGAGACTCATCTTGTCCCTTCTTGGCTCAAAGTACAGCTGCTGTGCTACAATGACCAGTGGATGAAGAGAGTGAAATAAAACTCCCAAACTCTTCTCTGGAGATCTGAGAAGGCCACAGATGTGTATCAAAATGGGCAGTGAGGCCAAGATTCTGAGCCACCAATCAACCAAAGTTGACTTCTGTGCTTTTGTTCTGGAACAGAATACCCCCAATCAAAATGTCAGCCCAGGCCAAAACAGTGGCTGTGTAAATGCTGCTTATTTTCTCTTCCTGGGAGGATGGAAAAAACAGTGATAGGAGCCACCAATTTAAGCAAAATGTGTTACTCTAATTTAATAACCTGGCCTATTAGCATATGTGTGATGTAAAAGGTACTGAATATTTTACCTCACTCCTTATCTATATTAGAAAATCTCTCTCCTCAAAATTGTCTGAAAATCCTCAACCTCATATTTCTTCTCATTAAAAGACAACTACGACACTTCTCCTCTCACCAAAACCAGCTAATGAATTAGGCCACCCTTTAACGGGAGAACATCACACGTATCAAGTGGTCTTCCCAGTGGTCTCTCTTCTAGGAGACTGCTTGATATGTGTATACGTGGTGTTTGTTATTCACTGTTCATTATTAGCTTTATTGCCTACATGATTTACCTGGAGAATCATAACGACTGGCAGAAAGGGCTGACCTATCGCGACTCTCCTTTTCCATCTCTTCTTTCAATATCAATTGTCCCAGACCAGAGTTGAGCTATAAATTGCAATTAAAAAAATGTATCAATAAAACAAAGCTGATTGAGGCATTAGTAGAAATTGCATACAGAAAACAAAGGGGTACTTCTTGGATGGTTTTCAGAAACAGCATGAAGACAAGCTTATAACCACCTTCATGAGCTGCTCCTCTTGCAGTTGCCGGCGTCTCTGTAGTTCCTCATCATCTTCCTCTCTTCCACTTGATCTGCGTCTCATGTCAGCTCCTGCTTCCATAAAATCACAGTACAGAGAGCTTTGTGTATCAGTTTGACTGCAGCTTGGAGTACTAGAAAGTACTGGTCAGTTTGATTTACTGAATAAACAAAGCAGTATTTTCTTATAGACTCAAAAGACTTTTTCAAAAATCACCCGTAATAAAACTCACTCAGATCCTGCCCTATGGCTATCAGGCTTCTTATAAAACTAACAAGAAGTTAAACTGCATGTGGGTTTCCAATCAAGCAACAGTCCTGGATAGAAAAGCCGTGAATCAATGTAACAGAAAAAAGGAGCTCAGACTGCTAGTTCTGGAAACATGGGGTTTAATGGCAAGAGTAACTGTACCCAGGGTTGAAAACAGAAAATCTAATTTACGTTTTTACTTTTATCTGGACTCAGAAAAGCAAATCTGAATTAACACTTCAAATGGAAAATTAAACTACATTAATCTCCTAAATGGACACTCATATTTGGAATAAAAAAGGCATTATTTTTAGTCTAAAATGAAGCAAACTAATTTGTGTTCTACATTAGTTACTTACTTTTTACTGAATATTCTTTATTTTCTTGAATAGTCTTTAAATATGGTCCAATTTGGATATCAGGACACTTCCATGAATACATAGAATATGATATTGCTGCAAGCATTTAGACAGCAGTTGTATTTTTTTCTGCACAGGCTATATCCTGATATAGTTATTCACCAGCCTTATGCTAGACAAACTCACTGTTCTATCTGAATGAAGACTAAATTTTGCAACTAAACTATCAGAAGGTTTACCTCAATTAAATGTTTTGTACAGCAGTGTTAAATTGATGCTAATAGGGTGAGAGACAAAAAGTTATGGAGAAATTATAAGTTTGTATTTAAATTATGTATTCTTTTGTTTGGTGTCTCAGGCTTTTGCAAGGGTTTTCAGTACAACAGCAGTAATACTCATTTTTCTGAGAGCTGAGCTCATTCCAGCTCTGCAAGCAAAATATGACTCTCAGAAAATCAAACAAGCTGAAAAACCTGGGGCTTGTGGGTTTGTTTTTTAGTGATTAATCTTGTATGATGCCTTTTTATTTCTGAATAAAATACGTCCATGAGCACATTTTTATCTTTATAGTTTCCAAACAGTCCTGTTTAGTTTCTAAGGTGTAAAAAAAAATCACCTGATAGCCAACATACAAAACAGTTTTACTGGAAACTATTAAAAGCTGTCATCCACTGCCTAGATACCGAGCTGAGAGCCAAAATTTCCAACAAAGGCTCCACCTCAGACATACAGCATAATAATGCTGTAGTTATCAGAAGCATTTGGGCTTTGAGCAACCTGGTCTAGTGGGAGGTGTCCCTGTCCATGGCAGGGGGGCTGGAACTAGATGATCTTCAAGGTCCCTTCCAACTCTAACCATTCTATGATTCTATCGTCAGAAGAGTTTCAAGTATGCCGATGTTATCACCGTGACTGTAATGTTTTTCAAGTTGCAATCCTATATAAAGGAAATTTTGAAAAAATTGCTGCTGCATATGCAGCCCCTTCAATTGATCATTGAGCCCTCCCACCCTATGTCTCCTCTCCCAGCACTTCTATGAAAATCCCGTTGCGCTGAAAACCATACACTCCTTCACTGAAACCTGAAACAGGCAACACTTTCAGTGTTTCAGACATGACTTCATAAATGAACCAGGCTAGCTAGCTTATTTTATACTATGGGGGTCAATAAAAATTAACACAGAAAAAAAATACAAAACAAAACAAAAAATTAAAATGATCATGCACATGATTTAAAGAAAAGAAAATGAGGTACCTGTAGTGCAACAGCACAGAAGAAAAATACAAAGTATGCAGAAACAGTAACTCTGAAAATCAGGACTTTTTTAGTCCATTAACTGTTCCACTTCAGTCATTGCTTCTTCTCATGAAAATAGTCATGTGGTTGGAAGCAATCATATTTTCTGTGGAATATTTGCTATTAGCTTAGGACTAGAAGATTAAATAGACAATAACTGAAAGAAGTCAGGCTTGTGTGACACCCCACATTTTTTAAACTACTGCACGGGACTTGACATATTTTGTCTATGTGTTAATATCTGTGTAATCAATTCCAAAGTCCTTTAGCAAAACCTCTTCTGCTCAGCGCTATTCAATAGTTTTAAATTCACAGACACTTTAAATTCACTGCACTTTGTGGTGAACACCTGGAATGGATACAATCTTCACTACTCCTTTTACAGCTCCAGTATTAATCTACTTTGGTTACCAGTACATTTTAAGCTGCATCACTTGTATAATTTTTTTTTTGCATACCTATGGCTGCAAGGGAGGGAGGACCTGGCCAGTGGTCCGTCTCAATCTTTGGTATCTCGTTGGGTGCTGGTGCATGAGCTGCTGGGAACTTGGAGGACTTGATGATATCCTCGGATGACTTGCTCTGTGCTGCCAAAGCAGCTGCATCTAGATGGCAATCAGGGAACTTAGCTATGTAAGAATCTGTACCACTATAAAGGTCTTCCTTATTTTGGCAAAATTTTATACTTTACAATTAATTTAATTTTCAAAAGCAAACTGTTAATTTTCAAAAGCAAACATTTTCATGTTTTGCTTTTCTAATTGCAATCTGAAGCAAAGTAGTGTCTTTCTCTTGCCAATAGATTGGAATCAAACCTTCCTCTTCTCCCTCATCCCCACCCCCAAAATAACCCCAAATCAGCTTTGGATTTTACTAGGGTTGCACAGTGTTAGAATGATTAGGCAAGAGTAAGAAATTAAATCTAACAGTATTTGCCAATATCTCTTAAGGAGAGCTGATTATTAATGAAGAAGAAATCAGATTTATGTACTGATCTGTCTTCCCTCTAGGGCAAGAAAACAAACAGTTCAGAGGAACAGCATTAATGTTAAGTCTACTGATGCTAATTATTTCCTGTGTTTCTGTGAAGAGCTGTAAAACAAAAAAGAAATCTGAAACAAATGTTTATTTAACCAGTGGCTTTTTTTCTGGCGCATGCCCTTGCTTATTAGCATGCAGTAGTAGTAAAAGCAGATCTAAATTTATTAATAAATACTAAACTCCATTCAGATCAACTTGGCAGGGAAAGGTACTTGCAATGAAATGAACCTCACCAATAAAATACCTCAGCAATGGGGCATCAACTTAATATTTCAGTCTAAGACAAAGTCTCTTAAAAGCATGTGAGGATGTGCATTATGGCTTTCACTTCTTGACATTAAAAAGAAAAAAATCCAATAGGATTCAGTTTACATTAAAACCAGCCTTAACTACCTCTTATCTGCAAACTGTTAGCTCAAATCACCTTCTGTTATACGAAACTATCGTATCAGAAGCAAGGATTCTGGATTTTCTTTTCCTTTTATCTTTCTTTTTAACCAGAAAGACATTTGTTAACGAAGTGAAGCATTGTGTTGCTCATCCAACATGTTCAGGGTAGTTTAGGAACATCAGTATTAGATATCATTGGGAATTTCAAGCATTTTATGATGGGGAAACTCTTAAGCATAATTGCTGGTATGGAGGAAGCCGGTCAGAGTTTACAAAAGCATGACTTCAAACAGTACTTACGTATTAGAATTGGTGATGTCAGTGGTTAAACATTCACATGTTAATGGGAGGTGAGGAGATACATTAAAACCATAAAAATAAACAAAAATAACGTTAAGACTTTTTCTAAAATGAGCATATGGTTTGAAACTTAAAAAAAAGAAAAGAAAAAAAGAGGAAAAAACCTTGAGGTAAAACCACAGCAGTGTTATTTGCAATGCTCACTCCTACCTACAGAATGGACTTCCCGGGCTTTCCTAATCATCTCAGCCCAATGGCTCTCAGCCAACTGTTCATCTAAACCCTGTAGACTACTGCTGATTTGCTACTTAACCCTAAATACATTTCATTGGATAAAGCATCTGGCAAAGGGATGCAAACTCAAAGTCTTTGAAAAGTGGAGTCATCCGTCTTTCCCTACATCACGTAAAAGTCATCTCCTATTCAAAGTTTTCTATTCACAGCAGAAGGGAAGAGTGAATGCACTCCATTATAACTGGGAACTTGCTCTGCAGTCCTAAAGACTGACAATGCCATGGGCTTCTGCCCCCATTATTATTTCAGACTTGCTACAACAATGTACACCGAAAAGATTAGAGCAGTAACACTGCTGTCTAACTCAGAATCCAAATACCTGGAAAACCAAGTGCAGCATACTACCTGAGCTATATCACAGGGCCTGAGAATCAAATTAGCCCTGTCAGTGATAAGTCACCTATATTATCTTCAATAATTAAAAATTCTTATTTAAAGACACAGGTATATTTGGAATTCCAGTCTGATGATAACATCTCCATCTTAGCTGTTTAAATAAATTACTGTACTTTATCTGTTTAAAATAAGGATATTCCATGAAGTCCCTGTCAGAGAGCAGTCTGTTGCTAATCCATTTTAACAGTACCTGTATTCTGAAAATATAAACTTTAAGAAGTGAAATACAGAAAGGCATCATAATGCTAAAAAGACAGCAAAATCCCAGTTAATGGCAATTTTGCCATTAATATCAATGTGGCCAAGATTTAAACCATATGATCCACATGAAACAACATGCTTTAAAACATAATCACTCAGCAGGACATGCAATAACAGCTGTTTCAAGCTTGGACTACTAATTTTTAATGCTTACACAGTAAACACTGAATACTTTTTCAGTAGTCTGCATGCCTTTTAATTTAGTTGACACTCCAGTTTCGAAATAAAAAGGGAAAGATCATTTACCATGTTGTTTGTAGATTGGTGGTTTTCTGTAAATGTTGACACCTTGATCTGTGAAATTGAGAAACAGAAAAACAGGAATATGAAAACTACTTCAGTTGTAGATAAAGATAACTCCAACACTAAAACAACAGACAGACCAAATCAAGGATGTAGCACAAGAAAAAGCCGAAAAGCTATTTCTAGTATTATACAAAATCAGATTATTTAAAGACAAGAAAACATAAGAGCAAGTGAAAAGTCAAAGACATGTGGTATGAAGTCCTTTGGAGACGATTCTGTAACATGTGGGTGCATCCAAGTCATGAACATTTTAAACATTCAGAAGATTATCAGTGGAATAAAAGTTAGAGAAGAAATGCAAACAAGCAAGACATTTAAATGGTGAAGATACAAGCCATTTGGGGAAAACTACCCCAAATAACTTTTGTGGAAAATTGTGCTTCAGTCATAACAGCTCAATTTTCTTTCCAGCTCACTGGCTGGATTGAGTAGAGAATGCAGTGAGCCTACAATTCACTTCAAAATCCAGAGAACAAAATAGCTACCTAACACACTGTTTTGAACAGTCAACAACAGCTATGCTTCAGTGAGTCAAAGGGATGATTTATGCAGTGTTAACTGATATACTACTAATTCTCAAACCAGAAGGATAGATTTTATTTCTTTTTTTTGTAATTATTTTTTAGGTAAGGCCCTCCACATTGCACGTTATCAATGTAAATCTGAATCAAAACACTTCCTGGAACTCTAATGCAGTAAATCTACAGCATGTCTAGAATATATAATATTTGTACAAATAATAATCTAAGACAGGAACCAGTTTCTAAAACACCTTCCCACCCAAGCCAATGCTTCATGTATTCAGCACAGATATAGAAATACAAAAGTTAATCCAAAATCAGTGCTACAGTGCAAAATCTGTCAAAATCTTATTAGAAAACCAAAATAAGATACTGGGCACTAGAAAATTAATGTCAGAAACCCATTTAGCTACTTCATACTGCCTGAAAAAGTTTTCTCTTACATTAGAATGAAAAATGAAAAAGCATTTTAGGGATACATGTTGTGTATCATAGATCCATAGATCCAATTAAAGTGCCAAAGCAGATAACTCAGCCTTTGGCATTAAGGAAAGCTAAACCTAGAAATCTGTGGAAACAGGCAAATCTTACCCTGCAGAATCCTACATCCTTGACTAAACAGGCAAATTCGTTGCATGCAAAAACACTGAGGTATTTAATTCTTGTTAGTGATCTGTTACGGCTACTTGATCAGCAAATAGGTATAAAAATTACAAGGGTAGTCATGCAGTACTTTGGCGCACATCTATACCAGAAAGCTATAAGGTGGATAGCAACACAGCTCCTTCTGTGGTTGCACTGTGCCAGCTGAAGAGGACAGCTCTCCCACCACACTAGACATTATTACTCAGAGCTATTCATGCAAGTGCGCTTTAGCTTACGCAAGTCAAAGTGTGCCAGGTTAGCTTAAGCAGTTAAGACAGCCTACCTTAGCCAAGCCAGGTCACACTGACTGAAAAAGAAGTTCCCACAAACAGTTTATCTGCCAGATCTGAGGAAAGGAGGAAGAGCAGTACCCTCTGGCAGTGCGAAGGGATACTAGACTGAAGGGGACCTGAAGGAAAACTGGATATAATAAGGCTTTCAGCTAGCACTGATGCAGTCAGAAGATGCATGTCAACAATGCTAGGGACACACCACCCTCATTTCATCAAAATCCAAGACAGATGAGCTTCTCCGAGGCTCACTTCAAAACAGAGACTGCCCTTTATAGAGAGGACATCCTGAGGCATACATATCCTTGTGGATCGTCAGGATCTGAGGATACCAAGCCATTGCACAAAACAAGTAAAGAAACATCCTCATCTGCTTTTAAAAAAAGGGAACACTAAACTAGAACTGCTTGGTTCAAGACTGAAACAAGTCACAACAATCTGAATGAACAACATAGGTAACGGCTCACTGGTCAACTCTTTTCTGTGTGTCGCTGTGAATCAAAACGAACCCCTCTAAAGTTAGCAGAGTTATGCTGGTGCTCAGCTGGTGCAACTGCGAGAAAAATCAAGACCTAGGTAGCTCACATCCAGTTCACAGGCCATCAACAGACCCTGAAATCCAAGCTTTTCTAACAGTGAAACACCTGACCAACAGAACAGGTAAAAATCACAATTAACTCCCCTCCCTCCCCCATTTCTTAACTCACTACTCCTCTCAGGAAGCGCAGGAGCAGTTCCAAACCCTGTGGGTACACCCCATGGTAAACAGCGTGAAACGATGGAGACAAGACAAAAGTTACAAAGGCTACATTCTACACTGTGACAGGACACCGAGACACGTACAGTGCCAGCTCCTACCTGGAACATGGAAATGTTTAGGGGCCTGAGCGTAAGTTGGAGTGAGAGGGCGGCTGTCGGGCCGATAGGGGACAGGGGAGTTCCGACCGCTGGACGGCTCATTGCCTCCAATGAAAGAATGGAGAAAACAAAATGAGAAGAGGGAGACCAATAAAAAAAGCAAGCCCAATCAAACCCAAACAAAATTGGTGGAATCAAAACCTCCAGGGAGAAAAGAAGTTGAACCAAAAATATAAATACAAACAATAACAAGAACTGGTAGCCCTGGTGAGTTTTTTTTTTTCCCCCTGATATTCCTGCAGAGACAAAAATTCATGTTCAGGCTGGAGTTGATGTTTGAGCAGCTCAGACTCATTCTGATGGCATGCAGGCAGGAGCTGTGTGCTCACAGCTGGTGATTAGGTAGGCAGCATGGAAAAGAAGAATGGAAGGTTACTTGGCAATGATTTAGTACAGAGATTGATATTTGGAGTTAAAAGTCACAGGCACAGAGCATAGTAGTTGATATGCAAACCCAAAATCAAACCAACTCCCAAGCAGATAGAAGCAGATGCTGGCAGTTACTACAGTTCCCTAAACCAAAAGCATATAGAAGCTAGAGATGGAAAACAGCTGTTAGGACATTTGGCCCATATCAAAAGCCGTAACTGTTCTATGCACACTCTTTCATTGGTTTAGCTCTCTGGTAGGAAATTTTTGATATAGCAAAATAATTTGTAAAGCAATGCAGCCCATCTGGTGGCTGTGCCTGTATCCTTGGTTGCATCTCAAATCTCTGTCAATGGCAAATTTGTCTCTGGTGACAATACTTCATCACTGCTGATTTAGCAAATCTGAATCTACTGTCTAAAAACTGAAGTTCCATTTTGTGCACACAGTTTGTTCCATTTGTAGGATTACTCTTACCAGGGCTATTTGTTTGCCTCCTAACAATCCATCACAGCAATCCAACGGCCCTGAAAGTTCCTGTGTGTGTGAGGGCAAAAGGGCTGTGGCAGGACCATGCTGGTTGATCCCCAAGCATCGAGACTTAACAGCCAGATATCCAAACACATGACTGTGTGTGTACCATAAAAGAATGTTGCTACCGTTCTTCACACTAGTGCAAACTCACAGAAACAAAAACTATCTACACGGGTGCTTATTTTACATGGGTGTGGGTGACCACAACAGTGAAAAGTAGGGGAACATCAAACCCCTTACATTTTTCAGGTATGCACAAGTGCTTAAAAAAACCTAGAAAAGCTGATTAACAAAGCAAGAAAAAAAAGTGGGGGGACACACAAGTACAGGACGGCTATAAAACACAACAAAAAAGGAACTGCAGGCCTCCTTTCAGCTCCAGGTTTCCTATGTCCTGTTAGAGGACCCAGAGCCTCTGACTCAGCACACTTATTTATATATTGGGGGGGTGGGGAGAAGGAAGTTTTCTTTACACTTTCCACAAAAGTTCCCCTTTTAGTTCAATGATCATCTGCCAATCTAAAAGGCACCAGAAGGGAGAAAAAAAAAAAATGCTCTTTACAAACCTCACTGAGAGAGACGTGCCACAGAGGCCTCTGCCAGTATACAAGTTAATCCATCTGCACATACATGTTTTAATAATGTTGTGCACAGTTTAGGCGGCTTGGCTGTACAAAATTCATCCAGAAGAATGCACGTACAAAATCCTACATTTACCAGTTGGATATTTCAGATTTCAGCCCTGAGTGACTTAATGTACATGATATCCCCCAAACATGGCGTTCTTTCAACCACTGGAGTTGATGGTGGTTTTCTATTTCAGGTGCAGCAATGCTGAGCTTCTGGCCAGGTAACACTAAGCGCTAGGTTTACTAACTCTGAAAAGCAGTATGAACAATTATTTAAAATAATATTGTCATATCTCAATCTATGGTCCTTTACTTGGCAATTCCAATATCATGTTCTACTTGTCCTGCCTTTGAAACACCGTGATGGTGAAACACCTAACTTGGTTAAGCTGATTTTAATCATCTTTTGTTTCTATTGAGAAATGTTGAGTTACTTTTCAGCAAAATCATTGTTTTATAGGGAAAAAAAACATCAGTATTGAGATGGCCTCAAGTTAGAATTAATTCTAAAATTTACAACCTTTGTAGAGACATGTCATTCTGTCTTTCTGCTTCCATTGGCAATTAGTATATTCAATGAAAGAGAAGAATCAAAAGGGGTTTATTGACCTGTGGACTGTCGTAACAGAGGAGTCACAAGTACATTTCACCTGTTGGGAATGTGTAGTCAAACCCATACAAACATGGGGAAGAAACTCTTCTTATACCCACCTCTTTATCTCAGCTAGACACAACTAAGTATGCTCGCATCCATAAACGAACGCTGGCTAATCTTGTATCTGGTAGACAGATAATTTGTTTATAGAGAACTGGTAATGTTGTATAATGCATACAGTACAAGGCAGACAATTAGCATGGTATCATCCGGCACGTGTTGCTTTACAGACGTCTCTGTTGGCTTGTATTTCCTGGGGTTCCTGTGCAGTCTCTCTCTTCCTAATGACTCCTACTAGTACTGACAAATGACTCTCCTTTACGCTTTCTAGGATGGCAGCCTCATTACTTCCAACCACTGCAGGAGGGAATGGTACACCTACTTAGATTCTCATTAGATCATCCCTGAGGAGCCCACTCTAATAATGAGGCTTAAGTGCTTCAGATACTGCTGTAAGATCACTCACAATTTATGAAAGCAGTGCCAGCATCTGTGGAACGTGCACATGCATGCAGGAAAGCAGAGCTGCTCGCCTGCCTGTACCTGCCTCCCAGGGCCTCATGGCTGGCCTCCCTGCAGCTTTCCATACAAGTAGGGGCTGTGCATGCTCTGAATTTGGGTTCCTTGCTGTGCCTGCACAGGAAAGTCTCTCTTACTATCTCAGATGTGCCATAACTAGTGTTAACTCCACAAAGCAACGAGAGCACTCCAGTTCGCCAACACTGTAGGAAAAACTAGTTACCACACCCCTGGCAGGAAGTTGAACATGTGTGTGCGTAGGTGGGTGGGGGATGTTAAGAGATAATGGAGTCAGTTTAATATAAAAATCAGTCACTTGCACACAGCAGCCTCAGAAGTGAAATTCAGAGGCTTTTTTTCTTTCATTCTGTTTGCTCCATGAGGTAGTTCCCATTTCCTATAGCTTGATTTGCTAAGCAGGTTCCCCTAGCAGTCAGGAATATAATTTTTTTGCAGGTTCCTGCTGCCTTCTGAAGTGCTCACCACTGGGCTCACTGTGTGATTCACAAGCTAAGTTCACAGAATCAGGCCAAAAAACCCCACACGCAACCAACATTGAGCCTTCTGTCAACTTGCAATTTAGTTGCTCTACTTCTGAATAGGCATAGGAAAAAGAGCTCAACAGCACCTGAAACGCTAAGTCCTATTCAGGTTTTGTCAAACTATCATTCATCATCTTGTCCAGACGTGTGGCCCTATTTCCTGCACAAAACTGAAAGGCATGAAACAGCCAAAGCACATCTGTTTTCCAGAGCAGAGCTTTCAGTTGAATCCACAAAACCCTGGAATAATTATCACACACAGAGAGCATTTGATTTCAGAGACCTGCCTCAGGGAAGGAAAGCAGGAACCTGTGAAAACCAAGGCCCAAATTCACTATGAATGTGGGTAGATTCCTTACGGGAAGGGCTGTGAGCATAGGAATACATGTTGCTTTGGAGCTCTTTTTATGCAGAAATCTTACAGGGCTTTGCAATATTCTTGAATGCCTCTGAAAAATTCTAGGCATGTGAGATGAAATCCTGGCTCTCAATGAGAGTTTTGTCTTTGATTTGAGCAGGGTCAGGGTTTCTTTCATTCATGGACTTGTTTTGATTCTTTCATAGCAAAGACAGTACTTTATTGAGACAAGAACAAATTCAATGGAGAGTCCAAATGAGATTAAATGAAGTCTAAGCCAATGCCTATTACAGCCTCTTCCACCTCGTTCAACATATATGTTACATCAACAAACTCTAAGATTTTTCTGAGGCGTATTTAGCCACTTCACTCCTCTAAGTTCTTCACATTTCACCTTGTGTACAAGGCTTGAGCACTGAAACTGGTCTAAATGTCCTTTTCTGGCTTGACAGTACAAAATAACACAGGCGTAATGTGTGGTATGCCACTTTCCTTATCATTATGCTGTTTGGAAACTATGCCCTGTTACCAAAGCAGTTTTGGCATGATCTATATTCTCTGACTCCTAAAGGAAAAAACTCCCAAAACTATAGCTTTATTGAATCTTCCTTAAAAACTTACACCAAGTTCACCTTCCTGCTAAAAGTACAAGTGACTTTGAGAAAGACTGAACAAGTACAAATGTGATCACGTAATGCCTCTTCTTTGAATCACTGCAAATCTACCACATCTAATAACCCCCACAGTGCTATAGTTCTCATTTCAGATGTATTCACAAGGGTCTAATTTCCCTAGTTGACATAAACCCGCTACTTTCAAGGGTAAAATAATGCAGTTCTTTAAACTTTGAAAACAGACACCTAGAATACCCAAGACTAACCCCTATGGATAAGAATATCAGGGAGTTGCATTAAGTGCAGCCAGTGCCAGACTAATCTCTCTTTTCTGCCGCACAGATGTAGAAAGGGGATACTTGGACAGATGTGGCATGCAAGGATGGCAAATGAAGAACCACATGGGAAACCCAGATCAACCTCATCAGTTGATAACAAAATACCTTTTTATGAACATCAAGTAGGGAAGAGGACATACAACACAGTGCAACTGGACTTCACTCAGCACCACTCAAATGTTTAAAAAAAAACCAGAGAACCCCCTTGAATTAAATACTGGGCAAACTATATTATCTCTTCCTATGAAAATACTTACACCTACATGTTGTAACAGTAGAGAAGTTTATTTAACTAAAATATTACCAGTCCCTATCATCTTGTCTTTCTTTAAGTGCACATGCACTGTTAGTACATATATACACACTATGTGTATTTTCAGAGTATATCTGATTAAGAACTATCTTTCATCATATTCCTTTTACAGGACAAACCACAGCTTGCTCTGATTTAGGGAACATTATGAACATTTGTTTGTCTAATGTTTTGTGAGCACTTCGTTGGTCACTTAACATGCTGGAAAAATTACAAAGGTCTTCAGGCCTTTTGACCTTTTGTACCTTTCAATATTTTGTAGCAATGGAAAGACAAAAGCTTTTCCTAAACTGCTTCAATAGCTACTTATCTTCACCTTGAACAAGTCAGAGAAATAATGATGATTTTTATCTAATTTAACTGTAACGATAGGATCTTATTGCATCTTTTCCTGCTATATGGGAGAACCTTCTCTTACCACACAGGTACATAGACACTGAACAGTTCACTACCAAATCCTTCCATTTAGAATCATAGAATCGTTTAGGTTGGAAAAGACCTTTAAGATCATCTAGTCCAACCATTGACCCTACTCTACCAGGTCTGCCACTAAACCATGTCTCTAAGCACCACCTCTACACGACTTTTAAACACATCTAGGCATGGTGACTCAACCACCTCCCTGGGCAGCCTGTTCCAATGTTTGATAACTCTTTCCGTGAAAAATTTTTTCCTAATGTCCAGCCTAAACCTCCCCTGGCGCAACTTGAAGCCATTTCCTTTTGTCCTATTGCTAGTTACTTGGGAGAAGAGACCAGCGCCCATCTCACTACAACCTCCTTTCAGGAGGTCTCCCCTCAACCTTCTCTTCTCCAGACTAAACAACCCTAATTCCTTCAGCCGCTCCTCATAAGACATGTTCTCCAGACCCCTCACCAGCTTTGTTGCCCTTCTCTGGACGTGCTCCAGCACCTCAATGTCCCTCCTATACTGTGGCGCCCAAACCTGAACACAGTACTCAAGCTGTGGCCTCACCAGTGCTGAGTACAGGGGCACCATCACTTCCCTACTCCTGCTGGCCATGCATTTGATAGCATTAATACATTAGCAGCCATGACTTTTTCACTATGAGATTTGGAATTATTTGATGGCTGTTCTCTGAAGCTTCTGCAGTGTTTCTTAGGTCACTCATCCTGCTGGGACAGTGGACTTACCAATTCAGTTCCCTGTAGATCTTATTCAAATACCTAAAGTCTCTACTTAGCTCTTTTAGCTGTAGCGTCTCTTTCTGCTTTCCTATCCACCCATGCTAACATCCACTGGAACAGTCAAATCCTCTTCAGAGTCACTGCTCTTCCCACCATGTACATATGGACAACATCACTTAGAAGCATGGCTTACATGTGGCTACACTGTTCACTGAGAAAACTGTTGCTCACTTTCTTTATTGACTGCTGTTCTCCCAGTCTGCATGCCATCACGGAGCTCTGCAATACTATTTCATGTTTTCTTCCAGGTTATTACCAAAAATACCCCAAATTAATTTATCTGTGTAAGTTCTATAAATGTCCGAGTTTGGCTCAACGCTCTGAGAGAACTCAGCTTGCAGTGTTAAACTGAAACACAAAAGTGTATTTTTGGGTTTTTTTGAGTAGTTGCCTTTCTCCACAGGGGTGAAAACCAAAAACAAATTAAACACATGGGGATATTCCCACCACATTACCCTAGGCACCAAACAGGTCACCTTAAGAAGGTGCTTCTTTTTCTCACCCACCTATTAAAAGACTACTCTTTCAATTCAGCCATGTGAATTACAAGATGTGGGTACCTGCTACTTGCCCCTTCTCAAATGCACCACATCCTCAGATGGTGTACACTGTCACAGTGATACGAACTTGAGCTTTCAGGGGCTTTACTGAGTTACAACACATAAATGCCGTCCAGGCCTAAGACCTTAATGTAAAATTTTCAGAAAATCGTGGATTCTTACAATGTCTTATGTGACATATCTGATAAGAACCATACCTACCCCTTTGTCTACAGCGCTTGTAATCCCACTTGGCCTTTTGTACCGATAACTGAGATACATACCTAATCTACACACCAGGTAATTCTTTGAAATCTGAAAACAATAGGCATGGCTTTCCAATAGTTCTTCTGATTTATCTGTTGAAGAAGCTATTTTCTCAACAGAAAAAGAACGAAAATGCCACTTGAAAGAGTGTGAGCATTAATTTGGATTTACAGCAAAGAAATGTTGAAATTGCAAGGATTATGAATTAACTGCATGCTGAAATGAGCAGTGTATCTATTTTTAAGGGTCCCAATCTCTTACGTTTGAAGTGAGTTTTTTTTTTTATTGTGACATAATAGGAAAGTTGAAAGTGCATATTAACAAAAATCATCTAAGAAAAGGCAAGAGTAAAATTAGTAATGGTGATCTGAATGCTTGAAGAGCTATAACATTGAGATCTATTAGCATTTCTTGTTCAAGTTCATGGCAACAACTTCCTTGCAACTTTTGATTATCTCCAGTTTATGTTTATCTACATAAATTGGTGGTGCCAGAATAGAATCTATGTTCACCTTACACAACTGCCTCTTTTTGAGCTTTTGTAGGTGATACAAGCTATGACCTTCTCCCCCAACAGAAGAGATGGCACAGCCAGAGTGTGCTCCAATAGAAATAAAAGTAAAAACCACATTCACAGAAAGCAAGAAACATAACTAAAAGCTTATTGAGCTAAATGAGCTCCTTGAAGGGACACAATGAAAGAATAACCCTCCCCCCAAATCAAACCATGGAAAATAACAGCTTGAGAAAAACAGAAATGACCAGATCCTCAGGTAGTGAAAATCCCTGCAGCTCTACTGTCTTCAGCAGAGTCTGCTGATTCTCACTAGTTGAGGAGAGATTTTCATTTTACTTTGTTGGGCACTAATTATAGCCAATGTGATTAACAATTATTAACTTCCTTGTTGCCATTGATCTTTATATAATCTTTTTTTTCTTCTCCATATTTTCAATCACCTTGCTCTCATCCAGGCAATGTCTGTAGTCAATTTTTAAATGCATGTTTTAAGAATGTGGAAATAATAATTAAATTTGATATGCTAACTGCTGTAGTGATTGTTACACACTGCTTTAGAAAGAAGCTAAATTAGGCACATACAGGTTCTAAAAAGTACGTGATACTGCTCTCCTGTATATTTCTAATAGGTAATTGCTTGATGACTCTTCAACTAGGGCCCTTAGAAATGACATATTTCCTCTGAAAAAAAGGACATTATGTCTAGTCTAACATCGTTTTAAGTGTAACGGCACATTTCGAGGCATGCTTAGCTATACAGCCAATGACAACCTTATGGAGATACACCTTATTAGCTTTGACAGAATGCTAATAAATCTCCAGCCTGGAGGGTACTCCCTGGGGAGGCCTGGCTCCTTACCTTTGACATGGGGGATGAAGTGGTGTCGGAAGGGGGAGTTGGGGCGGGAGTCATGGTGAGTGGAGCTGAGACTGCTAGTGCGCAGGTAAGACAACCGCTGCACACCAGTAGAGAGCAGCTCTGCGGCAGCAGGGAATCGGGGGGCGGAACAAGATGAAAACAAAGAAAAACAATAAGAGAAAGGCAGGGAAGGAGGCTTCAAAGGAAGAAAAAAAAAGGCATTGAACAATTAGGATTCTGAAAAGAAGGAAGGAGAAAAAAAAAAAAAGGTTAAAGTCGTACCGAAGGGTTCATAAATGTTAGACAAAATTACAGGAAGTATTAGAAGAGAGGCTCAGATTGAACTGCATCGCTAATTTGGCATCACATTTATTGGCTTAATGAGCTTCTGATCTATGCCTTGTTACCAAAAAGTAGCCTGCTACCAGCATGCAAACATCACAACTATTGACGTTCAATTAGTTAAGAAAGCAGCTGTTTTCAAAAGTGCCTGACCAAAAAATGTCAGTCAACAGGCATGCAAGCTGTTTTCTATTGCTTTAAGACATTCCAAAAATGCGGCCAACATCAGCTAGGGCACTGCAGGAGGAAAAGGCTGCAAACTTTTTCAAAACTTGTAGCACTCAAATTTTTGAAGAACCTTATGCTGACAACGTCAACACAGTGGTTCACTTCTCTCTCAAGGGCTAGCTGGGAGCCAAAGAGAAGTTATCTGGGGCCACCGGGTTTATTCAGAGAGAAATTATTCTTGCAAATAACATGATGATAAGAAGTGCCATTAGGAGAAAAATGGTAAATATCCACATGCTATTATTCAACATGAATAATTACTGTAAGAAAATGATAAAGCAGCATTAACAATTACCCCAAAGCAGGGTAGCAAAGATCAAAATGATAAATTCTACAGAATTACTTGTGTGTCATATGAGAAACAAACAGGTGAGCCAAAGATGAGATCATCTGAACAGAGATAAGTTTGAACAAGTATCTTCTCAGAAAATCCCCCAGGCTGCAAACTTGAAGATTTTACATTTGGATCCAAACTCTGGCTTGAGCCCATCTGCCCATCACAAGAGTTACATAAACTGAGACTGTTTCTGGGGAAGGTCCTTGACTGAACACAGACAATAAAGTATCACAGCAACATCTGGAATAGGGCCTGGATTTGTTCATATCCCTGATATGACTGATATAAATGCAAAAATCCCTTCAGAATTGCCAAAATGAAGAGCCAGAAGTTTGCAGCTTTTTCATGCTTTTAAGTCTCTTTCGGTTTCAGTTGTAACGTCATCTTAAAACACAGTCATATTGTCAGCACTAAGTATCAGACACAATTTGCTTCTGTCTCACCTCCTTTAAATAAGGCATTCACTGACAGACACAATTAGCTGCTTTCAGCCCACCCCCACTAGGAAATGGCTACAGCATTCAAGTTCCACAGTGGTGGCTCTATTATAAATCTTTAATTTTAAAAATGCAGCGCCTATTGTATATGGGCTTTTGGCATCCCAACTGTTCAGCTGTAATCACCAAGGAAGATGGAACTGCACGACTGTATCACTTAATTTAAAAAGAGATCACAAAGATTTAATTCATTACCATAAACAATAATATCAGTCTTGAAAAGTATTCAATGAACAGCATTTAGAGATAAATTTTTATGCAGTTTGGGTGTGGATGAACAGTTCATTTTCATATCCTGCTTTTATGCACACAACCAGTAATTTTGAATGCACTGGGAACCTGAATGACCTGTACATTTTTTATATCGTACATAGAACTTGTTCATCACTGCTAAACAACTGAATGAAGTTTGTGGTTTTTAAATATTCCTAGGCAATTGCCGATGGCTTTAATTAAGAAATCTACTTTGCGAACTATGAGTCTGTTTTAAAAAATGACTAGCAATTTGGAATATCTGGGGGTTTTGCTGCTGAATGTGAGATTCCATGGCTGCACCAAGCTTGAAATGAATTGGTTTTTAGGAGGGAGGAATCCTGCATTACTGACTTCTGTATAGTCAAGCCATAACTTTTGTTTCCGATATGTGATACTTTTCCGAAATTCCAGAATGAAGTTTGTGATTCACTGCTGCAAATTTTTGCTCGCTTTCAGAAACATACAAAGATTTAAAACACAATTAATCAGAAACAAAACCAGAAGATCCATATTTATGATGTAAGAAACATTCATCAGCCTAGTGCAAAAGACTGCATCAATCAAGAACAAAAAACAGGTAGAAAAGGAGATGTTAAAATATGCAACAATTGTTCACTCCTAAGTTTTCACTGCTAAGAGAAACAAGTCCTTTGCTGCACCACTAAGTGACATAATAAAGAAACAATAGTTTTACATATAATTCTAAGGCAGTTGCCCTTACCGGGTCTGTGGAAATGCTGAGGGGAACGTGACATGGTGGGTGTGTAGCTATGACGACTGTACACTGGAGAATTAATGGAGCCCTGACTAGTAGACCTGTGAATCATGCGATCCCGAACGTCTTGATAACCCTGCAGAATAGAAGCATTCACTAATAAATGTAAATGCACATTACACATTTTTAGCAGCACTTAACTTTCATGGTTCTGAAGACATCAGCAGAAGCTACTGAAATAACAATATCCCTTAAGCCTTCTACTTCCTTATTACTGTTCTCTAATGATCTGTTCCAAAGACTCCAATCCATTTTTGTAGTTTGGGTCAGAGTTCAATCTTGGAAAGTTCCAACTCCACCTGTAATTTCTATTAAATTCTATATAATCCTAGATTTGCACACATTCCTGTGACTCCATAAGGGAAGCTGCATCCAGAGTATGTCTGTACATTCAGAGTATGTAGCATACCGCACAAGATAGATGAGCTAGCCTTCAGCTAGCTAACCTGGAGACCAGCAAGAACTCAACAGCTGCAGCACAGAGCTCTCCGTGGCTCAGTTTAGCATGTGTCTCTACTAGCTACGTCCAAAGGTATTTAGTATCAAAATTAGATTCCCTTTGTATCTGAAAACACAGAATCATAGAGTGGTTTAAGTTGGAAGGGACCTTAAAGATCATCTAGTTCCAAACCCCCTGCCATGGGCAGGGACACCTCAGACTAGACCAGGCTGCCCAAAGCCCCATCCAGCCTGGTCAAAACATGACACTTTCTTGTATGTAATTTAATTTACCTGGTTTCCTGGGGGAAAAAAAAAAGCCACTAAAAAAAACAAACAAAAAAACCCCTCAAAACAAACAAAAAAAGGCCTTTCCTTGAACCTCACAAAGCAAACCAAACCAGGACAAAAGGGACAGGACTGATGTTAATGCACGAAGATTTACAAGAAATTTTATAGTCACTTTTTAACATGTAGTAATCACTACAACTTCTACGTTGCAAATAAGCAACATTCCCCAGCCCTAAAATGATAATGCTTCCGCAACAGCATCTATTGTATCCTAACAAATGACTTCCCAAACGCTTCATGTGATTGTGATGTTCAAATAAACTCCTAGGGAAAAGCAAAACCAAACCAAACCATAGTTATGTTTCCTTCAAGATGAAATTACAAATGTTTTATTAGCAAACATAGCTTAATATTTAGATGCTTAGAGCAGCATTTTAGCTCATGTAAATCCTCCAGCTCCGGACATCCAAGTCCGCCTGTGTCACAAGAAACAAGAATGTACAAGAAGGGACCTCTGCTGGAGAAATTATTGCCTTATAGACAACAAACGGATAGGAGTGGTAGCTTCATTTTTTGTACAATCTGTCAATAAGAACCTAATGTTTTCTTTTTAGAGTTAATTTTTGTTAAGTTTCAATATTCAGAAAACATGTTTATGTGACAAACAGAGCTGGAACAGACTGATAAAAAAAATCAACACCTGCATTTGCTGAAGTGAGTAATTCTAATCACAGTAAGATACTGCCCCCAAAGGTTCCACCAAACTTACTTCTGCAGAAGGGGTAGGCGATAACGTCCTCGGAGACTGCAAAGACATAAAGATAAGGTTACCAAAACATCATTGCATGTGCTGGGCCAGAAAATGGCAATCTAAACACTGCTGCACAGATATATGGCAACGTAAAATGGCAATGTAGTAATTACTGAGGCCATTGCAGCACTGGAACTTGCTTTTTCCACGTTGCTCAGGAACTGGTCCATAAATCATTGAAGCAATTAAAGTTTCTGGGAGAATCTTTATAAGCGTGATTAATTCAGTCAAATATCATGCAACATAATCTCTCAGCCATCTAATCATTGTGGTAATTAAAACATAGCTGTGAAGATCAAAATCAGAAAGGGTTATTAATTTAATAACCATGCCTGTTATGAAGAAATCTTTAAAGTGGAAATCAAAAGTAAATAATCTTAACTCAGAGCTTTGCATGGCATCAGAAATACAGAATAACTTCCAGGATGAAGCATGTTTTTCCTCCAACACACATACTTGGCAAAAATGTGCTTCTCCCCAAGGCCTTACATTTCATACCCACGCAAAGGAGTACGCAGTTGTCATCAGCGTTTCTTTGATATGATCTCCTTTAAATCTCTGTGTTCTTCAATGGTTATGTAAGGAGAACAGACAGGAATAACAAGCGTGTATATTGAAAGAACGGCACAAAGGCCAGTAGGCAGAAATATGCACAACATTATGAAACGTTTCTATTACAGAGATAGGGAAACTGAGGCAAGAAATACCTTTCGAAATGAAGCCTAAGATCATGCATACGTTGATGGTACAAACAAGAATAAAGACTATGTATAATTACCAGTTATGTGCCCTTTAATCACAAGACAATTTGAAGCTGGAAGATCAGGATTTAATTATTTTCTTTATGCACTGAACTTCAGTATTATTTAATTGCCATAATAAACCAGGCAAGAGATTATTCTTTTAAATAAGACCACAATTATTATAGAATGATACAGCTATTAAGATAATGTCTCAGAAGTAAAACTGCTGATTCTGGTCTGTTACAATAATATACAACAGCATTAGTGTAAAACATATGCAGAATTTCTGGTAATAAATATCCAGCTATACAGTTTGCACTGAGAGACCATTAACTCTCATGGAGTTGGTGACACTGTGAATGCAAAGTATCCAAACAAAGGAGTGACATTTTTTGTTTGGGTACAGAACACCTCCTTTTCAGCAAGTTTCCACAAAGCTTTTTAAAGGCTGCTTTCGTTAATTTCCATCAAAGCCCTGAATGTCTTTTACATGCTTGTTCTCCTAAACCTTATAACCGCACAAGTTGTATAGAGCAAACCACCATTTCATTACAGATCTAACAGCAGCAGCCATAAAAACTTTGCTCCGCATGGAACATATCATACACAGTGGTTTGTAGCATCATTCTCAACAAAAACTGAGAGCTAATCTAAAACTTTCAGTATGAACGAAAAAAGCACGTCGTGATGTGCCTTCCCACATTTTTCTACTAGTAATTTATGTGTTACTGTAAATAAACAAATTTCCATAATCGGCTGCGGTTGCCTAGATGCTAAGGTAATGACTACTGTAAAAAGGTAGTCACAGGAATCTAAGACTGGGAAGGCATCCCAGAAAGTAATGTGCTGAATCCATGACCAACCTTTCATGTATTGTTACTCCATCACTATCTGACATCATCTCATTGCTTTTTTGGAAATGGAACTACACTCTGCAGCCAGCTTACTGTTTTGTCATGCACAGGTGAACTGCCGTATCTCAAACTCTGAGTCTGCCACGGAACGCTTGGTTCTTCAGGGTTTATGAGGTCTTTTAAAATCTGGTCTATCACAGAAGTCTACACTAGTCAGTTTGAAATACACTGTGCAGTCAACTGAGAAGAAACAGGTCAGTTAAAGAATAGTAGTAAGCCAGTGGAAACACAGAGTAATGAATTCAGATTAAAAAAAAAAAAAAACAGTCTGGGTAGAGAGCCTGTTCTGACCAAATTTACAGTAAAACTTCTACTCACTGTAACAGGCTCAATGCTCTTATCACTTCGAGATCTAAGGGGCTGCTCTAATACCTGAAGTACAGGTCATTTTGTGCTCTGGGAAATTTCTGCAAACTTCTACAGGTGTCAGTTTATAACAGTAGTTCCAGCATTTTGCAGCAACCTCATTTTAACTGTCCTTTTATTGAACCACCAGGTGGGATGCCTGCTCCACTCTGAAGCACCTATCACATTAGAAAAACTATTTTTCTCATTTTACAACAGCTTGTTTACAAGCTGTTGCAAACATTCAATGCTTTCAACAGACAGAATATTAGAAACAAAGGACAGGCAGGTGAAACGCTGCTTCTCTCAATATTGACGCAGCAAAAGTCAGAGCTGAGAAAAGACAGTTTCAGTGCTAATCAGGTTGCTGCTAGCAGGGCAGAAGTTACAGGACATGAAGAACCTGAATAACTAACAGTTTCTAGAAACATTATCACTACATTTAGGGTCAGCCTCAGTAGAAGAAAATTTCTTTACAGATCTCATTTTGTATCTCTTAATCTCTTTTATATCAGAAGTTAAATCGTCTCTTCATGGGCTTCCTTTCACTTCCCCCGCAAACTGCTGGTGGATCTCTAACTAAAACTCCTGGTCCCGCTAGATGGTGCTACGTGAAAACATTTTTCATCGCAGGCTTTCAGAAAAACAAGATTGGGATTTCATTGAACAAGAGAGCTCATGAGTGAGAAACTCTGAAAAGCATTTCCCTTGCATTGCAATAAAGAAGAAATTCTTCTCATGCTGTATTTTCTCACTTTCTGTGGCTGAAATATATAATTTTCTTGTAGCCCATTCCCTCTAATTAAGGTTTGTCTCCACTACTGGATTAACTTCGGTGGCTCTTGCACATGTCCCTTGTACATCCAGAAATCTGTGTTAGCCAAGTTTAGTGACGACTTCTTTTTTTTTTCTTTTTTAAATCATGATGCAGGTCATTTCTAGTGTACAAGCTTAAACTCAGGCTCCCCTTTTATTTAACACCACCACATACACACACTTTGCAAAGAGAAAGCAGGTTAAATCACTCAAAGTCTGCAAATCCCTGTCATGACTAAACATGTCACCTCCTTTGCTTTTTAACGATGATGGTGACTGATGTATGATGTACCAAGATTGCTGCCATTCAATTATCACAACACAAACACAAAGCAAGAGATCACTCCACCCTGATGGGCTTGTGTTCTCATTAGGGCAAGGGAAGGGAGGAGAAACAGGTACAAAGAGGTGAGGTAACTTGCCCAAGGTGACAAAAGTCAGCAGTAGCACTGGGTGGAAAACCCAGATCTTCTGAAAAGAAGGTGAGAGCCCTTCTGTTTCCAGACAAATTTCTGTAGTTACCAAAAATTAACTGGATTTAATGCTGGTGAAAATGCGGGGTAAAAAAACCCCAAAGGTTTTTGCTTATCCCCAGAACAAGCATAACAGCAGACAGCTTCCACCATACTGCTTTATCAGCTTCCAATATACTGCTTTGTCAGTGAGAAGCTTCCCCTTCATGATTAACAAATAGTTCACCTTCTCTGGGTGAGATCAGTTCCTCCTCTGTGACTAAGAAGAGACTTGTGTTTGTAGAGTTTTGTGGAATGGGTCAGGCCTACTGGAACTGGTCAGAGGTCAACAATGCATCTCACAGTGGTTTTGAAACAGACGTCAGCTGCATTCACTACCAACATAAATTTGAGGGGAAATTCTGTAATATTCTGACCTGTTAATCTCTCATCTTATTCCTGAGCTGAACAGTCTCCTGAATTTCTAACTCATGTTATAATTTAAAATACTAATCCTATAAAACATTAAAGAACAAAGGAGAAAAACTGAGGCAGCTCTGAGCTGTTGGTAGGCAGAACACTTTGCTAAGAAAGCAGGTTATCAGTCACTGATCTGGGCACCTTCAGACCACTGGTGCCTGAATGATTTACTGTACTTCCATTTTCCTCAGCTCATCTTCATATTCCATTCAGTTACAGTCAGTAAAGTCACTGAGATTGCAAGTAAGTAAATCCATTTCCATGTCTAAAAGATTTGCATTCAGGAAGTCTGATTTACAGTCAGGTGGTATTACATGACAAAACCTGCTTCACGATCTGCACTGGAACCATGTAAATAGTAATTTCAGCCATGGAAGTTCACCTGAGAAAACTGGGGGACCCTACAACCTGAAAGATATCTTGAAATACAAATTTAAGAGAATAAATTAGGTAAGGGTTTTTTTCTGTCATTGCAGGAGACAGGAATCCTTATTAAATGTCAGCACTTTAAAATGTGAGGCAGCTATTTCCATAATACAACTAATCTGCTTTCCCAGGTGGAAAAGCACTTCATTCTGACCTAGTTCAGATTTTATCCAGTATGTCTGGCAAAGTGGTCCAGAAATACATTTCCCTTTAATATGTATGAGAGAAAACATCCCGCTGCTCATAATCCTTTTACTGCCATAGAACATCACAGTGTTCCTCATATTCTGTTGTGAGTATCGGTGCTCCACAGCACAACACCAGGTTGGCTTTTGCCTCATGTTCTGGACTCTTCTGTACCCAAAGACTAGGACATCCATGTGAGTTATGAGAATGCACATACAGACAGCCTCCAAGCCTCCCCTCTGCCAGTCCTCTGCCAGTGGCTGATGTTAATGTAGGTGTTTAATTGTGTGTTTAATTGTGTAGTTTCACACATGAGGCATCATCACGATTGTTCCCATCAAACCCAGATCAAACAGACAAAAAGCACGGTGAACAGCAGCAGCAACAATATCTAGGAGTGCCAATTAGAAACTGTTTCAAAAGAGGATAGAAGCGAAGCAGGCTTTGAATAAAGCGTACAGCAGCATGAGTTGCTTGTCGGTTCATTACCTCTCCAAGACTCTGTCTCTCCTGTCTGTCCTCGTAGGCGGAAGTGTAGAATGGCTCATAAGTAATTAGGTCTGGACGTTCAATGTCATAAATGGCCTTGACTTTGGGAATGGCTGCTAAATCCTTGTAATCAAGGATTTCATTGTCTACTTTTGCCTGAAGGTCAAACACAGAAGATAAATTAACTTACACAAATGCACTGGTAATTTTTATTTTACACAATTTATGATTTTGTGTATTTGTTGTCACACTGTTGCCAGGGGAAACCCTTTTTGGCACACTACATGCAAAGTGATTGCTTCTTGTTCTTCTCCAATAGGCCTCCTCTGCAAAAGCACACAGTGTTTTCTCAGTTTAGGAAAGAAAGAACACGGCCTATATAGATCTAATACAAAAGTTTATTTTCCCCAGTAGTGAGCTGGAAACTTCAGCTCTGCAAATGACTCTTTTTGTGGCCTCAGGCAAGTAGTTTCACCTTTCTGCTCTTGTTTTCCCGTATGTAAAATGTGTGGTAAAATTCATTTAGTTTGCAGATCACAGAGATTATGAGAGGATTCCATGCAGAAGACCACAGACAGAAATTCAACTTATAACTGTGCACACGAGAGGAAGTACAACTTATTACAAGGAAATAAAAAGGCAAGCAGGACTATTTGTCAGGACTGGGTATCCAAACTCCCAACTGAAATGATTACATTCCACTCACCATTCAACCTATACCCAAGCTTCTGACTAAGGCATTTGTTGCTTACTAACTGCATACTACATAGTACTAACATTGACTACTTTTTCCACCAAAACTGCAAAGAGCTCTTGACTAGTTAAAAAAAGAAAGTAGGAAATCAGTTCCAAGACAGCTGCATCCATTAGAAGGAGGTAGAAAGAGGCCTTACTTACAGTCTAGACAGCTGATATCTTTCCTTACTTAAAAGAGAAGTTTTAAAAAAATCATCATACATTCTTACCTACCTGACAGAAATACAATTGATGATTAAAACTGAAAGAGAATATTCAAATTGGTTTTCAACTCTTCTACTAGATATTTCATTTATTCATAGTAGGCTGCACAAGGAAACAAGGCTGATTGGTTTCTACTCACATTCAGTTCCGTTATTCCTGAGTACTAGCACCTTGTATTTTCAGATTAAAGTGCATTTACCTTCCCAAGCTCTCCTAACAACCACTGGTCTTGGTGCTTGTTACACAATGCCAAAAATCAGGAACAATACAAAACATTTTTTGATAGAGAAGTGAGGTTTGAAATAGTTAGGAAATTAGCTTTCTAAAATAGCCTCAAATCTGTTTAGTTTTTACTCACCAGATATAACAAAATACCTTAAGCCAATTTAACCCTTAAAATACATAGGTATATTAACGTACGTAATTTCTGTAATATTTTTACCACAGTCTGTTAATGAGCTGTAAACATGTCTGGATATTCTTAATCCAATATAAATTACCACAGATATTTTTGTAGATCCAGGTCTAGGCCATCATGCTGCCCTACAGACCGTGCTGTTGAGCAGCAGTTAAATTTCATAAGTTACAGCTTATGAAGTTGGTATTACCAGCAGAATGGCAGCTCTCCAGGACATGCTCTACGTTTTGATATCTGCGGTGCGAACACTTTTAATATAGCTAATTTTTGTTGTTGTTGTTGTTGAAATATACGGAAGAACTAGTATTAAACTCAGGACTTGAGATTTGTAATTTTGGTAATTTTTCTGCATTATTATACATGTAACTGATAAATTTCTGTGTCTTACACTACATTTTTACGTATGTAAACTTAAGCTTATTTATAAAACCAATGATTCAGCACTATGCGTAGGTAACAGAAAAGGAAGTTTGCCCTGTAGTCTGCCTCTTCTTCCCAGCATACCTTCATCTTTGCTCGCCTTATAATGGACTCTCTCTCACTAACTTGCCTACCTGTGATTTTCTTCCTTAGCTGTTACCTTCCACTTCTGCCCTGGGTTTTGTGCAGGTTATCTGAGAGCATGTTTTATATGAGGACAGAAGTTATATGGACTTTCAAGGAACAGGACTCTTAAATGGACGTGAGCTTGGGAAGTGTAGGCTATATGCATGGAAATACAGCAAGTTTGAGAAGGTGGAGTTGTGTTATTCACCCAAGTACATTTGAGTTGATATTCTTCCTCCTTAAAACTGGATTAATACAGCCATAAAAGATGACTTTTTTGACCTTATGAACTTCTCTGCCAAGAAAAAAAAAAAAGGTATTGACATTTACAACACTGAAATGCCTAGAAAAGTGGTATGAGAAGAGGAGAAAAACATTATTCCTTTGAAAATTTTGGGCCAACCTTCTGCTAATGTATTTCCACTTCTAATTTCTAAGATTTTATCAGCTGAAAAGGTACCAGTAATGAGGCCAAGAAGTGAAAGAGATCCTCTAAAATAATGAAAGAGAAGGATTGATTACTGAAGGAGTCATATTAAACTCTACATCTCAGGTAACCACAAACAAAAAAGTAGATTAATAGCTTTGCATTTGCAGAACTGTTAGTTTAGTAAAAGAAGGATGCTTAATATCATTTTTGTTCTTAAATAAAAACATCTTTCCCTCCACAACCAAAACATCTGACTTCTGAAACACAATTTGTTGTATTTGTTGTATCCTACCTACGTCCTACAATTGCAGACAGCAGACCTCCCAAGAACTGAGCATCGAGGTGCACAGATCTCACATATCCCCAACAAAGTCAAATAACCTGTCTGCCTTCTGTCCCTCTTCACATCACCCAGTGACTTCAAGAGATTTACTGTGTCTTTCTAAGGGAAACGTGACCTGGAAAAGGACTACCCTGCTCTTGAAATTTTGTAGTTATAAAAACTACATCTGTCATGACAAGAATTTTAACAATTTAACCACTAGAATGAAGGCATTAGTATCAGTATAAAAGTTATTTCAGCATGGAGTATTTAATGTGTAAGCAAGACATTAGCAGCTTATTCATCAGAAGGAATACTTACATAGATAGTGTGGCCTGGAGAGCCAGGTATACTGGAACCTGGTCTGGAATAAATGCTTTCTGATGATGCTCTTGTAGGCTGAAAAAAAAAAAAGTAACTTATCAGGACAACCTGAAGCCATTGACATTGATAATTTTGGTTTTAAGTGAAGAAATCTGCATACATCTTGAAATTAACTTAATTTAGGAAAACATGTCAACACAAATGCAAGCATTCTGGCAAATTTCACAATCTTGTGAGTCAGGTGGGCTTTTTTTTTGGTAGGGGAAGGAGTGCTGTGAGAAGGGAAGGAGCTTTTCTAAACCATACAATATAAAAGACTGACAACAATAACGAACAAAACCAAACACCACCTGTCAGAGACACTGCAGGGAGCCATACAAAGTCCAGGCCCTGCTGGTCATTTTATCAAAATGTTAGTTCACAAACAGCTAAAGGTATCAGCAGTTCAGCAGACAAAACTGTTGAGAGAAGCACAGCACACACATTATCACTTTCCAGATGTTCAATTACTGGATTTCCATTAGGAATACAGAATGGAATTCAGTCCTTCTAAGTAGAAGGACCAGAAATCCTCGGCTTGGAGCTGTTCCCTACATCTGCTGCACAATCTAGATGCAACATGAAAGCTGAAGTGTTCGTTGAAATTTCATGATTCCCCATGCTGCAAAACTCCTGATGTTTAATGACAATGTCCTGCAAACTGAAATTCATGAGAAAAGTCACACCCCTACAGAGCTAATGCTGTTACACATTTAGAGGATTTTCCAACACTTCATTAGGACTAGACAGACACTGATTCCCTGGGGTAAGTTTTGTGAGCAGAGACAAAATAACTTATCACCGAGCTGTGGGGATCCTGAACACTTCATGAATTTGAAAAACATCTATTTGATCAAAAGTCACCCAGGCTATTGTGGCAATTACTCCTAAATTTGGCATGCAGCAGACACATGAAGGTAGTCAACAATATCCCATTTGCAACTGAGAAACCATGAACAATTTTTGCTCCCTAATTGACTGCACAGAACCAAATCCCATCACAAGGCAATGCATCAGCAGATGTCTCTGATGACACTAGCGCAGTGCGATACTTCAAAGTCACTGAAAATAAAATCTTGGTAAACAGTCCTTACCTCATCAGCTTGTGACATTGAACTAAGGGACCTTCAGGCACATACTGAAGAGAAACAAGGCTTGACAGCCTAGATCACCGATTTTTCTTAGGAAGTATCTGGACTGAACACAACAAGGCTATTGGACCTTTCTTATCTCTCAGCATACGTCTCCTGAAAGGATCCTTCAGCAGATCTCAGGGTCTTTCTACCTTTTACTTCATAGCCAGGAAAGCTATTGGAACCATCCGTATAAAAAAACCTGAAGACTGTTCGTGGATCATACAGCAGGTTTATCTGACTTCATTTGTGGAAATGAAATCACCACATTCACGGAGGGTCAGAGGAATAAAAGGCTTTGAACATGTTCCACCAAAACACATGAAGATTCAGATCAAACAGAGAGCAGATGTGGCCATGGACTGACACAGTCACAAACTCTCTCCAGAGCATGTCTGAAAATACTTTCTCAGCTGGACCTTTACGTGTTTCTTTCCTTTTCTCTCTGTAGCTGCAAATTCCTACCTCCCAAAAAGGGAACAGAAATTTCTCAGCTGCCCTTAAGCTCCTCCCATGATGCAATTAAAGCAAAAAGTCAACACCAACCACTTGTTTCATTGAAATGTTACAAGAATTAAGCTGGAAAATCTGGCTGTTGTTGAGAAACACTTTATTCCCCCTTCCATTCTGCCATTTCACACCACTGGCTGTTTGAGTGGAGACACATGTAACATTTTGCTGCAGTTGCTATGGAAAACAATTGTTTTCATTACAACACAGGGAACAGTATTAAGTAGTTGAGGTACTGTTAGGGGTGTCTCTGTTACCTTTGGCTTTTGGCAGACATACTTTAAGAGTTTCGTCTACTCAATTCTCTCTGTTGTAGGAAACCAAGAGTCAGAGGCAGTTACGGCTTCTTCCCACCGGCAGGCCCTCTGGATTGCTCTTTGCTCTGGATCTTTTATAATCACTTCAGAAAACAAGAAATTCTCAGCCCTCGGTCCATCTCCTTAGTCTCATCTTTTAGTGTCACTGCTAAAAACCTTTTCAGCAAAGGAAAATTTACCTGTATTTATCACTTCAGTGAATTTGTTTAATAAAGTTAGACACCTTAAGAAGACAGTTTCAACCACATCCTACTAACAGCTTTCTTAGGTGCTCTTAACCCCAGAGTACAGAAGCAGTTTTCAGACAGACCAGCAAGCTGTAGCACCTGTTCTTCATTTCCTCACTGTGCTTCTGCTCCAAGTTCCTCGTTACCATCCCATTAACACTGCCATAAGCCCTTTAAAACCAGTTTTCTAATTTCTGTAATTCTTCCTGCATACATAAATTTTACCTTCAGTCTACTGCAAAGCTCCACATTGCCTGGGCGGGACGCCATCCTGCCAGCCACTGCCTGAGCACACGTCGTTCCTCTCCTGAGGAGCTTAATCCAAGCAGACCTGGAACTTTGTGGCTCCTCTGTTTGCCCCCAGTCCTGTATCTTGCTTAAGTTTACAACATAGCCCTGAAGAAAGTGCATGAAAAAGAGGACTTCTACATCTACTCACTCTTCCTGCCTCACTTTGCCCTGTTTCTTGTTTTGAATTACACAGGCTGTTTCCATCGCAGATGGCTATTTCCTACTCCGCTGCTCCCATATGGTCTGGAATCCTTCACAGATTTGCACTTTCCCCTACAGACAATCGCATTGCACTTAAAAACATTTGTGCTGCTTGCCTTAACAAACATACACTAAAGATTCCTTGATATAAGCTGTTCCTTTGGCATACTTTTAGTTGCTATGGTTGGCTCCTTTCCTAAGAGACCTATACTACCTCCTGACTGAAAATCTGTGACGGGGTATGGCTTGTACATCACATCTTCATTAGCAGTCAAGAATCCCGGACCCTGTGCACCACTGTTGTGACTTTATATCTCAAACAGGTGGCAAGAGACACACTGGAGGTCAAATTCTCTGTTGATGTAACTGCAGCGGGGCGTAAATTCCACCCTAGAGGAGAGCTGATCAGAGCACAGGTGAAACAGGAATAGCAGCTATCCTTGATTTAACCTTTAACCTTCAGTGGAGATATCATGTGAGCATCTCTTGCACGTGTTATTGGAAGACGGCGGGTAAAGAAATTAGAGGAAACATCCTTTAATATTAATGCATTAATTTAAAGGTATTTCCTTCCATCAAAATAGTCCTGTGACACTTGTTCTACTCAGCAACAAAACAAGTCAATCTGCCTTACTTCTACAAACAGATCTGGAACACTTTTTACATGATTGTTCTTGTTCTTGAAAGATTCAAATAGAGCTTTTCATAATGCCACCTTTGTGTAGAGAAATTAAAGTAAATTTCTATGAAGAACTACAACTAGTATTTTTTTCTTGTGGTGCATGGCCTTTCTCCACATTTTCTGACAGTGGAAGAGTCATCTGTTTTTTCTTTCCTCTTCCACCCAAATGGATGTACCAGTAGTAAATATATCAATATGGGATGTCTGTACCAGATACAGGAAGTCTATGAAGTACATGAAAAAAATCAATAGAAATTCAGTCAATAGAAATTCATGCATGTTATTAAAGGAGCCAAAGGAAAGAACCAGATCACAAAGCATCTAAAGTATCTGCAAGATTTCTTAGTATTTCCCACTTTATCAGAGACTTATTTTTACATTTTTGTTCTTCATTCCATGCATTTGTCTTCAATGCAAAAGTTCTTTACCAACTTCATTTGCAGATTGGCAGAGGTAACACCAACTGTCATGCTCATCCTATTAGGTTCACTATGAATTTCAATGCTCAATTATCATATTACCCATGCATATGCCCCAAATTGATTAACTTATTATTTTAATATTAGATTGCAAAGCTTAAGATATTCATCTGCATTTACCTCAGTCTGACATGTCACCATGCATGGCACATCATCTGAATAAGTAACTTCTTTAAAAAAAAAAAACACGCTAGAGCCATTCACATCATCCAGATGCTGCTACAATGTGGTGGCTCTGGCTTTCTCAAGTACAGATGTTCAGAATCATGCTCTATAAAAACTTACAGGTGCAGGCAATCAAATCAAAACTGATCCCAAGAACATCTGGCCAAATGGATGCACTATTGTTTAACAAAGGCATCATCTGCATTGTTTACAGTACCTGCCTTAGTTTTTTGATAGAGTTCATTATGCAAGGCGGTGATAATAGCTGCAGAAGAATGAATATGTTTTCACTTAATAACATTTAACATTATAGTTTAAACAAATTCTCTAAACCTCAGAAGCTACTTTAAGTGAAGCATATTTATAAATAAACTAATAGAAGATTAGGATGTAATTTATTCTACTAGGCAGATACAATTTTGCAATAGCAAGGAATTTGGCTTTCTCAGTACAACACTTGCCGCTCTGACTACCTGCTTCATAAACTGCAAGGTTTTACAGTTATTTAGGGCTTGGAACCAGGCTTCATTAAACACAGTCTTCCTATGGATTTCAGTAATTTTCAGTGGCTGTATACAAGACCAATAAAGCACCTCAGTGTTACAGCATTCTCTGTGCCTGTCTGCTAGTTTTAGCTGTACCCTTCTCCTTTATAAGAGAGTTTCCTTCAAATGCATGCATTCATTTTTTTCTCTGCCTAAAAAATCTACACTATGTATGCATCAAGACAAAGCTAGTGAACAGGTTTAGTTCAAACTTGCTCAGACACACGTATTAATAGGTTACAACTAATTTTTCTTTCCTTTCTAGACAAAGGCCAGAGAGGAGAATGAATTTTCAGCACATAATCATTGAAGGCACATTGCTACCAAACAAACTTTTTACAAGACTACTCATGCAAACGTGGCCTTCACTAAGAGTAAGTTAAGTGGAAAGCAGAAGAAAGTAAAGTGGGAAGTCCAGAACATACTGAATTCAACAGCAAACTTCTCAGAGAATTCACAGGATTTAACCCTACACGTTTCAACCTACAATTTTCATGTGGATTCAAGCCTTTGGCCCATCTTTATAGCACCACCAAGACAGTATCTCTGTGTCTGTTCTGCAGAAGAACACTTGGAGTCAAAATCTGCCTTGAATTACACTTTGTGTAATCAACATGTAAATCTAAACAGAATTTAATACTGACCAAATTTACACAAGATGATATTCATCTGACCCTAAGTTATTTGTATCCTATACAGTCTACAAAGGAAGAAAGAGAACATACCTTTATTTTGATATGGGCTGCTCCTATTTTGCCTCACATATTTTTCTAATGCACTGGATAGGATTTGTTTTTTTAATCCTAAGGCTTCTGGATTTCAGCACTGGAAACTCAGACTCGTGCATACTAAGCTGAATGCAAAAAGCCACTACACTGGCCTAAAAGACGAGTGAAATGGTCCCACAGTTTGATGTCCTCAGACTCCAACATTTGATTCCATAAAGCCTAGGAGTGTAGAGACATTGCCCTTCTTAGGAGCACTAATAACACACCTTTATAGCTGTATTTTCTTGATACTTATTTCTGTAGCTAACATAGGGAGCAGCCTTCAAGAGTGGCTAATGCATCACAACATCCAAAGCTAACCGACGAAAGCACTGTGCAGGACAAAGGGCACAGGGCTTGCATGAACTCCCACTGAATCACAGCATTGGATTCAACCATGTAACGCTATCCTGCAGATTGCATCTAACACAAATATCCTGCCCTGACTGAGGTTATGACTATGCCTACTTTGCAATTAGAGATGTGAAGGCAGCACAAGCAGACACAATGGAAATCCAGCGGCATGGACTCTATCAGCCTGTCTGCCTACTGCTGGCCTGTACAAAGTCCATACCAGTACATTCTTTCTTCATTATCAGGTGAACACCTCAGGTGTGCTTCATGCAGTACAGCCACACGTCCCCCCACAGCAGACACAACTAATAAATAAGCACTGCCCTGAAAGACAAGGAATGGAAGTGGGTGGTATTTGTAGGTGCAAAGCAAACTCAAGAAAGTCTGAAAGCAGAAAGTCCAGAATCAAGAGGACAGAGAGGACCTCCCAACTTGGACGTGGATGTGCCGTGGGTTAGAGAGAGGCAAATGCTCTCAGGCAGCACGCAGAACATGTCCAAACCTGGAATTTTGTAAGTGTTTTCTCAACTAAGTATTCATATGTAGTTGGTCAACACATATAAAAAAGTAACTGATTTAACTGATGACATTTTTTTCTAAAAAGCACGAGCCATTGTTCATGAAAAACTATTTCTTTTTAACCACTGCTTTTCACCATTTTCATTTGCTTTATATTTGCAATCTAATTTTTTGTTTTAGAAGAAAAACTTTCTGTAACACTAGAAGAACAATACTACAGCCCCCTAAAGCTCATCTGAATCTAAAAAAAAATATTAATTTTAAGCATTTCATTAAACAATGTAAAAAATGTGAGAATTAACAAACAACACTGCACCACATGATGCAAAATACAGCGTCAGTGCCCAAGGTGGCAAGTGATAGCAGGAAAGCTGTGTGGCAGAAGTAGTAGCAAGCGCAGCGAATGACAATAATGAAGAATCTTCTCAGTAAAGAAGACCATTATCAACACTATGAAAACACAACAGCAAACCTCTGCAGAGCGTGGCCTGCGAAGAACCAGACTCTTTGGATAAAAGAACTCAGATGAGGAATGCTGTCATGAAACACAAAAGGGAAAAAAGAGTGAAAAGGAAAGCAGTTGCCCCAGCTCAGTGGTTAAACTCTTTTTTTCAATCAAGTTACTAATACCTACTTGCTAGATAATAATATCTATGTCACTTATTACTCCCTGCAGAATCATGAACCCCCAGACAGCCTAAAAAATCCTAAGCAATGTATATTTTTTAACATATATATGGTTGCTTTACTGTCTGCTTGTTTTGGCTTTGTAATCCTCCACAAATATCCAGTGGGAGGAAGATCTAAAGCAACTGTTGTTTTTATGAGCTCCCTCTCAGATCTTGACCAGCTAGAATGCTGATTAGTTTATATCGCAATTCAGTTACTGAGAGAAAACAGAACTTGCTGAAAACTTCTAAAGCGACTTCAATGCTTTTTGTTTTGTTTTGCTCTATAGGGAAAGGAAACCCAGCAGAGCAAAGAGGCCGCATCACTGGCTTTTTTCAGAACCACCAGAAAATCTAGGCTTGACCCCAAAAGTGGGTATATCATATATTTGTCAACGCACAAACCAGATTCTGATTCTCATATGAGGTCTAAATGTACATCATCAAGAAACTGAAAGTCAATCAAAGTACAGTTTATAATTTAGTGGTGACATGTTCAAATAGCACAGTTTCCCCAGTTTCATTTTTTCCTGTACTTACCTGTTTGCTACTGCCTTCATTTGAGTCAGCAGAATGAAACCTGTGTCAAAGTCATCAAAGTGAACTCAAACTGATTTTAAAATAAGCTATCTGACTTTGCAGCAGAGTAGATAGAGACTACCTGTGATGTGCAGTTGAAGCTAAAATTTCTCCACCTGTTCAGCTAGCTTCAGTACAGTGCATTTCTCAATGCCTTTTAAAGACATACTAAACCTCTGCATAGAAGCTCTCATCCAGGAACAAGGCGACCTTGGATACCTGTGCCACAACATCTCTCAGATGTTCCCTTAATATGCATTCTTCCGCTTCACTTCATTTTCCTGTAAGAACTCACTTAGGCAAAGTCTTGCAGGTGGATGAATTCATCTACTTCACTTGCTTCAATTAAAATTAGCTGAGGGGGAAGAAGACTGACATGCTTGAATATGTGACAGAAAAAAGGAAAATATTTGAAGAGGACTTTGGCCATTTCCATGGGGAATGAAAGTAAGCCAACTGATTTATAAGGTCAGCTGGCAAAGGTTCGTAAGGGCGGCAATGTAGTCAGGAGTGCTTTGATAAGACTCGTGGGTCCAAGTGAAAGGGAGGTATTGTACCCCAACCATTCACTACAAAGCGCAAGCATTCTGACTCTTAGGAGGGCCAAAACACTGTCTTACATTCAAATTATTAAATGAGAAAGAAAATCCAGTCTGGCAGAATTTTCCATTTTCTTACAGAAAGTCAGGACAGAACAATGTGCAAATGCTTTATGGTACCAAACAGTGATGTTTGGCTGTGCTAGATCCCATGTCCATCTAGGGCCAATTATACTTCTGTATTATCAGTATAGCCCACACTAACATGAACTCCACTCTACAAGAATTTATCTGCCCATTACCTACAATCAGTAAATTCTCTGCAGGGGATGTTTTACAGACCTGTGCACCTGAACAAATTCTAAAGGATGTGGATTCTTGTGAATGAGCCACACGTAAAACACAACCCACAGGATATCCTACATATCTCCATGCCCATACCTCTTCGTTTCCTTGTCTGAAAGATATTTAATTCATATACAGTCTCTAATATTACTATCCAGAAAAATTATCAAAGTTCAAAGGACTGAGACATCAAAAAACCTAAATTGTCCAGAAGACAAATTAATAAATTCATCCACTTAGAATTGTCCAGTGCATGCAAAAAGCCAGGCTCCAGCATTTATCAGTGCAGCATTACTGCCATCAAGGATTTGATTCAGAAAGTTTGCCTGGATATGCTGAGGGTAACTGCAGCTCTTCTTGGCATTCAAATGAGGATCACTTTAGGCTGAGGTTTATTTGGATGGCCAAGGAAGAAGAGTCCATACTGTCTAAATGTTGTAAATAACCACACAGAACAGAGGGTAACTATAGAGCAATTATACAGATGTGCAAAAATACTAAAATATATTGTAGCATTTGCCCTGTTCACATTTTCTCAAGAGTCTCTCTCACAATAACTGAGATAGGAAATGAAGTGTTTTAGTGACTTTGCCACGTCTGTATGTCAGTAAATACTATCTTTAAGGTAGTGCACTGAGACAGGTATGTGAAGGTGGTGAGCCTAAAAATCAGAGCAATACCTCTGAAGTGCCTCCACTGTTTATTCTGCCAGAGTGGTGACAGCTATGCAAAAAAAAAAAAAAAAACAACACAGGAAAAGTCACTCTTTTAAAACCAGCATTCAGTTAGTGTGTGGGCAAAATATCTGGTGTGTCATTGCCACAAATTGAGCTTACCCGTAGCTTATCTTCAGTCTTAGTGGATTGCTTACAGTCGGGATGCCAGACAGTGGAACCTGAGGGAGGGAAAAAAACTTTTTTATTCAGAGTAAAACAGATGACTTCCAGTCATGACAAGTCAGTTATTAAAAAGAATCCCTTCATTGCATCAGATGGTGAATCTGTATGATCTATGCAAGTTAATTCACATTCAGTTCCTGGGGAATACCAGTGAAACAAACAAAAAAATTTCAAATCCTCGGCCCATCTACAGCAGTCTCTTCTTGAGGCTGTCAAAGCATTTTGCACACATTCTTAATTAAAACTCAGCCTCAAGCAGCAAGTCAGCAAGCACCAGCCAGAGGAACTGAAAGACATAGGGTTCCTCTGGGCAGGATGGAGGGTAAGAGCAAAAGAACTGGGCCATGGTTACCTGATCTGTTCTCCCCCTATGTACTGCACCACATGTGAAAAGGAAGTTCTGATTATAAGCCCATTAATACCGGGGAAGTCCTGTGACTTCCTTGAGCAATAGGTGTCATATTCAGTTACTGTAAAGTATTACTCAGATCGCTTCTCCCCTGCAATTATGCAAAATGCAACAGGAAAAGTAAAATTAGAAAATTCACAATGCAGCAAAGTCAGGGGTGTATCTCACCCACTGCACTAAGCTAGAGAGGCCAGTGTGACGCAGGTGGTACAAAGCAGCATGTGAAAGAGCCTCTCCGTAGATCACAGTGTACCGTACGTGCCATGGCACACATATCATTTCTACCCCTTGCTCTGCAAGGTCAGCAGCATGTGTTGCACTGGTATTTCCACAGGGTGTATTCCAGCTTCACATCCTACTAAAAAAGGCAACGTCTCTGCTGTTTGTGTCCCAAAACATGGGATTCTCAATTATGCTGCAAAAATGGAAATATCCAGCTGTCCCCAAGGGCTGAGCAGTGTCAGGGGCAAGGGGCACTTCCATCCCATTTCAATTCTCCTTGGAACAGAGTGTAAACCATGATCACTGCTGGGAAGCTGCTGGCAGGTATTAGCCAAGTTGAAATGGAGCAGCAGCTAATGCTGATTTTTAACGCCGACTGCAGCTGCAGTCAGATTCAAACCCCATTCCAGTCACTGCAAAGCCAATACAGAGCCTTGTCTGTCTGCAGGGAAGAACATCATCTCTTCACTCTGTCCACAAAGAAACCAAACAGAGTAAAGTCCAGGACTCCTACTGGTGACTGTTAGCTCAAGTGCAGTCAGAGGAAACCCCACTCTCAGAGCCCAGGGGAGGTGTGGGTCAGGGCCCCTGGAAGTTTTGTCCTAATGAGCCCTTACATGGCTCAGTATAGAAGTAAAGACCAGCAGGAATGATTTCACTTCCCAGCAGCACACAGTACAATCATCATCAGGAGACTGGAGAAAACGCTGTGACTCTGGATCAGAGGTCTGAGATGTCTGGCTTTGAGTCTAAGCCGAGGAAGAAGAAACTGTGCATTTGGCAGGGGGAAACGATCAGACAACAGGGAGAAGTGTACCAACAGCCTTCTCTGTACACTAACAGCAGCCTCGGAGCCAGGACCCCACAGAGTCTGCGAGATCAGGAGAGAAGCATGCCCCATGCATTTCCTTAGGAGGTCAGACAGATCCAAGCACTCAGGAGGAAGGGAGTTCATGTTGTACGGCTGATGAACTAAGACTCAGAAGGTTTAGGTTCAATACTCAGATTCAGCCGTGACCCTGGGAAAAATGATCTCTGTTCCTCTGTACTTCAGTTCTTTTCTATTAAACCATCCCCACTATCAAAGAAAAAGCTGTCACTGCATTTTGGGTCAGTATTTAGCAAAAAGTGGCACAATTTTAGGGACACCCCAGGAGAATGCTGGAGCTGCTGAAAGTGAACAAGAAATGCAAGGAGTCTGGATTTTCATGGTGAAACTTTTCACAAAATGGTAAAAGGTTTGAAGTATGTGAAATTTAAAGACCCAAATCAGATAGAGCAGGCTTAAGAAGTTAAATGTCAATATTTTTCGTGATCTTGAACTCTGAGCCACCTACAACTTGTAGATTTTATTCATCCAAACATGTCAATCTGTTTTGAAATCCTTGGAACAATGCAAATTCTCAAGCTGCATCGCTGCTCATTTTCCTAATGGAAACAGTTCAGCAAATTGTGGTTTTTCCCATTCTTAACATGTGTTTGTTTGCTCACTTGGCAGACACCAACCAACATGTTCATTTATTCAGTTTTTCACTTTGCACATGCCATTGTTTCAACATACAGCTCTCTCAAAATCAGTAACTCAGGCTGTTATTTACACATTGAATCAGGCTGAAAGCCTGTGTGAGAATCAAGTGAAACATCCCTCTAAATATCCTAGCTCAGCAACAGTCTTCTGGGGCAACCCACATAGTAATATATTGCCAGGAAGTGAATGGGAAAGAGAAAGTTTCTGATGCTGCTTCCTTTTCATTTTCTTGCGTTGGAGCAGGGCAAAGCCAGAGTGCTTCTGCTAGCATTATTTAAACCATCCTTAACACAGAAAGCCCCCAAATAGACAGCTTGTTTTCCCATGTTCTCCTTTTGCAGGTTTCCCACATATTTCTAATACCAGTAGCTACCACAAACCTGCTGTGCTCCTCTGTTATACAAGGTAATACCAACACAGTGCTCTCATGTCCTGCGGAGAGGACAATTAGAAGTGAGACGGAAACTGTGTATCTTCATATATTTTATCAATAATGTGATTTTGGTTCTAGCTTTAGTATTGTGGTGTTGTATTTTTATTTCAGAGAAATGCTTGGAATGCTGTTATTCTGCACCCTCGGGTAAACGATTTAGATGGAGTCAAGATATACATTTCAGCTGAGCTTTGCACAGGAAAGGCTTTTAGGTCCCTTACACTTACAAGCATGCTGAATTCAGCAAGGAAAGCTTTGGCAGGACAGTTTGGAGCACACTCAGCAATAACATTATTTAATCAGAAAACAGCTTGTGAACAATAAAGCGATGCAACTTGGGCTGCTCCTCCTCTGAGACACAGTGAGGATGAAGAACGTTAATTCACAACTGCAGAAAGGGACATACAGTCAAGAAGAGAATGATGGCAGATCAAGGAGCCAGGTGTCTCTCCTCTCCTCTTTCATATCACCTGAACTTAGCCAGGAGAAAATCTAGCCTTGTTTAAGTAGAAGCAATGCTTTCTGTCTCATGTGGATCTGCAGAAATTTGCACCACAGCCTGCCCAATCAACATGAACTCCAACTCTCTGCTAGACTGGTGCAAACGGCATCAGTTGCAAACAGCTATTATTAATAACAGCAAAGGATGAACTGATGCTCACCTTGAACTCTGCCTGTACTTTATCATACTATGATGTGAGGAAACTAAGAAGATTACCAGTTGTCAGATGCTGTAACTGCTGCTTTGAAATTAGTCTCTACAATTTGCCATCAGAAAGCAGTACTTCCTACCCAGCCCTCTTTCAGCCTCTCCTTGCTCTTGCAATGCAGAGCTGCTACACAACTTGATATCCAGTTCTGTGCACAGCTGGAATAAGACAACTAAGGTATAAGGTCAGTGAGAGTTGACAGAGACGGACTGGTAGGGAGGATAAACTACAAAATAACACAAGTTAGCTTCAAAGGAATTCCTTAACAATATTATCTTATTTTGGAATTCCTCCAGAAGGAATCTCTCTTCAGGATTTCAAGAGATGGCTGTGACCACACTTTCATAATATTTTTCCTATTCCTTTACAGTCCTTTCAGGTATATCAAGCAAGTTTTCTAACATAAGAACAATATACAAAATCCCAATATGTATCTGCCTTTTTCACTTTTATTTCTGGCTTGCAAGGGACCTCTGGAGATCATCTAGTCCAACCCCCCTGCCAGAGCAGGTTGCACAGGATGGCGTCCAGGCAGGGTTTGAATGTCTCCAGAGTCGGAGACTCCACCACCTCTCTGGGCAGCCGATTCCAGTGCTCTGCCACCCTCAAAGTCAAGAATTTCCTCCTCAGGTTTACATGGAACTTCTTATGGTCAAGTTTGTGGCTGTTACCTCTCATCCTGTCACTGGGCAGCACTGAAAAAAGACTGGTCCCATCCTCCTGGCACCCTCCCTTTAAGTATTTAGAAGCATTGACGAGATCCCCTCTGAGCCTTCTCTTCTCCAGACTGAAAAGACCCAAGTCCCTCAGCCTTTCCTCATAAGAAAGATGTTCCAGTCCCCTAATCATCTTTGTAGCCCTCTGCTGTACCCTCTCCAGCAGTTCCCTGTCCTTCTTGAACCAGGGAGCCCAGAACTGGACACAGTACTCCAGATGCGGCCTCACCAGGGCAGAGTAAAGGGGGAGAATAACCTCCCTCGACCTGCTTGCCTTCAAGTGAAAAACTATGAAAACACTGTAATGAAGATAGGATGGCTAAATTCCTCCTTGCCCATATTACATGGACATGGTTTATAAACTCCTGAGGTCTGTGACAGAAAAATTACTTGTTTTAGAATGGAGACATCCTTACCTTGCAGATACATTTCTTCTCCTTCTGTGAACATTTGATTGCATCTGCTGCATCGTGCACAGCTTGGATGATAATGCTTGTCACCTGCCTGAACAAAAAGAAAAAAAGGGAAATGAGTGATCAATGCATTGCACTGCTTCATGAGCACTCTTTAGCTGCTGACAGACCACTGCCATTTTTCTTCTAGTTCACCTGTTACGACACAACATTGCCTTCATGATGCGACAATAGCTATGAGAATCTAAGATCTGTCATACTGCTTCCATTCAGAGGTCTATTTAGTCCAGCATCCTGTCCTCAACAGTGGCCAGCAGCGGCTACCTGAGGTAAAAGGCTGTAAGGAACAAGACAATACAGAACAGCCTTTCCTCATAGCTATTCATGGAGACAGTGGTGTTTGTAGACATGACTATTAATCTTTCATTATCACTAAGATCAATTCCCATCCAGGAATTTCAGCAATACAAATCCAGAGAAGAGGACTCAGTGTGCTGTTAGTTTAGCTATACACTCACTCTTCAGTTGCAAAAAACCTGCACTTCTCTTACTCAGATAATGCCTTTGCTGTTGATACCTGCTCCTTAGAGGGCAGCATTCACCAAACAGGGAGACTCATGTGATTTACTATTTTTGGCACAGAAGATTTAGACTTACCAGGCAAAAAAGGGGCTCTGGTAAAAGGGAGAATGAAAGGTCACTACAAGATGTGCCTATTCTAGGAAGAAAAGCTAATAAGGGAGGAAACACAGAACTGATGCTTGACTTGCGGCAACAAACCCAATATTGAACTGAGCAGGAAAAACACAGTTAATGCTCACTCTCTTTCTATCATTTTCATTATTGGCTGTCCTCTTTGTCTCTGACTCTCTCTAGCAATTATTTAACCCCTGAGTTGTCCCATCAGTCCCATTCAAGACTGGAATTTAAGAAAAAGAAAATTAAGAAACTGAATGTATGTGAAATGTAACGCTGACATTAAACCACAGCTATTCTGATCTTGAATGCACTCGTGCAAAGAACAACTACTTGTATACATATACAGCTTAGGGCTGTGAATATCGACGGGGTTGAAAAGGTAGATCTCAAATTCAGACCGCTCAGCCCTCAGCAGAAGCCGACATTCTTTTCTGAAGTTTCTGCCTCATGCAAACAATATTGTACATACAGAGGAATGGCAATTTTATCTGTGTTCAGTAAAAAAGCCTCCAGTTCTTGAGCATTCCTAAAGTTCTTCAGCAGAGTGGGGCCCACAGAGCTGCTTGTCACAAGTGATTTCAGATGTATTTGATTTAAAGATGGTCGCAAGTCTGATGTCCTGGGAACCGCTCCCAGTTAATGAGATATAAAAAATTCCTAAGAAGGCTGAATCACTGCCAGAAAGGACCTTCTCCAAACAGGAAGACAATAATTGAAAAATAGATTTGAAATAATAAAACAGGAGTCTTTTCTGTGCTCTGCCTGTCTCATCCAACTAAAGATTATCTCTGCGTCATAACTGTGCTGCTGCTTAACAGAGCTCGGATTTTCAGTAGGCACGTTTTTTTCTGAAATAAAATTAATGGCTTTTCAAAAGGTATTCAGTAGAGTAGCTAAGTAACTACATAGTCTGAATTGGAAAGAGTACAGAGCCTGTTATATTATTATTAATTAACCTCTGAGCTATCCCATCTGAGGTGGGACTGTGTCCTGTGAGACGCTTACCAAATTCCCAGACACACAGTACTGAAACCTTTGTACATAAGGGTTATCAGAGGAAGTAGGTTTTATAAAGCAAGAATTCCCTACCAAGCACCCTGATGCTCATCTAAGGCAATGTAGTTTTAAGTAGGGTAGTTAAGATCCAGCAAAGATATCTATATTGTGAGAGGACCATGGCATGTGGACAAAGAAAATCACGCATTCACACCTGTATGGTTTCAGCTTCTGTTCTTCCATTCTGGGTCTTTGAGATGTGGTGGTTTTGTTTTGGCATTTTTTTAGGTTTTTGTTTGTTCGGTTGGTTGGTTTTGTTTGTGTTTTTTGTTTAGGAACAAGAAAGCCATATTGCACTAATGTTTTAATCAAATGCTGCATTTCATCGGTTTTCACTGCTAAAGCTGTCCCTCATGAATCCCAGACCCTGGAGGCAAGGGGGAGGGTCTGGAGAGAGGAAGATTTTCCCTCAGTTGAGGAGGACTGGGTTAGAGACCACTTGGCCAAGCTGGACATCCATAAGTCCATGGGCCCCAATGGGGCGAGTGCTGAGAGAGCTGGCAGATATTATTGCTAGACCACTCTCCATCATCTTTGGAAAGTCATAGAGAATGGGAGAGGTGCCTGAGGACTAGAAGGCGGCCAACATCGCTCCAATCTTCAAGAAGGGCAAGAAGGAGGACCCAGGGAACTACAGGCCAGTTAGTCTCACCTCTGTCCCTGGGAAGGTTATGGAGCGACTTGTTCTGGATGTCATCTCCAAACACGTTGAAGAACAGGAAGTTATTGGAAGTAGTCAACATGTATTTACCAAGGGTAAATCATGCTTGACCAATCTGATAGCCTTCTATGATGTTATAACTGGTTGGCTGGATGAGGGGAGAGCAGTAGATGTCATCTACCTTGACTTCAGCAAGGCTTTTGACACTGTCTCCCATAGCATCCTCATTAGGAAGCTGAGGAAGTATGGGCTAGATGAAGAGACAGTGAGGTGGATTGAGAGCTGGCTGTGTGACAGAACTCAGAGGGTTGTGATTAATGCAGCAGTGTCAAGTTGGAGGCCTGTAACCAGTGATGTCCCCCAGGGGTCAATATTCAGTCCAATCTTGTTCAATATATTCATCAGTGACCTGGATGAGGGGACAGAGTGTATCCTCAGCAAGTTCACTGATGATACCAAACTGGGAGGGGTGGCTGACACTCCAGAGGGCCACGCTGCCATCCAGCGTGACCTGCACAGGCTGGAGTGCTGGGCAGAGAAGAACCTAATGAGGTTCAACAAGAGCAAGTGTAGGGTCCTGCACCTGGGGAGGAAGAATGCTAGGCACCAATATAGGTTAGGGGTGGACCTGCTGGAAAGCAGTTCTGAGGAGAAGGATCTGGGGGTCCTGGTAGACAGTAAATTATCCATGAGCCAGCAATGTGCCCTTGTTGCCAGGAAGGCCAGTGGAATCCTGGGCTGCATAGGGAAGAGTGTGGCCAGTAGGTTGAGGGAGGTCATTCTCCCCCTCTACTCGGCACTGGTGAGGCCACAACTGGAATACTGTGTCCAGTTCTGGGCCCCCCAGCTCAGGCAGGACAGGGAACTTCCGGAGAGAGTCCAGCGTAGGGCAACAACTTCTTTACGGTGAGGGTGACAGAGCACTGGAATAGGCTGCCCAGGGAGGCTGTGGAGTCCCCTTCTCTGGAGATTTTCAAGACCCGCCTGGATGCAGTCCTGAGTAATGTGCTGTAGGCATTCCTGTGTCAGCAGGGGAGTTGGACTAGATGATCTCTAGAGGTCCCTTCCAACTCTGAAAATTCCGTGATTCTGTGATTGTCATAAGCAAAAGGTGCCAATCCTTTGGGTTTTGCGTAGCTTCTCTGGCAGTCCTACCCAGGCTTCTGAGTTTCCTGTTCCTTGTTTTGTGGTTAATTCACAGTAACTTTGGTCAGTTACTTCTACTAGCTTGATCCTAAAAGGATCTGTATCCAGTCCATCTAATTCTAATATTAATGAGTCTTTCACTTGCCGTGATCATCCAATAAACATTCCACTTACTTTTCTCCTCATCACAAAGCTTTTCTTGAGGATCCTTTAGAAAAGGGTGACTGCATTCAAGTACTCATCTGTTAATTGCTAGAAGCAGTTTACATGTTTTTAAAAGCCAGGATATTTATAGGAGGAACAAATCCAGAATTCATCCTAACATTATATGTAGACCTGTGGCCTCTCTGAAGATTTTTTCCCGGAAAAACTTCTGGTACGCTACTGTCAAGAGAATATAGTTTAAGTGACATACACGTGTCTCTTCAAAACAGCCGCAGAGACCGATTTCAAGTTTATCAGATCTTTCCCCAGGGCTGAAACAACTGGCCAAATTTTAGCCTAGTGTGAGCACCATGCCTCAGATAACACAAGCTTGCTAAGTTGAAGTGCTAACACATCCTGCACTGGAGAGAGTTTGGGGGAGTTACATACCACAGCAGTTGCAGTTGCTGTTGAACACCTCCAAACCAGTTTCATGAGAGTTCCACTTCAGTAATGTCTCTATGACTCAGGAGGGGAAGCCTTTCTTCAGTGGGTATCCACTGGTAAACAATCTGCATCTCAACTAAGTCAGGGCTAATCTTGCCATGCCTGACTTGCCGTAATCACCTGAGAAAACTGGTTGCTAAAGATCAGTCATTTATAATGTATTATAATGTATTAGGGAAAACTTTTGGGTTGGGGATGAAATATTGACACTTTTTAGACATCTGCTCTCACCCACCTCTCAAGCTACTAAACCCTCATTCAGTATGTCCAATGTGCAGCTTCCTGTAATCTTACGCTACTGTGCTGTGTCCTGTTGGCAGTAACAAGTAACATTAGTTCAGTGCGTATTTGCCCTGAACATTCTTTAGCCAAGGTGCAAGAAGGTTAATGCCACTTGCCTTCTCACTATGCCTAGCTCTCCTTACCCCTTCTCAAGTTCACTTCATATCCAGAGACCCTTTACAGTTAGCTTTGCTACATGAGGACTTCTCAAGTGGCATCTGCCAGCAGCAACAAATCACTTTCTTGTTCAAAATACAGCTATGCAGCCACTAGGTTTTGATCTATCATATTGCTTATGATCCCTTCTGAATTATTTCAGCTTTGGTTGAGGTATTCAGGACAATCCAAACCATTAAGTGCAAACTATGACACATACCTTAGAGGACTGTCCCTAAACTAAGTTTGAATAAGCTGAATTAATTGCTCTAAATAGCCTGGTTTTGCTTAGCTAGAAGTGCTAAAACCTACCAAAACAACATCGAACATTATTACTCTTACTTTGCATACAAATTCTTAAATGGAATTGAATGAATTGAGAGCAATTTCTTGCCAAATGAAATATTAAACCTATGCGCTGCTGTCACTGCCTATAAATTCTCTGTTAAACCAACTGGCACTTGCATTTGCAGCAGAAGCAAAGAACATCAGTTATCAATTTATAACAATATACAATCTCTTCTCACTTTTCTATTTATCTTCTACCCACACTGACAAATCTAAAATAGTTTCTCAGATTATATCCCACTTGAACACGGTAGACAGAAAAATTTTGATTAAAACAAAGTATATACTCATTTACCAAATACTTACAGACCCTTAGAATAGCAGAATGAAGGAACAGTGGCCAACGGTATAAGTGTCATTATAAATGTAAATATATGGATGTTAAATTTGAGTAGCTTTCCATGGTTCTGCAAGTCACACTGATTTGCAGTTGACCAGCATTTTATTTATTTTCTGTATACTACTAAATATATATACTATACACAATATGTACATTATATGCATATCATGGACGCAAAATAGGTTTTAACATTATTTTAGATAGTATTAAGGTTCTATTTATCCTGGTAATTTCAAGACTTCTATTGGAAACAAGTCTTCAGCAACACTGAGCTTCTGTTTCCCAATCTACAAAGAATGTTAAATAACATTTAATGTTCTTCATAAAATACTTTGGAGAAACACTACCGAGGAAAGCCATTAAAGAAATGTTTTCTTCATGACCAGTCTTGATAATAAAACCACGTAATCACCTCTCATCTAAGGCTTATGAATGACGATTGCAGACTCAGTAACCAGGCTTCATAAACGATGGGCTACACAGGGGAGCTGGCTGTGTATATCCTGCAGAGCACATGTCCCCAGTAACATAAGCAAAAGTACAAGCTCTATTATGTATTATAACAATACCAAGACCTATAATAGTAGTTGATGACGAGAGGCCAAATTTTTCCTAGATCACCTTTTCAGACTCAGCAGCTATCAATTTTCAGCCTCCCTCCATCATACTTCTCTCTTAAATGACTACAACTCGGACATACAGATCCTCCTTAGCTGATTAAACCAATCTGCAATACCATTTTAAAAGCCACTGCGTACTGTTTACAGAAGGCTTTGAAGGCTCCCTCTAATGGGGGGTAATAACCCTTTACAGTTGTCCAGAATGAGAAAGGTTGCAGAACACAGCCATTGCATTACACACTGCGTGCATCAAGCTTAGAGAGACCTCTTGCAGTTTCAAAGGTAAACTAAAAGGCTGGGAGGTTGGGAGGTATTTGAGGCATCAGTTAAACACAATGCACTGAGCTCCTGTACAAGCCCTTCTCACACTGCTGATGCTCCAACCTCTTCACAATGTGCAAAATGCTCATTTGCCTTTAACTTTATTGAGATGCCTTTGGGGACCTCTGGAAGCCAAAACTGTTACTCATAGGTGTCAAGGAAAGCAATGGTGGGTATCGCAAGAATGATTCCAACCCGGGAGCTACAAATACAGCTGCATGAAAGCTGACACAACGTGCCCCAGAAACCCAGCATAAAAAGTACCTGTGTTGAGCTTTAACCCCATGGTAACAGTACTTCAGAAGCCAAGGACTGTATTTTCCGAGTCCATCCCCTCTGTCCCCGCTTCCCACAAGACTAACTTTTATTATCTGAGTGCTTGTAGAGCTCTAGTCTGATTAAATAAATGTTTTCCTCTTTGGTGAACGTGAGAGCTTAAGATTTCCTATTACTCATGCCTTCAGTTCTGTCCTTCCTTCCAGAACAACAGTGAACAAGAGCCAGAGAGAACAATAACAAGAATCCCGCTAGGAGAGCTCACATGCCAGTGGGTCTGGTAGAGGAAGAACTAATTACCAACAGACATTTTCTGCGGGCCAAAGGACACAATTAAGTGCATATTTGTTGCGTTACATTTGCACAGCTGCACTCACTCTCCATTCAAAGATATCTTAGCAGTCACCTGACACACAGATATTAAATGTGCAGAAAGCCTCACTTTTCTAATACTATTTAAACACCACAAAAAATGCTATGTAGTTGAAAGAGTACATTTAAGAGTAAAAGCCCCCCCCCCCTTCTTTTCCTTTTCTAAAATTTTTATGAACAGGTATAATGGGCCCATTTGATGGACAAACCTAATCAAATATTTAGTTCTACCATAACTCTGAGGAGAATGACCTGATTTCTTAACTCCCTTAAGGACTAAGGAGCAGCACAAAGAATGACTCGGACTCATCTTTTAAACCCCTTAAGGAATGTCATGAATTGTAAAACAGGAACTGTGGCAGTAGCCTACCATTTTCCAGTGAAGCTTTATTTTAATTACTCGCAGAGGTCACAGAACCTTCAACCCCGTTTGATGTTCGGTATAACATCAAATTCCATTGTTTCCTTCTCTGCAGGCTTCTGTGATCTCACGAGCGGCTGGAACAGCACAAATACTGTGAAGACCAAAATTTGTCTCTAATAACATCCTGACCCAAACTGTCCACCCATTTTTCCCAGGGTCTTCTCTGTTTAGCAAGTCACTACAAATATCTGTGCTCAGATACAAAAATTAAAGTGCATCTCCTTTGCTTCCAAAGGACTTTGAAATATACCATAATTTTCTCTGTTACTACCAAAGGAAGGAAAGTGTAATACAATTTAAACATTGAAAATATTCTAGCCTGATAAATCCTTGTTTGATACGTATCTTTAAAACTAGGACCTTCTAAAGCTGTTTTTAACACTACTGTCACAATATCCCAACAGAAGCAGCTCTCAGCACAGTTTCTGTCTGTGTTCAACCTGAGACAGGATGGAGCAGCGGGAAGCTGAGCTCACACTGCTAGTTCCCAGGCTGATGGGGCTGCAAGACACAAGACACCACACTGGGGGACAGTGGGAAATGGAGCGTGAGGCCGTGACTGTAAATCTGAATGACAATGTGCATGCAAGAGACATGGAAGACCCTCAGAGCCTTCCATTGATTGCTGTGCTGCCTTGGGTAAGCTAAAACTGCAGCTGTCCTGCTGCTATGAACACTTCCACTGTTAATTCATGCCTGGTTTCTGATTTTTATACAAAAATACTTCCCAGCATCCCAACAGTGACTGCCAATATAATGCTATTATATTCCTTAACAGACAGACTATAATAAACTTTGTAACTTATTAGTTTTAATTCCGTCAGCATACAATGTTGTTATACCCAGTAGTTGCTGCTTATAGCAATGCAATTATTAGCTGCTTGGAATATAATTTTTCTTTATAGCAAAGATGTGAGTAATGATTCGGGCTAAATCCCAGTTGTGCAACTGCTCTGCTAGCATGAAGAAACAGTCCTCATAGCAGCTCAGTATCAACTGGACTTACTTTAGTAAGATCCTAAAAGTTACTTATGACAGCACTGTCAGCTCTGCTTTGAGTTCTTTTACTTTTCTGCAACGTCCAGTGTTGAGCAAGTTGGACACACAGGTGAAATGCTTAACTTCCAACCATGGTCTTTATGGGAGCAACTCATTCTGTCTTCATGGGGCAAATCCATCTATTGCTACACACAGGACCAAAGTTGGGAACTTACGTTATCTACACAGTTAACAGCAGGAGGTCAGTACAAGAAGGTAATTCCACTCAACTAAGAAATGTACCCACAGTAGCCCAAAGTGGCCGGTTAGAATACTGTGGGTGGTACAGCGCAGCAAAGCCATAGCAAACACAGCTTTATTGCCTATTGCCAGGATTTCAACAGCATCTCTGTTAGGATCCTGGGTTACATTTATGCACAGAGAAACCTAATCCCAGTGACTGAACATGTAGCTAATCAGGTTAATCAGAAACAATCCAGAGGAAATATATGTACTAGATTTTATTAAGATTCAATCTAATCTAATTAGAATACAAATCTGTGAATTCACTGCCTTCATTACCCTTATTTCAGGTGCAGATGAGGGCAAGATCCAGTATCTGACATTAATTTTTTTTTAAACCATGTTTATTGCACAGATTATTTTTTTAAATATTGAACTTCTCAACAGCAAGTATTTGGCAAGGCCTGATACAAATGCCTCCTATATTCTCAACAATGCTGGAACAGGTCCAGTTCATAACTACAGGTGTGGACTTTCTACATCTTCTGTAATCTTTAGGCTTCAAAAAGCATTACAGAAATAAATATTCCTTTATCTTGTATGCATTTTGTCCAGCAGGGATTTTTGACATGAAAAGATACTTCACCTAAAGGACCTGATTACAGCCACATTCATATTGCTGGATTAGTTTGGAATCAGAATCAACCAGCAAAGCTACTTTACAGTAACTTCATCACAATGCCAAGGGCCTTTTCAAACAGCCTAATACTGGCATAGCTATAACCTTGCCTCAACTAGCCAGCAGAACACCTCTACTGACTACCAAGACTGTTGTGTAGGTCTGCTGAGCTGTACAGTTGAGCGATCAGTCTCTCTGCTGCAAGGCGAGGAAGCCATTCCAGCCCCAGCTTCTAGCCTGCTGAAAGCAAAGTAAAGCCCTTGGCTTGATTTGCTGCTGGGTGTTAGTTATATGGCACAAGTCAAGGGACAGCACGGAGTCTTGTGAATAGATTACGTATCAGATGCATGTGATATGCAATCTTCCGCAACACCAGGAATCTCCCACTTTCCAAGTCATCTTCATGTTTTCTTTTGTTAGGTGACAACAGCGCCACTGAGTTATCAGGAATATGGGAGTTCAAGAGTGAAACACAACCACGTTTCTCCTTTTAACTCTCTGCATGAAGTCACTGTTAGTCCCTCCACCTGTCCCTCTGGCTGAACTTCTAGTAACAGAGCTTGATGTTTATGCGTTAGCAGATCACACTAACTGAAGTTCTATTTGCAGTGCTGCAATGATATCTTCAAAACAATGGGAAGTATCTTGGAAGACTGAGATATTACTAGCTTATTTAATTAGAAACAACTTTCTCAGTCAGTAGAACTATAGCTGACTTCAACCTGCTGAAATTTAACTAGAAAAGTCAGTAACAAACCTCCTTTGTATCTTCAAAAAACCCCAACACAATTATTTTATAGATCAGAAAGTCTTGCACCTGACAGCGGGTAATAAATACGAGACCTCATCCTAACATTAAAAGGTTATTAACAGTTCCAAAAATTAGCAGTTATCTACATTCTGATCATGATTTGATTGCATTTATAGACAGACAGAAATAAAGAGCAGTATTATATGTGCATACACAAATATATATATGCATTTGGAATTTTAAAGGAACATATATATTCCTAGCTCTTACAGCAACCATAAAAGAATAAACCTAGGAATTTTTAAGACATCCTGCTGAAAGTCCCAAATTATGTATTTTAAAATACAAATAAAAAAGTTGTCATGGTCCATATGTTTGATGCACAGAAAAATCACAAGAACTGAGAAACTATTAACTAAAAAAAAAAAAAAAAAAAAAAAAAAAAAAAGCCAATGACTAAGTCATGAAGTTAGATATAAAGATAACCGATAAGAAAGCTAAAGTTACAAAGACATAACTATGGACATGGACAGTATGTTTAAAGACAATAAGAGTCTTTATTAAAGCATGATGGGGAAAAAATAAAATAATTTAAAAAAGAATAATCACAGATCAGGCAAAGATCCCTTGTCAGCTGTAGATGAAAAATGATGAAAGATGACACAGAAAAGGCAGGAGTATTCAGGAGGTGTATCTTTCTGGTCTTTATTTGACAATGCTGAATGACATATTTTTCCTGTTTGATACTGTTTATTGAGCAAGATATATTTAAATAGTGTTTGCCATGAGTCAACATTTACACATTGGGAGACTTGAATAATCTGTACTCAAGAGTCTTAAGAAAACTATAGTGGGGCAGTTCTCTGACAGATGGATGTGTTAGCAGGGGAGGCTCTGCTGAGGCAGATGCCTCACAGATTACTTCCTTCTACCCACAGCATGAGGTACCTTTACTACTGGCCAAGACAATACAAAACCTTTCCTGGTAAACCTGCTGATGACTCAAAGACGATGCTTATTTAAGCTATTTAAACCCAACAAGTATGTTTTAATAGTCTAACATAATATAAAACGTCTGCAAATCAAGAAGGCTGGGCCCTGTGAGATTGAGGGCCATGTTGTGGGCAACAGCAACTAAGACAGGCGGCTTGACAATGTCATTAATAATCTCCCAGAAAATGCTCTCAGAGTACCTGAAATGATCATTCTGACCATTTAATGGATGTGAAGACTATAAAGACACTGCAGCACCACTATTAGAACACTGATGAGGGGATACACGTGGGTTTGCAGAATAGAGTTCAATGGAGAACCACCAAAACAATGTGAGTCTTAAACTGTGAACCTGAAGGACTCAGAGTCAAATAATTATTCAGAGTTAGACTTCAGAGATGACTAGCTCACAGCGGACAGCTGATTAAAAGCAAAGAAAGGAGATACTAATAGGAAAGAGCGTAAGCTGTTCAAGCCCATTGAAAAAACTCTGACATCAAAAAGCTGAAGTCAGACAAATTTAACTTCAAAACAAGATGAAGTTTCTAAAGGTAAAGGTAATTTAAGCAGCAAGAGGGAAAATTTGTGTTCTTATAATCACACTGCAGCATAATTGCCCAAAGGATAAGTTTTCATTTGGTTTCTACGGAAAAGCTCTATGATTTTGAGAAAAGAAGGTCAAGCAAGATGATTTTAGCAGTCCCTCTGACCTTAAAATCCATTCCAAAGGGAATCCATTCCATAGAGAGAAGCTTTTACACATGCATCAGGCTGCTCCTAGTGAGCACAGGTCTGGATCAAGACAGCAGAATAATTAAAGTCAGAGTCTAAGGTTACACTGGAAAAATTTCCAATAGACTTAGATCAGTTCACATTGAAAAATTTACCAAGAGCTGTCCTGGCTAAGTGGCAAAATTCCTGGTATAGCAAGAGCTTTGCTGCTAGGATGGAGCTTTTGTTGATGTGGCTTGTGGTTCAGAGACACAATTCAAGTGCAACACCAGGAGAAGTTTTGGGGTTGGGTGTGCTGCATCAGCACCGGAATTGCTACTGACCCAGAGAGTCAAGCACTGAGACGGGGCTCTATAGTATGGGGAAGGTTGAGAAAACAGGTCAGTGTAGCACTAGGCAAAACTCATGTTAACCTCCTCAGAGGGCAAGTACAAACCACTTCCTATTGATGAAGCAAGTGAGAGCTTGGAAGATTAAGCAACTCACCTTGGATGAAAATTAATCCTTGCAGCAGAGCCAAGCAGAGAACTCAAATTCTCAGATGCCCAGCCCTGCCGGACCTCCACGTAGCACGCAACTAGATCCAAGTAACTGTAGCTGATTTTCTCGTTCATCTAACATAAAACTGTTTTTCCAGTTTTCTGTCAGAAGGCTGTTTCAGGAACTGTGCAACCTTTGGCATGCGATTTAGCAAAGCCTGGTCTCCATTCTGATGTCTGCATTCAGTTCAGAGGGAGTGTCCCAAGAACAACAGAGAAATAAAAGTTGCAAAGGCCAAATAAGGGGGGAAAGAAACTAAGCATGAGGTCACACACAGTACATCCACAGAAAATAACCAGAGAACAGAAAACAAAGGTAGCCTGTAAGAAACAAAGTAGACATGAAGCCCTCAATTTATGCTAATTTGTACCTGATAGACTCACAAATTGTTCTAATAGGAAAACATGTTAGGCGTGAATTAACCAGGGAGTATTTTTTTCTTTTAGTGACTAGAGCCTGCTCTTGTAGCAAACTGATCCTAAAAGTCACTGTCATTCCAACTATTCTGATCCGATAATGCTTTAAAAGGTCTAAAGAACGAGTTTTATCCTTGATTAACTGCAATGCTACCTGCTACCTTTGGAAATTTCTTCTGGCAATAGGTCACAACAAGCAACAGATGACAATCTAGGGAAGGGACAGATTTTCTTTAAATATTTTTCTTCCCCATCACACTGCTTTTAACTCCAGAGTCACCCATATTAGGAGCCTGGATTTGACTACATCCAGACATTCCTCAGGAATTCTCATTTTGTAATTCTGGCCAAAGTGTTTTGGCCAGAATTTAAAATGGAAATTTAAAGTGGAAATATCAAAGGACATCCAGGTAACCAGTGGAGACTTGGTGCAGAGAAATAGCTGTCTCTTTTTCAAATAGAGTAACTTTGAATAAATGTCAGACCACCAACATGTACTTTGATAAAAGCAGAGCCTTTTATTTTTGGTAGAAGTCCATTTTTTTTTCCTATTTGTCAGTTTTCTCACTGCTGATACATGTGATTTCCAATTACAGATACAAAACTATGCAAGCATACTTTTGAATCCTAGCTGACATGAACATCCCATCAGAGTATGTTTGTCAGCGCCAAGACACAGGGATTTTACTCTCTACCCTGTTTCTTCCAGCTCCATATAAAATCAATATTTCTAGCTACCACAGGAAAACTATTCCAACAAAATAATCATGATGCAACATATTACTATGGTGATGAACAGGAAATAGGTGATGGACATAAAGCAGGAAGCAGTACCTAACATCATTTGCTGCCATTCAGTTTTCAGCTGAGTACAGGGTCTCCATGATTGTTGCCTCAACAGTAGTTCAAGGGTGCTGCTGAGTAAGTCTGCTTAAAGATTTTTACTACCTCAGTTCTTACTCTCCTCATTGCTAGGAAAAAACATTTTCCAGCCAAGATGCAACTAGTTTACAGACTTCAAAGCAACAGCAGATCCATCTGTATGCATAACAAACAAATCTCTCTCTCTAAATCCTACATGTAAATTTCTTAACGTTTTAGCTCATACTCAAACAATTTATGATGCTCATTTCAGAGACCTCTGCAAAACACAAAACATCCCAAGCTACTTTCACAGACAGTTTGAATACCAGTGTTTGTGTTGCTGCTGCTGAAGAGGTGCATCTCTTTCTGTGTGATTTCTTTTTCCCCTCTTACAAAGAAAAAGGCTTGTAATGAATGTCATACATCCCAGATATCTATCCAAAGAACTGTTAGACCTCTATGATCTTCTAATGTAGCATGAGCACGTAACTAAAATCTACCCATTTTGTGCTCCAGGTGGTCATTTCAAACATTTAGTCACCCACAAAATACTCATATGTATTATATTTCTTCATCTGTAAAGCACCTGCTCAACAAAGACAGGTGTTAACTCTGTGGACTTCAAAGTCCCTAGAGATTCCAGACATAGTTTTCGGTTTTGTTCTTGTTTTTCTTTCCTTTTTTTGTCCCCTCAGGAAAGCACCCTGACAAAGCAGACAAAAGAGAGAGGGGACTGAGTCCTCACAGAATGAACACTGAGCACAACACCCGGATGGAGCCTGTTACAAACAGGTGACAACTATAGACTTGCCCCAACAGGCGCTTCTTCTCAAGTTTCAAACATTATTGCTGCATTCTTCCCAACAATTACTTTTTACAGGAGACAGGTCTAAGTCTCATCCTGCTCTTCGAGAAGTCAGTAGCAAACTCTCCCCTGACAGGAGGACTTAAAGCAGGACATAAAAATGAAAGATCACCATCCTGCAAAAAAATATTGCACCACTTAATCCATTTTTTATTGTGATCTCAGTCTGGGAGAAACAAAAAGTAACTGGCTGAAATGATTTTGTATTGCTGCAGACTGCATTCTCACAGTCCCCTATCACTACGTCCCAACTGACAGTGAGACCGAGACACTGGAGGAAGTTTTGTTTTCAGTATAAGTACTTTGGTGCAGTGATCATTATTAATTTTACATCTCTGTTGTGGGTGACTGTGGCAGGTAGCACTAGCACAAAGCAAAGGTTTAAAAGATTAACAGAAGCAGCAATGGGAACTACAAAGTAAAAATGGAGTATTATGTTTTCCCTAAAGCAGACTGTTCCAAGAGGAGAACAAGACGTGTTCTGCAGTGGCAACCATGCAACTGAATTCTTAATACAGCTATGCAACAAGAAAAATAAAGTCATCCAGGTAAGTTATTCTTCTGCTCCACGACATGAAAAAGCTACTTGTTTTAGGTACCTGTTGTGTGTTACTGGAATACATGCAATGGCCATATGTCACAAAGGCTGCTGGTGGTGGCAAGAAACTTTATACTAATATAAAAGCCTCTACTGAAATGCCATTTTAAAGTATTTTGATCAGCCTGCAAAAGTTTTTCAGTAATATTTAGTGAAAGAAAGACACTAGAGAATATTTAACTAAACCAAAAAAGTAAAAGCTAAAGATGGTTTTATATAGATCATAATCAGCGACACTGTCCTCAAGAAAGCAATTTATACAGATAAGCCATATTTTTATAAGCACCTGCAAGATTTCACAAATCCCTTTGTGGCAATAAGAAAGTTATAATTGGTTATTTCTTCAATTTACTTGTTACAACTTGCTCTTCTTACTCACCATCCTTACATCCTCTTAACATTCCTCCCCTTTCTATTGATGTTCAAATTGACTGAAGGATGGTTTCCAAACCACTGCTGAGAAGTTAAAGCCTTGTGATTACGCTGCCATAGCAACCAAACTTTTGTTAGGGCTCTGTCAACTTCAGATACTCTTTTGTCATCTTCATGTGTCAAGTCTTTCCCCACTACAGATATCCCTCTTGCCAAATTCAGTCTTTTGAGATGGGGTGGGGGAAATCACCAAAATCCTGTTAGAAGGTTTTTTACCTGAAAAAATTTACATTATTTTTCTGGAAGTATATTTATTCTAGATTTTTGACTCTGTGCAGGGTGTGGTGTTCTAGGCAATTAGATCTAGCATATTTTTCATCAGGGAAGGGTAGTCTAAAATCTATGCTGCTACTCAGCTACGTAGACAACCTGTCTGAACCACTTACCCATACCCTGAGTTATTATTAAACTTTTCATTTCCCCATTTTTATGCAAACAAACCTCACGTTAGGAAAAAAAAAATCAGCATTCTACATTAACTGATAAAACATGTTTCTGAGCAAAAAGGCAGGGAAACTGGAAACAAACTCTAACCTTATTTCTATGCAACAACTCTCCAGAGGTGATCAAAAGAGTCAACAAACTATATTAAGAATTATTTGAGATAAAGAATTGTGGTGTTCCTCCACTACTTCAGCAATCAGTTGCAATCAGAAACTGCCCAAGCTCTGTGCCATTCTCCTCTCTTCCTGGCAGTTCAAAAACATCAGCTGCAGTCTCTTTATCTAAACCACAGAATTACACACAGCCTTTTAAAAAAATCCCTCTGGTGCACAGGAACAAAAGTACAAGTACCCTATTATGATACTACTGGCAAACTATTCAGTCACATCACAAAGTTGCACACCCTTATCCCCCCAGAAAGCAAGTTGTGACCCCTTCCAGTTCAAGGCTAGTTTCGCAGGAAGGGGTTTACCTTCTGACAATAATTCTTCAGTCTAAATCCATTCCCTCCTCAGCCCTGCAGGCAGACTCCCTCCAGCTCTGTTCAAATTCGGAGCATTACCAGAAGCGATGTGCGGACAGCTTGTGTTCTCCCCAAAGCAGCTCAGAGTGAAGTGCCTGTGCCTGCATCCAGCCCTGAGCTTCAGTCCTGCTGTGCTCGCGCTCAGGCGCTGTCCTGCACACACCCACCAGAACAAGCAAATAATCCTCCCCGCACGTTAAACCCACTCCAGCAGTAACTCAGCCAACCAACTCTGTAAGAAGCAAAGGGGGAAGAATACCAACCCAGGCAGGGGCAGGACCATTTCTCATCACTTGTGTGTCATTATTTGATGTTGATACAACTCAGAACATTTCTCCCTTGGGGAGAGGCACCTGCTGAGTATGAAATCAGCGCTCTCTTTCTCTGGAAGTTATTAAATTTTACTTCCATGGCTTCTGAAGAATTTATACAGCCTCCTGGGTGTTAGTCTGGTTTTGTCAGAAACAGTTACAGTGAGATTGTATTGTAGTCCAATTCAGATTACTGCAGGCAGAGTGCTGGGGCCATGTCTCACACTGGTACGTGTATCCCTTTATTTTATTTGCACATTTTGTGCAAGATGACGCTTCAGACAAACTCTGTGAACATCTGATGAATTTACACTGGGCCCTGTGCACTGACCCTATCTGATCTCTCAACAGATGTTTTCCATAATCAAAAAAGTCCTGTGGTCTGCAGTATATACCCGTCTGCCTAAGAGGGCAAACGATCACAGCACATGCTTCTGCTTTTTCTTATCATTTACCTGGGATGTTCGGGCAACATGTTCATGTTTTCCCATTTATTGTAACAGCAGTAAAATTATACACAAACAAAGCAAATCACAGAACTAACAAAGAATGCACTAAACTCTACTGCTTCTTCTCATGTGCCGTGTAGCCTTTTCCCCTGCATTTTTATGGTGTGTGAAGATGACAAAGGTGCCTGGGAGATACTGGCTGAGAGCAAAGACTCTCCCAAGACTGTAAGACACCCAAACCAGCAGACACCTAGTACTATGAAAAGAGAACAGTAACACATTCTTCAGGGATGTTATTTTATCACAGCTTTAGCATATCACCAAAACCAAACCCGTTTGGATCCACTGTATCACCAGTCTTTGTTCAATTCATCAATTGCTTAATTTATAAAAGTGTTTAAAATTTTACATCACCTCAACCTGTATTACCAGTACAGGTTGCATCATTAAAATCCAGTAAATGACACATTTTGTGATACTTCCTGTATAACTACTGTGAAAACAGCCTTGCTAAATATTTCATTCAGCAGAAGAATATATATTAGCCTTTCACTTAACATTTCTGAATGGAATTGAAATAAATCTATTTGTTTTAAGAGACTCTCAATCTAGAAAGCATACAGGTATAAGAACACAGGACCAGATGCATGAACATACTGAACTACTTAACTAAACTCTGTACTGCATGGATCTTTGCAAAGAAGGGTGATGTTTTCATGTGAGCTGTGAGCCTAAACCTCCTTAAAATAAATTACTTAAACATGTAGGCTATCAAGTTTCTCTGAAAGTCAATCAACTGTAGCATCTGAATACTAATACTCACATGAGCAAAGTAGCTTGCATGGTTAAGTGTTGGCCTTCTGCACATCCCCAGACAACATAATACAAATATAAATACAGACTGGGCAGAGAATGGATCAAGAGCAGCCCTGAGGAGAGGGACTTGGGGGTGTTGGTGGATGAGAAGCTCACCATGAGCCAGCAATGGGCGCTTGCAGCCCAGAAGGCCAACCGCATCCTGGGCTGCATCAAAAGACGCATGGCCAACAGGTTGAGGGAGGTGATTCTGCCCCTCTACTCCGCTCTCGTGAGACCCCACCTGGAATACTGTGTCCAGCTCTGGAGCTCCCAACATAAGAAGAACATGGACCTGTTGGAGTGGGACCAGAGGAGGCCACAAAGATGATCAGAGGGTTTAGAGAACCTCTGCTATGAGGACAGGCTGAGAGAGTTGGGGTTGTTCAGCCTGGAGAAGAGAAGGCTCCGGGGAGACCTTATAGCAGCCTTCCAGCATCTGAAAGGGGCCCACAAGAAAGCTGGAGAGAGACTTTTTACAAGGGCATGTAGTGATAGAATGAGAGGTAATGGCTTCAAACTGGAAGAGGGTAGATTTAGAATAGATATTAGGAAGAAATTTTTCACTATGAGGGTGGTGAGGCACTGGAATAATTTGCCCAGGGAAGTTGTGGAGGCCCCATCCCTGGAGGTGTTCAAGGCCAGGCTGGACGAGGCTTTGAGCAATCAGGCCTAGTGGGAGGTGTCCTTGCCCATGGCAAGGGGGTTGGAACTAGATGATCTTTAAGGTCCCTTCCAACCTAAACCGTTCTATGATTCTATGAACATAAACAGGCATTGTTTGAATAAATCATTTATAGTTCATATGGGAACTAGCAATGTTGTTACTGTCATTTATTTCTTATTTATTTATTTAGAACAGACTCATTCACACGTAAAGAATCAGCAGAAACATCTCTGAATCCCTCATAGCACGTTTCTAAATCTAGTTCTGAAAACAACACTTTAAGAAACTTACAGGCTCCTCTTGCTCACATTCTTTGCCTCTTAAATATGGATACATTTTCCTTACAGAACCATAGCAGCTTTCGCTGGTTTTTTGGTGTCGTCCCCCCCCCCGCCCCCCATAATTATTGTTATCTATGTCTAACTTCAGAAGTCAAGGTGTCTCAGAATTGACATCTGTGTTAGTTGCAGCACAGATGAGACATCTTAAAATTTGGCACATTAGAGTAACAGTATCTACAAGTACTAAACCTCCTTCACATTAAATACGACATCTTAAAATTACTACTCCTCTTTAAAATAAGGGGAAGCTCAGCATAAATTACAATATCAAAACACATTTAGGAGTTGACCTTGCAGGCTGAAGTCAAGAGAGCCTTCTGGTACCCTGGCATTTCTCAAGTCCATCTGTCAAAATGGCATTATGCCACCACTTGCAAGGTGGGGTGCAAGTTTCAACAGTGCACAGGAAACAAACACAGGGCAGGCAGCAGCCCATCAGAACAGGAACTCGAGCTATGCACAGCCAGGAGAAATCATACCATGGCTTTTTATTTGCACACGAATATTAAGCAGGCAGTATTACGCAAATAAATGGGTAGAGTACCAAGGTGGTTGAGAGATTTGATAGCAGATATATACATATCGATCTCTAGATAATGAGATCAAATCCTGTTCATATCAGCAACAGCCAAAAAAAGTGAAAATCGTTGAGACCTGAATCTTATTCTCAGGCTTTCTGTATGATTCCATGCAAATTATCCACCTGTTTCTGCCCTGAAGTCTTCTTTCTGCAGAACTAAAAGAATACTACTAGAGAAGTTTTGTAGAACACTTTGGATAAGCAGAGATGAATTACATGGATATAGGCATGATCCACCATTCTCTGAAGTCAATGGAAAGCTTCTCATTGATTTAACACATTTTGAATTAAGCCCTGGAGGAAGAGTTATATGGTGCATGACAACCACATTAGACAAAAATTATTTAGGCCAGCATCTTTCAAATAGCTAATTTACTTAGGTTTGTGGAGTTACATGTCTACACAGAAATTCACAGGACTGGGATCAGATGGGCATCTTTCAATAGGCAAGCCTTGAAGCTATGAAAACAATAGCTTAGTGGAAAGTCTGTGTGGAAGTCCTCACTCTCACTATGCCGTTATTGCCTGATAAAAATGTTTTTCACCAGAATTAATTGAAAATGAGTAATTTTTCATAAATAAAGATTCCTTTCTGCTGGAGAAACTCAAGGAAGAACACTGATCTCTGTTGCCTTGACAACATTATCCTGAAATACTCAAGTATTAGAGTATTCAGTACGCTCAAGAAAGTTGCAATATTTATTTCACATTGGATACTTACCACATTATTCTCTTGGCATGCACTCATCTATCATCTGTGAGTATGTGTCATAGAAAGTTATGTGCCAAATAATACATGAGAAATATCTGAGCTGACTTAAATGCACATGGTATTTTTTCTTGCATATTTTCATGGCTACTGAAAGTTATTACATCTACGTCCTAGAAAAAAGAGCATTCTTCCATGGTATGTGGATATTAGCAAAATAAGTGCTGTTTTTCTAGTAATGCATTTCCAAACTGAGCAGAGGGATCACCTCTACAGAATGCCTGGAGGAACTCCTTCCTCTCAAGGCTTGAATCTCAAGGTCTGAACTCAAACCTTGGCCTTTCTGACAGGCTTTGCAGCATAGCTGCTTCTGAGGTGAGGACTCTTGGATCCACATTGTCTACTTGGACTTTGGTAAGGCATTTGACACAGTCTCCCACAGCATTCTGCTAGAGAAACTGGCAGCCTGTGGCTTAGCCAGGTGTACTCTTTGCTGGATTAAAAACTGGCTGGATGGCAGAGCCCAAAGAGTTGTGGTGAATGGTGTTAAATCCAGCTGGTGGCAGGTCTCAAGTGGTGCTCCTCAGGGCTCAGTTCTGAGGCCAGCCTTGTTTAATATCTTTGTTGATGATCTGGATGAGGGGATTGAGTGCACCTTCAGTAAGTCTGCAGACAACACCAAATTAAGCAGGACTGTTGATCTGCTTGAGGGTAGGAAGGCTTTGCGGAGAGATCTGGACAGACTGGATTGATGGGCTGAAGCTAATTGTATGAGGTTTAAGAAGGCCAAGTGCCAGGTCTTGCACTTCGGTCACAACAACCCCAGGCAACACTACAGGCTTGGGGAGGAGTGGCTGGAAAGCTGCCTGGCAGAAAAGGATCTGGGGGTCCTGGTGGACAGCCGGCTGAACATGAGCCAGCAGTGTGCCCAGGTAGCCAAGGCGGCCAACAGCATCTTGGCCTGTATCAAGAATAGTGTGGCCAGCAGGAGTAGGGAAGTGATGGTGCCCCTGTACTCAGCACTGGTGAGGCCACAGCTTGAGTCCTGTGTTCAGTTTTAGGCACCACAGTCTAGGAGGGACATTGAGGTGCTGGAGCATGTCCAGAGAAGGGCAACAAAGCTGGTGAGGGGTCTGGAGAACATGCCTTATGAGGAGTGGCTGAGGGAATTGGGATTGTTTAGTTTGGAGAAGAGAAAGTTGAGGGGAGACCTTCTTGCTCTCTACAACTACCTGAAAGGAGGGTGTAGTGAGATGGGCGCTCGTCTCTTCTCCGATAGGACAAGAGGAAATGGGTTCAAGTTGCGGCAGGGGAGGTTTAGGCTAGACATTAGGAAAAAATTTTTCACTGAAGGAGTTATCAAACATTGGAACAGGCTGCCCAGGGAGGTGGTTGAGTCACCATCCCTAGATGTGTTTGAAAGTCGTGTAGATGTGGTGCTTAGGGACATGGTTTAGTGGCAGACCTGGTAGAGTAAGGTCAATGGTTGGACTAGATGATCTTAAAGGTCTTTTCCAACCTAAATGATTCTATGATTCTATGATTCTATGATTCTATGATTCTATGATTCTATGATTCTATGATTCTATGATTCTATGATTCTATGATTCTATGATTCTATGATTCTATGATTCTATGATTCTATGATTCTATGAGGCGTGGTTGTCTCGCTTGCTGGCTGCTCATTGCTGAACACTGAAAGCCTGATGTTCCAGAGCTGCTAAGCCATACTGAGGGACAAAAATAAGCAGGAGCTACAAGCTTGCAATGTTGCAAAGAATCTCAATTTCTCTTTAAATACAAAAATTAATCTCTTACTGGAAAAATAGATACCAACAGCATCTGTGAACCCAAAGCTAAGTTTCATGCTTTCATTTCCCTTCAGTTTTTCAGTTTTTCTATAGACTGGCCCAGATGTAATAAGAATAAGCAGGAAATAAAACAGCACTACAATGGCATGCTGCTAATCGCTTCTGATCCATTAGAGTAAAGTGTTTGTATACAATGTACTATGTACTTCCCTCCAATCTCTTCTAATCATTTCTTTGGATGAAGATGATGAAATAGTATACTCTGCTCCTGACATAACAAATTATTTTAGTGACAAATGAAAGATACAGATCAGTGAATTTACTACTACCATTTTTATTAACAAAGGCAGGCAAAATACAAAGTGTTTTGGTTTTTTTCCCCACCAGAAGTTAGTAGGTATAACTTGGCCTGGTCAGTGATGCCATAACCTCTACCTACACAGTTCCTGTAATTGTGCTACTTCACACCAAGAATGTGGTTTCCTTCCCAACAGAGGCAGCAGGACAAGAGACAACCCACATGATATAAATCATCAGAAATACCCAAATTTGCCAAAGAAATGTTGCCAAAGAAAACAAAGAGGGAAGACAGTAATCCTCCTGTGAGAATCTCAAGCTTTAGCTAAATTAAAACTTCAGGTGTACTGAAAGGTTGTGGGTGATTTCCTGTACAGGATAAGGAGATTGTTAATTGTCCTGCCTCAAATAGGTCTGCTGCCCTCCCTGAACTGTGGCATCCTGTTCTGTGAATTATCTCCCATGGCCCTGTGGCTGCTTCCGATCTCTCATCTCCGTTGTTACCAGAGGATTTATGTCATCCTTTAGACTACCTTTTCTGCCCAAAGGGGACACATGTGCTGACACATGATTTTCTCATCCTAAGTTTTGACTTATTAGTTCCTTTAGTCTAATTTAGAGGCATTAGTACTGCCCCTTTGGAACTGTGCATCTCTGATAACCTAAAAGGTTTCTAGGAGGAGCCAAGAAATTAGCCCACAGTTCTGATAAATTGCTCTGATTATTGAATGTTAGCTGCTCACCTGCATCTTCCAGTCTTTTCAAGCATCACCTAATGACAGAAAGTGCTTGAATGTCTCTCCGGCATCTGCATTCCCAGATGATACCTGGAGAACTCTATTCATGGACCATCCAGGCTGCTAATGTATACTGTAATGCAGTTAAGCCAATGTCTGAATGGCCTCCCTGACTACACAGTACTAATTTTTTTCGTGAAAATTTCTAAGGACTTGTCCAATCTACACCTTTCAGATAGCAGTCAGCCTTCAAATGTCATTTAAACAGATCAGGAAAGAGTTGCACTATATGAGTAATTCAACCTCTACAGGCTTTACAGAAGTTTGGTTTTAGTTACATATTGAGAACTACTGCTGCCCTCTACTGTATTATTATGGGTTGTGCCTCTGGTAATCAATGAAAGCCACAAATATTCAAGCACCATTTCCAGTCTTACCCAGAACTTAGCATGCTTAATATTTCCATGTATTGATAAGATCCTTCAAAATATCTGTTTCTAATTCATCAACATATTCCGATTCTGCAGGGGCTAGGTCAAATGGAAAAATCTTTAACTTTTTTATATGATTTTGACTCTTAGAAGAGGTGGATCTTTGCAAGGGGTTGGACATGTTTCACTGCTTCTGCAAAATATTGTCTCTTCTTCTGATAATAAATAGCCATCAGAAGAGTAAGAACTATGGAGTGAGAAACAACCTTGAGGCCAAAATGACTGCATCAAGGTTCTGCCTAGGACACAATGTCTCTGATAATGTGAACTTTAGCTTAGATTACGATGGACAGCTAACTCCTAGTTCAGTTGAACTAATCTTTCCTTAGTTTCAGCTTACTCAGTTCTGAAAGGATACAGCTCACGATCCTCTCAAAAAGCTAGGTTTCTTTCTCACTGATGGTAGGACGAGTAACATGAGTGCAACCTTGCTATAGTCACATCCACTACACAACAGGCTCCAAATAGGAATATCTTACTTCTTCCCAGCTCTCCACAGACTCCAATAACCTCCTCTTTTATCATCTTCCTCTCTATGCCTCTGAATATGTTGCATTGCTTGTAGGTTACAGCACTTATCATGTGAATCTAAAACAGTTTTAGAATTATTTTATGCTTCCCAATCTCACAAATCCAATTACTTCTCTTCTGTAGTGCTTCCTGCACTAGAATGCAACTATGGTGTCATGAATACATAGTACTAAATTGAAAAACTCATCAGTAGACGGGAACAGATAAGCAGATGGTAGCAGACCACTAGATTAAAGCCAGAGACACAGCCTTCCTACTCAAGGGAAAACTCAAATTGTTCTCACTAATTATCTATGTGGGTCTCCAAAGGAATTAGATACATATTGTAAAGGAGGCAGACTAAGAGTCTGGATAATTAAAAAATTGTACTTCCTTTCAGTAGATGCAGTGACAAATGCACCAGGTGTCCACTTGCATTCTGAGTTCCTTATTTGGTGCTATCATCCTGGTTAATATCCTGAATACTGAACCAGAGAAACCTCCAGAACTAAAACCACAAGCTGTTACCACTTCTCCGTCAAACCTGAAACTTCTCATATGAGGGCTGACACAGTCTTTTTATCTGTAGCAGACGGGACACAAAGAAGAGAACCTGTAATACCCATTCACTAGCAAATTCCAGCTGCTTTTATTTCTGTAATACTTTGAGGTCTATTTTCTGTTATTCACTATAAAACATCCAGTGCATCCAGTTTCTTCTTCACAAAATACAGCTGTAAGTGAAGTTCTTTGTGGTTCCCCATTTCTTCCACAAACTTTATTATGTAAAGGCTTTTTTTTTCCAGGAGAAGTAGAGTATTAAAAATCACTAAAGCTGGACCTGAGCTTCAGACCTGAGCTCAAAGCTCAGGTTCCTTCCATTGAACAATTTCCTACAGGGAAAGGTGATAACAGTTTTGTTTCTCATATCTCAACGACGGTGTGACAAGGAAGGTCCTCTGCATTTTTGCCCCTTAAACACTTCAGTGATGACACAGAGGTATCCATGCATAGTTCAAGGACTCCAGCTCAAAGGGGACTCATCACAGCCATGGGAGATGGAGATCAGTACTGACAACAAAAGACACGCATCTCTAAAAAAATTTGGCAAGTTTCAATGAGAATGCTGAGGACTTCAACTAAGATCAACAAAAGAGATGGTTCAGATGTTTTCTGCCTTCTTGTTTCTGAATGTATAATTTACCTCTCCAGCACATTTCTCCCTCTCACCTTCTCATAACATCTCATAACATCTGGCCTCATTCTAGAAGAGAAATCTCACGTCATCAGTTTTGGCAAACTTATGGTTGCAAAGGTGATTCCAGTACTCAAATTACCTTTATAAATATATCAAATCTGGCACAGAATAAACAGTGCAATAGACTTTGCACATCACCATTAAAAGGGAAACATAGAAACCACAGATCCATAGAAACTAATGCAATTAATATCCTATCACATACTTTTCCTGATGACTGCAAAGCTAAAACACTGAAAATATTTCTGAAAATTAGAAACTTTGCTTTAAAATCATCAGAAAAAACTTTCCTATGAGAATTTTTGTATTATTTGCAGTTGCAGGAGGACATAATGGGGCATGGCCCAATTCTTAAACTCTAGTTTACAAAACACCTACCTCTAGGACTTTCCCAGTAATGAACTGGTGACACGCTTCACATTTGACTCCAAAAAGAACTTGATAGTCCTTTTCACAATAAGGAGCGCCATCTCTGAAAAAGAAAATCCACAAATTACGAACCACCTTTTAATAAACAGGTTACAGCATGACTTCCACTCTTCCCTTGCCTTCAGTCTGGAACTCCTACACACAGCAACAGCGAAATGGGAGAGAATTCAAGGGAAATATTTCATAGTAGAAGGAAAAAAATAATCATATTCTCATTAGGGCCTCTTAGAATTATTCCTTAAATTCTCATTAAGAAAAGACATCCAGTACAAACCACTGAAGTATATCTTATTCTTTAGAACAGACTCTCTACACCTACAGGTGGTGCAATTCTAGGGAATCAGTGGAACGGTGTCCATGGGGATAAGAGGAGATCAGAGTCTTTATCATAGGCAGATATTTTTTTTTTTGACTTCAGCAAAAAAATCTTTGGTAGTCTGCAAGAGTATAAGCAGTTACTTTAAGTGTAAGGTTATGTAGTTTTTTAGTATGAACAAGGAACATATAGTAAAAGTGGGAATACTAGTCATCTTAGGAGTATTTCTCAGGCACTGAACTTGAGAAATTACAGATGCTACTTTTTATTAAATATTATACACCCTTTAATGGCATGTTTGTGAAACATACATGGTTTCCCTACTTTTTCTCTTTGTTATACGGGGGGAACAGAGACCATATGTTCATTCCTTCTATTTTATCATTACACCACTTTTCCCCATTCTCTTCCTCTACACTTCCTTCCACTCAAAACTCTCTTCATTAGTTTCTTATATGGAGATGAGAAACACAGTATCAGGTTACTCACTTCATCATGTTTACTCTTTTCTCTAGCAAAGGCAAGGAATGGAGAGGTTCTTGCTTTTTTCCTCAAAATCACATGTTGGAAAGCAAAAAGGCACAAAGCTTTATCTGGCTAACACAGAAAATACATGCAGGAATTCACGTAATCTTTTGTGGGAACATGGAGATATACCCCCTTCCGTACTGGTATTAAATACAAACTACTATCGTTAAACACCACTTTTCAGTTGCTCTTTTCAGTTTACTTTCTTTTACCAACACAGCTCTCACTGGGAACAAAGATTTTGGTGGATATGGAAAGGTGGTCAAAACTGACTTTTGAGAAGTGAACTTTTCTGCAAGCTCTTCATTGGCAACATGAACTCATGCCAAGAGCGCAGAAGAGATGCAGAGGTTACTTACTTGCTGATGTATTCCCCAGTTAGGACCTTCCCACAGGCCTTGCACTTAAAGCACCCCAGGTGCCACTGCTTATCCAGAGCTAGCAATGCTTGTCCATTTTTTATGTCTCTTCCACAGCCAGCACAATCTGCAAATAAACAAACAAATGCATTTGTTGTCAGTTACTTGGCTCATTAATCCTCATTAACCATCCACCAATTGCTACACTTGGTAACCAAATGAGAGAATTACACAACAATGCAAAGATACGTCTTCCTTTCCTCAGACACTTCTTTGGTCCTGTATGAAGAGTCAGTCTTTGTCATTATAGAAATGCCCAGCAGAAGAGGGAAAGCACCCCGTCTGTTTTTCATGGTGTTTATGATCCAAAGACTGCTAGGCAAGCTCTGTACAAACTTCAGATTTTGCTAGGAATGAGCTACATAAATTATCACTCAGAAAAGTTTCTGTCTTCTAAAGCAATCGGTGTTTTTTCTCATTTTGCTTTTAGCAAGATCTTGACTGCTTACATGAAGCTAAACAAGGAGGCGTGGGTGAGCATCATGAGGATTGCTGCACTTCCCCGGTGGGTGGCAGCAAAGCCCAATGTGTCCACCCAGCTCAGGGGCGGTGGCACATCTCAGCCGGGACCAAGAGGAGAGACCTTTTTTCAGGGAAGGCCCAAGGCAAGGGGGACAGCAGTATGACAGCAGCAAAGGCTGCATGGCAGGGCATATTGTCTTCCACCTGCGGGTGTGGGAAACTGTAGTCCTCGTGGTCTCTAATAGGCATAAGGAGTCTCGCTCAGGGATTTTGGTATTACCTTGGTAGTCGACACTCACTTTTTACTGCAATTCTGAAAGACTCTTTTGATGGCAGAATGCAAACCTGAAGCCAGGAGCATTGAATGCCCTCTGTCCCAGAGGATGCCACAATGTCTTATGTCACACCAGAAATCTTTGGCTCAGCCCCAAGTTCCCATTCCTCTCCATTCAAACATAAAATGCTCAAAGAGATTTCCTGGTAAGGGGCAACTCAGCACATGATAAGATCTCAAGAGACTGATGTGGCAGACAGCACCAAACTGCAAGTGTTGTGCTACAGCTTCTGTGCCTAGACACAGGGGACAGAGGGACCAAGGGAAGAGAAGGCCTGGAAGACCAATGAAGCAGAAAGGGAATGCCCATCAGCTGAGGCACACATGGAAGCCACAGAGGAGACGGCATGAACAAAGGATTTTCCATATTTTATTATCCCCACGCTCAGTGTTCCCTTGGTCAATGTAACATCCTCTCCACACGTGTGAAACATCAACAAATAGCAACAAATCGAGACCAACAGTAACAGAGCAATCTGAGCAGTTAAAGACCAGGCACCAGGGAAAAGATCATCCTGGCTGCACTGTTCAAGTTGACTGAACAGGTACAGCCTGAAAATCTTCATCTCATGGGTTTACAGCCCAGGCAACACCACACCTTGCAAAAGGGTGAGTCGAAATTTATTATCACAACTGATAATGAGAGAAGAGTCATTCCTTTTGGCACCAAAGGGCCTGACTTTTGTTTGCTAGATAATGGGCCGAGAGAGCCCCAAACATATGCTGTGCATTCCTGCTACCCAGGTCACCATTTGCAGCACGTCGCTCTATCTGTCAGCCTTCTTCTTCTAAAATGCCTTTAAAAAAAAAAAAAAAGGACTAAGCACCATGGAATCTTGTGATAAATGCAAGTCACGGACTGTTGACACGACTTGGACTTGAAAAGCAACCCTGAGATGTCCTAATACTGGGACTTTGCTCTAGAGGACAAATGTTACAAATTGAAATCATGAAATGACAAGGACTGACAGCATGTAATAGATCCCTCTGCTCTTCCGTGCCAGCTCAAGGCTCCATGCCACTCTGTAATGACAGCAAAGGCTGGAACAGGCCACCAAGGGAGGCTCTGGAATGTCCAGCATGGGGCTGAGGAGGGGACAAGCACACATCTGTCAGGATGGCTGGTACGCTGATCTTGCCTTTGGTTTTGGGAGGATACTACATCATCTCTTGAGGTCCCTTCCAGCCTGTATTTTCTTATGCTAAATCTGAAACCGTGCAATTTGCCTTCTGATTGTGACAACAAGTGGGATTCTTCCTCCAGTCTCAGTGGGTGCTGAACTGCAGTTTTAAACAGCACCCATTTCTCAGCTTCCTAGTACTACTGCTTCTCCCCAGTGTGCCAGCTTCCACATTCCTGACCTCGGGTCCTGCCAAACTGTGATACATTTCCTGTTACATTAGTCCCTCAAAAAATCTGCTATATTTTCCATGCTTTTTTCAGCTTTATCAAGGAAGTTTTTGTGAAGCTGAAATTTCTCAGGTATGGAACCAAGGAAGAGATTTTTAAAACTCTTAGTTTTGCTTCTAACAATTTCTGAAGCAGTCAGAATAGAGAAATTGCCTTGCACAAAAGGTCTACCTAGTCCAGTATCTTTACTGGTGCCAAAACCAGTTACATGGAGGAAGTAGGGATCCATGAAGTATCCCTACCTGTTTAATTGCTTCTTGTAAACCAAAGGTGGTGTTGCTGCACTTACTCTTGTGTCCATGTGTGATACAAGGGGTTGATAACATTCTTTTATTATTCTACAGCAACAATGACATTTACTTACTCTTTCTGGGTTCCTTCAAGTGTTTTGCAAGAGTAAGTTAACATCATTATTTCCATTCTGCTAATATCCCTGATATGTTGAACGTCTAGAATCAAAGTAAAGTAATAGCCCAGTACTGTCTTACTAGGCTGAAATGGCTTTTAACTAAACCTGATTTTATCTCTGGCAAAACGGTTGGGTATATACATGAAAAGCTAGCAATTATGATTATCTCCTAAAATAGAAAGCAAATAAGGCTGGGCTGGGCTAAGAAAAGACCATTTGTTCATCCAAATTCTACAACTAAAAGCCATTTATGATCTCAGGCCTGCATGAGGCACATTAAAGCCTTTGGCTGAGTACCATCAGCACACAGCATATGCAGGCAGGATCTCAGAATCACGCTAAGCACAATCTGCATCAGTCTAACCTATAACCCGCACACACTGCAAATAAAAGGGCCATGAGGTCCACAACCATATGTCAGAGCAGACTTGTACTAAAACATCTGAAAACCCTTCCCAAAATTTTGTGCAGTGGTTCCCACCATAGTTTTCTCTGGCTTCGTACCTGGGTCTAACAGACTGCACCCCTTGACCTTGAGCTTTCTTATGCTTTCTTTTTGTCATATAACCCTGATGCTTCCCTACTCCCTTTCCTTGGACACCCACACATTCCGCCGTGCCAGTATAACAAAGAGGAGGAGGAGGAAAGTGCACTGTACTGGTTAAAGTGCAGAGTGAGACATATAGTTCCTATATGCACTTATGATCTAAAGTAAAGTATACCACAAAACCACTACGTGGAATTACATTTGAGCTGAAGGAAGACTTAAGACTGGACATTCCATGGCACTGATTCTCATAAGAAATGGGAAATAACACACGTTCCTATGTGTTGTGTCTGTCTCCAGAGTCTTCAGCTGTATGACAGCCATTTCTCAATAAAAGCACTGCAGTATGACTTAAATAAGGACCCGATCATTAGAAGGTTATCCAGGAATGCCAGGAAAATAATGTATTCCCCCCAAATCCATCCTAAGCAGGGAAAAAAGATTGTATCTGAGAGCACTGGATATATAGTTACCCAAATCACAATGTAGCCTCCCTGGGCTGCCTGTGACACCAGCAGCAGCAGCCTCAACAAATAATGTCCACTTCCTCGGACATTGTGTATAAAAATTGAATTCACTCCCTCTCATAACAGCATTAGCTGACAGCACCATTTTTTAAGCCAAGCAAAAGCTTCTTACATGATTCTCTGCCAGAGATGCTTAAACATACCTGTTCTGTCTTGCATATACTATGGATAGGCCTGCTCAGTCTGAAGATATATCCTAACATATTTAAGCTACCGCTCTGGAATAAAATAGCCCAGAAGGGTGTCATATTTGATGTGTCCAGATACAAAAGCAAATGCCAATGCCTGGACAAAAGGGCTGTGATGTGGAGTCAGCCAGCCCAAAAGCATGGAAAAGTAGGGGGACAGGACAAGGGAAAGTAGCACAACACTATGATATTATATATGATTGAGACCTCCACCCCCCAGGCATCTTAAGCAGCCTCACTAAATGACGTAGCCCAGGGTGAGCTGCCACCCATGACACCTTGCTTGTAAAGATGCAATGAGAAAATGTATTTCCCTTTTTAGCGTCTGCATCACCCCAGACATCCAGGAGTGAAATATCCTGCACAGCAACCCATTCGTCACTGCCTAAATTAAGCGGTGGATTTTCTTCCTTTGCCTCCCTCCCCTGCTCTCAGCCAATAGCAGAGAGCCCCAATCACAGCACAGGCGGTGGGCTCAGAGCCGATACAGCTGTATTAACCCTAAGCACACTGTACATGAGTTTACTGACTCCCACTTGGATTGCTTTGAAAATTTACTAGCAATTATATCTTTATTTCACATTCTCTGCTCACCCCATATAACTTACGAAGCAGAAATCACCTCTACCTGCTTTAGTCCCAATGAACATGGTTATGCAAAGACATGTGCAGGGGGAGTTTTACATGAACATACTAACTCTGCTTGGTGCACGTCTAGATAAAGTCTGAAGCTGCCACAACCCTTATGAGTCACAGGAGTAATATTCTTTTTACACTCCTTTTGTTACTGTTCCCATCCCTATAAAACACAGATACACCAGTTTTATAAAGACAGCGCCAGCAGGCTTCTGTCCTGAAACAGGTAAAGCAGGGCAGAATGAGGGGGATTTTTATTATTATTTTAATTTTTAAAAGAAACAAACAAGCCACCTTGGAAAACAACTTAGATCCCAATAATTCTTCTGTGGCAATTTAAAGGTTGTGCAATTATAATTTCTCATAGAGTTAGGAAGACCAGAATTTTTTCTCAGTCACCCTTTAACCACAGATCAGGCAATGCCTTTTAAAGCCTTGTTTTAAAGTTAAAAGTTTTGACGATATCACACAGGCTTTTCCAGATCATCAAGATGTTTCTGTCAAAGCTAAAAATACAAATTCACTTTGTCTGTTTACAGTACGATAAATGCTTTCAAAGTTTAAAGCACAACCATCTGATCATCAGGGCAGTGATGAGTTCTCGAAGTCAGAGAAGAAAATACAATATTGGGAATTTTACATCCAGGATTTAGATCTGAGCATGTAACTCAAGAAATCTGCTGCCAGACCCCTCCTCTTTGCCAAAGCAAGGATAGGAAATGTTTGTCAGAACAAAATGCACTATTGCCCTTTTGCTAAAGGCAAAACAAACCCATGTGGGCAGCCTTGTACTCCTGAAATCTAACAATAAGAGGCTGGGTGCATACAATGGAGGGAAATAAATTTCCCATGGGAAGTGGAGTATAGCTTTGACGGTTTATTATAAATGGCAAGTTGGAAAAAATTGATATTTTCAAAATAAATATTTAACAAAAATAAAATTCTTTTAGTTGATTAAACATGGAAAGAAATCACAATGGCACGAACTGGCATTCTTTGCTTGCAACACAAGTCCCTGTTAACCATCTGTGAGTGCCTAACATTGACATGGCTTTTTAAGAAACAGATTAATATACATCTTGGACGTATCGTTACTGTAAATAGCTCTTTAATCATCTAATGTAATTTATAGTGGTTTGGAAAGATGAATGCTCTTCCCCAACTCTAGTCTGTTAACACGATATTATTTGATCAAAGGAGTTTCTATTTATCCCCTATTGTATTGATGTAAGCATTTGTGTTAGTCTTCTACACAGAAAAAGGAAATAGAATTTCCCTTCTTTCCACATCTTTCTACAGCCCCTTCTCAAAGAAGGCCAAACCAATTGACCTTTTAACCTCTTACTCCTGCATACGGTCCCTGCAAGCAACATACCACCAAGTTAGCCTTTTTCCGTAACATCAACCTCAGTCCCTTCTTCAAGCCAATCTTTCATACAGGTGTCTGAACTGAAAACCAAAGGGTGACTGAAATAGGAGTAGTAAGAGCGAGCAGACATACTACAAGCTGTCTAACAGAAGAGTTTTCAATTGTCCTGTAAAAAGATAAAGATTTTTTTTTTTTTTTCCAGCTTACAATCCCCAGAGTCCCAGCTGTAAAACTACTCTGAAGGATAAACCACAGCCAGGTGTAACTAAGCTGAGGCTAGTCTTCACCCCATTATTTCCTTTACTACAGTTCAGTACTTGGGTAGTTCCAGCCGATTTCAAATTCACAATTCCAACTTGCAGTACTCCAAGTGAATTGCTCAGTTAACAAATGAGCTTCACTGTTTAATACCCAGCTTATGGATAGCACATCGTGCCTCTTCATCTGCAGACTATTTTGGGTAATTTTCAGTTGTTGCTCTTGGAAAACAAGCAATTCCAACAGGGTAGAAACTCCAACATTAGCAATGAAAGATACGAAAACTTTTAGGAAGGTTTTTATGCCCCGATAACTTATGGCAAACTAAGGTCTAGCTAACAACTAATTCACTTTTCACATTTTTTTTTAAGTGACCTCTGACTCTTGATTTACTACCTGGCAGGCTTTCTGAATATGACATTTCCCAGATACTCTTATCTCTGGAGATCTCCTCTGATAGTTGTGTTTTCCAAGCTAGTGATGCCTCCTCAGGCAATGCCCATTTACTGAGCAATTCCTTGCACTTCCCCCAGAAATTTCTTTGGAATTACCTTTTGAGTAGTACTTCTCCTGTAAGAGCTAAGGAGATGGACATGTTTTGATTTTTGAGTTCAAGATGGGGTTAGACTTAGACAAATAAGAACCGATACTTATTTAGTATACTCATATAGCCTATTCACAATTGTTTCTGCCCAATTTACATGTAACACAAAAGTATACAAAAGAAACAGGCAAATTGGACTGAAAACACCTTCCTGAAAAAGAGTAGTTTTTGTGAAGGAACATTTTCTGATAGAAAACTCGTAATTCAGAAACTTCCTGCCCTGCCACAACTATATTCTCAGTACAGTTGCTGCTCTGTGTCTATCACCCAAAAGTTAGTCTATAATAATGCTTTATACACCTCCAGAGAAGGATCTAAGGCAATTTATAAAGCAGCAGTGAAAATACCAGTCCTTGTAAAATAAGAAATAGCTGAGTAAATGGAGACTACTCGAGTAATTTAGCCATTATTATGAAACATAAGCGAGGACTAAAATTAATCCAGGAAAGCAATTCAGATGATGAAAATGCCTCAAAAATTGCAAACATTCTTCAAAAGAATAAATCCTCTTGGAGTAATCATACAAATGGGCCAGTGTCATTGGAAGGATTTATCAAGGGAAGAGCTATGTATTCTTAGGCATAATCTTAACAGCTTTTGCCAGAAAGGAACTGTGCTTGGGTTTGCATAATTTCTCTGAATTTTGTATCATTTCATGCATGTTGATTTGCTTATTTTATTCTTAAAAAGGGGGGCACAGTAAAATTTTAGACCCACTATATGCTCAATATATTGTCATAAATGTAGTCATCCTGCAAGGTTATTATAATCAAATTTAGATTAAAGTAAGGAGAATTAAATACTGATATTTAAAAATAAAGGATTTTATTTAAAATTGGATTTTTAAATTTTAAATTTAATTAAATACAAGTTAAAAATCCAAATAGGATCTTGAAAACACAGAGAAGAAACTTGCTTTTCTTTTCTTATCTGTGAACAACATCAGGTTGTATCTGCCACTTTTAAAATCTTTAAGGACATGGTGATCCAAAGTAAAGTTTTATAAGCTACAGACCCTCAACAAATCAGCAGTTCCAAAATTAAAATCTATTTTAATGCATTTTCTTTCTTCATGTGTCTAGCAGATTTCAGGTAGTTTCTGAAATTAAAAAAAAATCCATAATGCTATTTTATGCATTCTAATTAAATTTCAATTTCCATTCAAATAGAGATCGACATAAATTATGAGCAAAAATAGTCATTAGGGAAAAATATACATGTTAGAGAATATGACGAAGTTATGCAGAGCTATATTAGTTTAAGTAAATGGGTACAGATATGGAATATCCTCATGTTTATCAATTAGCCTTTTGTAATTAAAAATCTAAATGTAAAACAAGGTTACAATCAGTTATTCTAATCAAGGTTCCCTGGGTTCTTAGGTAAAACATGATTACAATCAGTGATTTAAATCACAGTGTTTGAAATCAATCCACAATGATGTCTGTGGTACGTCTTCATTCTACGGTAAATAAGAAAAAGAGGTATAGAACTACATAAGCCCCTTCTGTCAAGTCCCCAAAATTCTCAACTGAATCTCCAGTACCTAAACATAGGTATCAGGCTTGAATGCCACAAAGATACATGAGTGTTTCTGTATCTTAAGCAGATAAGCCAGGAATTGTGAAACAAGAAAATCTTTATGTTATGGCACACAAACAATATTAAACCCTTAAGGTTCAAAATTATACACAGGATTTTAAAAATTACATTTTAAAAATGCATGTTCAAAACCAAAATTGTTGAGCCCATCTAAGTTCCCCAGGGCATTCGCTGAAGTTTATGGATATTGTGACTGCATATCCCCAGGCAAAACTAGGCTCAGTGTCTTACATACAAAGCCTATCCACATCTGTGCCAAGTGTTTGTACAATACCTATATACTATGAAGCTTTGGTACACAGTGTGAAATGTAGGTTATTTCCTAAGAATTAGCTCAAAATCATGTGTTGGATGTTGCTTAATACCCTTTAAAGCCAAAAATCACTGCAGATAGCTTGCTTACAAACAGCCAGTCAACTCTTCCCCTTCACTTTTTAAGTCCTCCCTATGGACTTGAAGTTTTCAGACAGCTCAGGAAAAAATGATAAAGAACAAAAGTATGAAAACTGAGTCAAATGTGGCTAAACAGTTACAAATCCTAGCTACAGACTTTTCACAAGAACTATGATTAAAAGGAGTTTTGCATCCATTTTATCCACTCAGCTAATTTCTAATGGAGAAGTCTGTGATGCCTATAAATCAGCTCAGACATTATTTCTGAACACTGGCAACAATCACTTATATCTTTATCTAATGAAAGGGCAGTTATGTCCTGAATATAAAACTGCATTAAGAATTTGAGAGTCTTTAAAGGAAGACTGCAAAGTAAATTTGCATCTTCTCCATTCTGTTGCTTCGTTGTTTCAAAAACAATCTCACTTTCCCCTCACTTTCTGGGCAGTGAGGCAAAAGAAAACTCCTGTTTTTTCCTGCCCACCTTCTTCTTCAACAGGTAGCGTCTGTTGGCTCTGCTGTACTTCAGCATTACCAGAAACCTTGTTGAAAGTTTCAGATATTTACTAGGAGCTTTACTGACTGCATCTTATTTGAAGAGATAAGGCTATTGAATAATTAACAAAGATATCTTTCTCCCACAAGTTCATTAAGCATTAAGCTTATTATTTATCACAATAGAGCTAAGATGCCCAGTTGTGAGCCAGGACTCAACTCTGTTAGACTCTGTGCTGACAGGCATGAAAGCATTTGTCCCAGAGAACTTACATTCTTTGAACCAGAACATAATGTGCAAACCAGACAAGGTCAAACATACAAAACAGTATTGTGAAATCTCCACGTGGACGCCGGCTGGTCGGGGAACAGCTGCACTAAAGATTATTTATGCGTATGTAACACTGGCCATTTTGAAAACTCTGGTCCACATCTTGGCTGTACTGTAATGCTCTTAATTCACAGGAGAGACTGTTACAAAGAAAGGGGAATTGACATATCTTCCCCGTGCTTCCTTCCAAACAGTATGGTCTCTGGATATCTCTGCATATATAGGACACAAGCATCTATTTCACTGAAAAAGAGGAAACTGAAAGTCTCCACCATCGTTTTAAAAGAAGATGACTTTTTCAAATGAGAACTCTTGCTACGTGATTGTAATGCTTCTGTTTCTTTTGGATAGGGAGTTTTTTCCTTTCCATCCAGAAAGCCCACTTTCTATTTAAAATGCAATTTCTTAATTAGTTCATGCACACCACTAAAATTCACTAAATGACCCAACCTTTCAGCAAAAAGGTAATCAGAAATAACTAAAACTTCCTTACCAGCAGCCGACAAGGAACCAACAAAGAGCTCAATCTCAGGTGGAGAAGTAACATAACATTCTTAATACTGAAGTGCTTTATCGTGGAAATAGTGAAGTGGAATGCCTTAGGGAAAAATCTCTGTTTGAGGAAGAGGGAAATTTATTAAACCGTTCAAAGACACGTAATGTCTTCAGAATTTCAAAGGTGATCCCTGAGCCAGAAGACTGCTGGTTTGAGCTCCACCAGCGCAGACTGCTGGCACCACCTCATGTGCCTACCCTGAGTGTGGGAGATCTCTCTACGACTGCTCCACTCTCAGCTGTACTTTCCACAACACCTCTTGTGTGTTCAAGAAGAAATGCAAGCCAGTGTAGTATTTTTAAAAATGAAGGTCTGACTAAACTAGGGATTTTTACGTTCAAATGTCTGCATCAGTTCACTTACCAGCTGATTTAAAATTTTCTAATTTTTATGACTTTATAACTTCGGCTTTGACTCTTTTTCACTCTAAATTACAGCATGAAGTTACGAAAAAATACATATAATTTGCAGATTTTTACAGGTGGCCTTCAAAACCAGTGCACTGGATATGTGATTCAAAATGCTGAAGGACAGTGAACTGAGGCTGCCATATATGGAACAGAGATACAATACAGAAGATCCCGATTAAAAGAAGGTAAAATGGGTGGGAGGGGACTGGGGGGAGGTGGGGGAAGTAGGGCACCCATCACCAAATAGCCAAGCACACAAGTTGCAGTCTTGCCTAAAATTTAGAAATAATAGATGCCTGCACAACAGCTTCTCTGTAAAGATTATATAGAGCATAACAAACACAGGTGCGTTAGCATGTATCTAGAACACCACAGAAAGTAGAGCTTAAGATAGTACAAACCAGGCAATCATGATGTTGTATACAAAACATGGATACTGTTTAAAACATAAATAGTAATTACCAGGATACATTACTTGTATTACTCCTTTGTCAGGCCCCAAATAAAATAACTTCCTGTCTTTGGCAGAACCTTGAAAACTCTGAACTATCCAAGCCATCAACATCACATTTTTAGTCAGTGTTACCTACTTGTCCCCTGCTTCTCTGCTGCTCTACACCTATCCAGTCACTTTGCTTTACAGATCACATCTCATTTATCAAGCTGTCATATGAAATAAAACAATAACAAAAACGAACACCACCCATTTCATTTGTCTGCAAAGCTATTTACAGGTATTTGGTATTAGATTTCCTGCCGAATAAATGAAAATCCCAAAGCTAGTGTGTACATCTAGCAGTGTCTAAGGAATAGGGTTGACTAAATTATGAATTATGATTACTCTATAGCATCTGTATACTGAAAAAGACTGTCTTAGAAAATGAAAACAAAAAGGAGTCACCAAAATGGTTCCACAAGAAAATAGCTATAATTATTCCAGGTAATGCATGTGCAGTAAAAGAAATATATTAATACAAATACAGTAAATAAGTACCATGGACGCAACTAATATTAAAAAAGGAAAAGTAATTAATCAGTATTTTTCCTTCTGATTTTCATTGGTGTGCACTATAAAAGAGTGTAACAATATTCAGGTTCACGTTATTCAAGATGTTAACCCTTGTATTTAGAGGCATTTGATTTTTCTTGAAATAATCCAAGAAAAGCTGTCAATAAACTTTTAATTTATGTGACGTAACAGACATCAGAAAACGGCACATCAGCATTAATGCAGACATTCTAGTGGATAGAAGGCTTCCTTTTACACTATATAAGCCAGTCAAACCTGATGTACTTTCAGTTTATTGAACTTCCTCACTTCCAACTTTCTTTGTTTTAAGGAAGGCCTCCTGTAGCAATCTACTTGGAAGTAATCAGAGGAAAATGACAGCAATATAGGATATAAAATAGGTGCATAGCATGAATGAGATTATCTTCTAAAAGAACTTGTATTAAAAAAACCCATCCTTTCAAAAAAGGGCAAAGCATTAGATAAAATTGATGTGTCTGATTCAGCCAGCAGGAGAGATGTGGAAGAAATCTGGAACAGCTTACACTAATTAAAATTTACTCCTCAGTGCCAGCAAGAAAGACTTCTCCATATCTAAGTCAACTTTTGCACAAAGCTAAAGCAGCAGCTGGCATATCTTTGAAGACAGAGGACGCTTCATTAGTATGCGTTTAGTTGAGTTTTTCTGAACTTACAAACACATGATGGTCTCACTTTTATTTGTCTGTTTTGGAGAGTTTTGCTCTAAAATGGCCAGAAACTCTATACTACATCTTTCTACAAGTCTTTGTCCATAAAAGAACAAGGTGCACAGTGGTAGGTACTTGCAGATTTCAAAGTAGTGTACTCTAAAATGTTACGAGCAGGAGCTCTCTTGCTGTGTGTACTGGTAAGGCAGCTTGCCCAGCAGGACCCAATTCCGATTAAAAAAAGAATAATAAATCTCATCACAAGCAGCAGTGAAGATTGTTTCATAATCCCTGCTACCTATGACTTCAGTGTGAAACCCAAGCAGCAATTCCAGCAGAGACTATGGCTATGAGGAAGGGACTCTCCAACTCTTTTGCTTGCTCACTATCAGACAACTTTAGCCTACCATTTGCTAGGGGGCATTCTGGCACCTGGAGTCATGTATCCGGGAAGTGGCCACGCCGCTGGACAAGTGGGCCGCTTTTTGAGACCAGATGTAGTGTGATCCAGACACTTCTGTCATTGAAGACCAAGTCGTTTGGGAACCAGTGCTGTGACATGCTTGGAAAAAGAATGTCAGTACTGTCGAAGGTCCCTATGCCTTGCAGTTCCTTGACAATTACGCCTCCTAAATATCAGTAATTCAAATACAATTTCCACATAATTCTTTGTCTCAGAAGGATTCTCTGGGTGCCTGAAGTACCTCATACATTTCTATTTTGGTTAGTGAGTCCTGTAAGCCTTTTTTCAGGTTCCTAAGTTCTTCCTTAACTGATTAGGCCTGTGCATTTTCAGCTCCAAATCCACAGTTACAGCAGAAAAGTATCACTTAACAGACAGAAAGGCATGATAACAAAAAGAGTCTCTCATTTTCCATTTTGCTAAGTGTCTGATTACATGTTCTCAGGCAAATCAGATAACCTGAGATTCACTTGACTCATCCGCTGAGCACAAACTTTATCCAACTTTGCCTTTACATTGAATTTTATAATCCTAGGATCGCAAAGCCCAGTACCAGTAAAAAATACAGTGTATCCCTGATGGAAACCAACGTTGGTGGAAAACTACCTAGTGTCACAAGGAAATCTGTAGCCATTTTGAATTATAAAACTATACTGGGTAAGTCATTACAGATTAGAGTGCTGAGTACAATCCAGCAGTCAGAGAAAGAATAAAAAAATCCCCGAAGATTAAAAAAATTAACCAGAGGCAGAGATTAATATCAGTAATTCACAAATTGTCTTTTAAAAGCATTAAAACCCACCAGCAAACCAAGTTAATTTCCCTCCCAAACTTTATTTGTTCTCTCTCTTTCCCTTTAACTTGCTTTCTCTCTTTTTTGTAATGGTTTCTTGAGGTTCTAATCACACTATCATTGTGGTTATCAGTCTACTGGAAGCATAATCCTGGCGATACTCCTTTTGAAGAACAATTTAATTAAATTAAAGTGTTAAATAGCAGAAGAAATTTAATTTCCTCTGGCTTTGTCCTCTTTTGAATACTTAAACCTATGCAATTATACATGAAAAAAATGAAATCTATCAACTCTGAAACCTCAGGTTTCATCAATTAGATACTTTTCCAGTGCCTATAAAAGAAAAATCAGCCCTTTTAAAAACATAGTCATGGTGGAAAAGTAATTTTTTTCATATTTAAATATGTAATCGTCTCTTCTCACCTGTAGTACCAGACACTTTTAATGAAGAAAAAAAAAAAAAGAAAAAAAAAAGATGGTTCCCCAAGATAGTTTGCATTTCTAAAGGTGAAGAAAAATAAAAAAACCCAAAAAGATTGCATTAAGTTAGTTTCAACCAAATGATGATCAGCCTGGGAAAATGAGAGGCTTCAGAAAGAAGATTGTATACTTACTGCTCGAGGCAGACAATTCTTTTGGACTGGAGGCCATTGGCTGAGCACACATCTGACAGAGACAGTCCCTTCCATTAAAGGTAACTCGATCACCTGGTGGAAATGGACGCCTGCAGAGTTAAAGAGAAAAATGTATTTTAGCAAAGGTTATGCCAGAAATTTTCCTCTGCTCCCTATGCCTTGATTTTGCTGCCTTCCCCCAGTGGAATCAACATTTTACAGAAACTCAGGCCAAATAGTTTCTGCAATGTGGCCTTGGCAAAGCCAGGCACTGGAAGAAATTCAATCTGTGGATGCAAGCAGAGCAGAGGTTAGACTTGCCTCGTATTTTGGTTTAAATAAGCTATCAAACATACTTTATCTAATGAGTAGACGACAGTGAAATCCACTTAGACACAACAGCTACATTTATGATGGTCTCAGCGTGATGTTGTGGGTAGCAAATGGTACAGAAGAGAACTCAAAGGAAGAACTGGAATTGGTCTTGAGGCTACTGAAGGAATATGGAGCTAGTCTCTCATAAATACACTAATTTCATCTGTATTCAGCAATGAAATATGTGACTGTATTACAGCAGATGTAGCAGTTTGCAAAAAAATGAAATGTTATCCACATTCATTCTCCTGGAGCTTTAAAATAGGTATCTACATTACAGAACCACCACTGTAATTACTACCTGTGCAGATGGTGTTAGGAGAAAGGTAAAGGCTGAATGTGCTATGGAAGTTTGAGATTATTTGCTGAACCCAACATAATGTTAAGAATGTGTGTCAGGCAGAAGCTGTCATCGCTGTTAACTCTTATTCGGTGTACAAAACAGAGGATGAACAGCATTTTGTATGAGCATGTCACTAAAATGGGAAGGTTTAGTAACTCCAAATCTTTAGTAAGCAGCTTTAGCTGCTGAGTACAGACCCCCCCTACACCACATCTTACTCCAAAACTGTGCCTAACAAATTAACATCTGCTTGTTTCCACAAAACGTTTAAGGCATTGTTCTAGTTTCCCTTCTACTGCCATTCCTAAGTGGGCCATAAAGAAATAAGCAGCAATACTGCATTTCATTAATCTATTCCAATGTTCACTCAACATAAAAAGATTGATGCAAGTTTATGTACAGAAAATTGATGTCATGTTTCATACTGTATCATCTACTTTCACACTGTCCTTGGGAAATGAATCTGAAACATACACATCATGATTACCAACATGCAGTAAATTCACAGACTATTTAAAACCAAATGGAAAAATGATCAAAATACTTTCAATAGAAAAGGTCTTGAAAAATGTACTAGGCTATAAGACAAAGTATTTAAACTACTCATCAGAGATAGCTATGAAAGATTAGGGTAGCACCTGGCAAGTCTGCCACACTAATACCCAGATACATCATAAGATGGGATCTCCAACAAGGTACTATCTCAGAACGCAGATTCTTGCCTTTCTTGTTCATGTCATCCTCCTGCATTAAGTTTCAGACCATTCGACCGCTGTCAGATTCTGACTTCTGGAGAACACCACTGTCCTATCTCTCTCCAAGACGACAAAGGAACAGGCCCTGTCTTTTGGGTCTTCCCTCTCTATGAAATCTACTTGCATCTCTATCTGATGCTTCTTATGTGTCTCTCAGGCATTACACTGAAACTTATTTAAGGTAAGTTCTGTTCAACTTGCAGGGTTTAGAACAGCAGAAACGAACAACCTGATGGCCATTTTAATTCCAGCTTAGTAAATAGTAAGTATACACATAACACAGTTGGCTTTCTGTAGAATCATGATGGCACCATATCACTTTACTTTCACTTTATGTCTAGAACATTATTTTTACTACTATAAAAATGTGTCACTACTATAAAAATGTGTCACTACTATGAAAGCCTACAGTAGCTTTATTCTCCTAGTGCATCCATGATATTATACTGATAACCTTAGCAATAAGGTACATGCTAAGACAGCCTAAATTCTAGCATAGTCTCAGTGCCTAGAGCCAGCTAATAGAGAACACTATGCATAGGGACTTAGGGTTGAGTTTAGGTTGTAAAGCTCAGTTGAGATTTTCAAGTATAGAACTACTATGAAATCATGTGGAAGATTTGCTCAGTAGTCTTCTAAATTCTGAGTTAATATCTTAGTGAGAGTTTAAACAAAAATACAAGTTAAAAATACCACCTTTTGTCCCATCCACACAGCCTGAGCATACATCTTTTTATTCCCTGATTCTCTTACTGGGGACAAGAAATAGCATTTGGGAAGAAGACGGGGATCACAGTTGTCTCAAAGCCATGCGTTCTTACACAATGTAAAAGTGAGTTTCCAGTATGTTTTCAATTGTTTAACTGTTCTCATAGCCCAAATGACTTCTCCATTGTAGTATCCAGAATTTCTTTTTACCTCATTTCTCCCATTAAGTTGGGCTGATCACCTGAGCTCAACTCAACCCATGTCCATTATCTCAACATGTAAGCCTGATACTTAATTCTTTCATATGTGAGAGTAACTTTCTGAGAACAGGGAGCTATATGTGACAGAGAAGCGTGTGTTCCCCAAATAAATGAGTGTTATTCTGAAGACCCTCAAAGTCAGACTTGCAGCAGATCTTTTCCAACCAAATGCTTCCCAAAGAGAAACGTGTCTTGAGACTTGTGTCTCACGGTGATACCTTTCCCCCTGTTTTGCTTGTGCTGAGTTCACACCATGTTAGTTGAAAGGGATAACTTACTTGCAAACAGTACAGGCAAAGCAGCTTGGATGATAAGTTTTTCCCAGAGCTGTCACTACTTCACCTTCCACGAACTCCCCACAACCGTTGCAGCGGGTACCATACATGCGCTGGTAATCCAAGGTGCAAAGATATTCCCCGTTCTTAATGAAAAAGCCTCCTTGTGCCAAGTCACAGCCACACACTGGAAGAAAAAAACCACACAGATAGATTGGAAAAATACATCTACTAAGGATGTTAGCAACAGTCTATGCTGCCAACAAATGAGATGACCCTGGTGGTCTTTCTCCCTTCTATCATATTTTTGCCTTCTCCTCCTGTCACTATATGCCTTGACATCCCAGCAGATGGTTGATATTCTCTGGCTACAAGACAGCTTGTAATAAAGACTTTCCTTGGAGGAATCTACATAACCATAACTTTCATGTGCTTGGTCCTCGTCAAGACCTCAGTTAACTCCAATCATCCAGTTAATCATGTTATCAGAATTATTTGTACCAATGCAATCTTTCTTTCACTTCTGGGACTGGAGGTGAGCAGAAGAAAATATATGATTCCATAAATAGGATAGATTTTACTATATTATACACTAGCATACATTTTTCCTGCAAGCATGCGCTTTATTTTAAGAAGCTTTCACTGTGCTGCATCTTTTTGAAACAACGAATATTTTAGAAACGTTGTATGATTTAGATTAACTCCTCCAGTCCCCAGATAACACTGAGCTGCTCCACCATAGCTGCATTAATACTTTTTGTTTTGCTTTAAAAAGTATGATCTTTGAAATGTTCAGGTTGATTTTACATTATTAATTTAGACATAAGTACTGGGAATAAGCTGCAGTGAAGAGACAAGCAAGCATTAAAAATCTATCCACATCTCCACTATACATACTTCATGATATATGTAGCCAAACTACACAACAGTATATTGAATACTGTATAAAGCAAATAGGAATAAAGAATATACCCCCCCGCCCCATATTCTGAACAAAATAATGTCCCAAGAACTACTATTACCTTTGAGTGCCTAATCCGCATTGGTCTTCCATTAGTCTTTGACATATTATACTCCCTGTACTTCATGGATTAAGATAAACAACTCTAATATTTGCATATAGACTTGTGGCCATGTACAAGTTTTTCGGGAAAAATAATTGTGGCAGTAAAAAGGTGAAGGACTAGTCAGGGATTTTTGTGACTTGGCAGTTTTTCACTGTTAAATGCTTCTTCACCCAAACCAAAACACATGACAACCAGGTGCCTGTTTTGCTTTAAGAAAATATTCATAATGCTACATTTGCATTTCTGGTAAACACGAGAAAGAAAGCAATCCATCCCAGAACAGCCATGGGAGATGGGAGATGGAATTTCACACTTCTGCTTTAGCTTGTGTTGAATAAAGGACTTGAACTGATCTAACATCCCACAGTAGCACCAAAAATACTACTTGCTTCATATGAGATTTTAAAAGTCCTCTTTATTCACCTCTGTGAGAAAGCATAAATAGGAGCTGCTAGTTGAATTCCTAAACAAAATATATGACAAGCTCCCAGGCATTTTGGTTTCAGTCACTCCTACTGCTCTTCTGTATATTGCTGTATCTGTGTAATTCAGTAAGAGAAACCACTCTTCACAGTGGTCTAGGATGCTAGCTTAACTCTTACTCTGCAAGCAATTCCATCTCATCCCTCTTCCTAACATTCAAGTACATTCAGATCAAATATCAGAAATATCGAATATCAGAAATTCTGATTATTGAGGGAAAATAAATAAGCAGCATTCTATGTCCTTGAAAAACTGAAATATGAAATACAGAAAGATTATCAGGGAAACGGGGTTCAATTCATCTCTCCACCACAAATTCCAAGCACAGTATCATTCACAACATTCACTCCCTGCCCTGTTATAACGGGCTAGTATCGTATTATCTACCTGCCTTGAAAATTAAAATTACAAGGTTTTGGGGCAGGGATTGCAAATTCTCTGAGTTTGCCTGTTGCCAAGCCTCAGTGTTACTGTGCCAATAATTAATAGAATAACAATAAACAGAATGCACTAAAACACAACTTAGAATTGAAGCAGTATCAGCGCTAGCATTTTTCTGGTTTCACATTTCTGCATAGAACAGTGTTAATATTTCATGTGCAAACAAATTACATTTCATGGTGGCATTAAATCCACAAGCAGCCAAAATTCAATTATCAGTGACTTAGGAGAATTACAGGGAACTATTGTTAAGGCTCTATTATAATGCTGCAAAATGCTCTAAGCTGGTTTTCAGGTACACCTACAGAAAAAAACCTCTCTCATTCTTGTGTTTTCTTCTACTGATCACCATTTTGTTTAAAATATTATTTTCAAACTAACGGTACAATATCATGTAACTATTAGGCAGAAAATACTGTGACCTCTATACCACATCACCACTTCATTTCAGACTCTTCCTGAGTTGGGGACCATCTAGGCATTTTCCACTGGAGGTCCAGAGGTGAAACGTAAGCCTACTCACAATAGGTTTGCTTTTCTAAGTTACCTTTGGTGGATCCTTACAATTAGATCATGGAGTAACTGAGAATTCTACTTTAATGCCTAAAAGTTGTTAAGGATTATGTCAGTATTCAGACTGTTAGATGCTGTGGTTACACAGTATGAACTCGAGTATTGTCATGGAGTGGTCAATACTAGATGCTTCAGAAGCTGCTAAATTTCATAAAGAGCTATGGAGTACTCATGTGTCTGTGCAAAAGTTTCTTCCTAACCTCCTTTGGTTTATAATTCAGCTTGCAGCTTTAACGTCCAAGTCTATATATATTCCAGCTTCAAGCTGAAGGCACTCAGCATGCTGCTGGACCTGCCTCAGAAGCTGCATATATGAACTCTCTGGCTCTTTACTATGGTTCCCAGTTCTACCAATGAGTCACCTTTTGAAAAACTCGTTTAGTCATTATGGCTCTCCTTACCTGCCTAGGCAATGAGTCTAATAAGGTAGGATGATCAAAAGTAACTTTCAATCCAACCTCTGTTCTAGCTTCTGAAAATCCAGCTTCAACGTACCATGCAGAGGTCTGTGGCAGATCATTGCTTGCAAAAAACACTACATACTTTGAATGAAAGTGCTCGTGCACTCACAATTATTAAGCTCTATCCCTTTTGTGTAGCCACAGGGATTCACACCTAGTGATGAAAATGGGGGATAAAATTATTTGGCAAGTCTTTTAAAGAGAGTAATTACTATTATTAAAAAGAAGTTCCCTCTATTGCCCTTTTCTTTATGAAGTCTCCTTTCCACCCAATCTCTTATTCTTTTTGTCAATAAATGAGAATGAGTTAAATTCTCTGATACTGGAAAGTCATGAATTCAGGCACATACAGAACTGCTTATGATGTGAACCACCAACGGGTCCATCGTCTTTGGTGTACTCACAGCAGGGAGCCCACACCAATCTGCAAGAATTAAAGACAAGTCCTGGCAACCCCACATTACAACGGATTTTTGCAGACACTTTAGACATGTGTTCCCATCACTAATCACAGCTTTAAGCTACATGGGCGAAACAAGGGTCACCCAGACTGTTAACATCCATGGTTGGAAAAATGCTGTTCCAGCAGGCTGCTTTCACTTTGAGTCAGAGATCAAATCAGAAAGGATGAACATGACTGTATCCACACTTGGTGTACAATGTGGTGTGCAAACAAGGAAGGGATTTAAACAGCTTCCCCCCCACCCTTTTTGCAACTGTGCAGAAGTCATGGTTCTGACAACAAATCCCCTCAAGCTTAAACATATTGCCTTAGCGCATGTATTTATGACCACTGTAGAAATACCACAGAAAAGATGGATGAATTGTGATTGTTTTTATTAAAAAGAAAGACCATCTGCCCAGCATCATTCATGCCACAAACAGCAGAGGCAACGAAGACACACCAGCTGTGATCACTACATACGTACAATAAATCCCAATAGTGTGATCTAGGTAATTGCTGTGATACAAATATCATGTCATCAAAGAAAAACAAATATCAAAATGATGACAGTTAATAGGAAACATCAAATTATGTTCTTTTATTTTTTCCTATGCTGATGGGAAAAAACTTTGAAAGAATTAATTAGTGGAGCCAATAGCAATGCACAAACCATGCTTGAAGTGGCAAAAAATGAGAGGTATTCTGTAAACATCCATTGCATGGAAATAGTTCTACAGGAGAATAACATTTCCCCAAGAACCCTTCCTGCTCGATACGATGGGAGAAATTCCATTTCACATGACCAGAACCTCCCTCTTGAAACAGGAGACACTGGGGAACATTTCTGTTCCCTGAAGTACCACAAGCATCGAGACCAAATAAAAAAAAAAAACAAACAAAAACAAACAAACAAAAAATCAGCATTTTTCTTTAACTAAAAAAAGAAAACTATTATCTTCAACAGCTCCTGGAGGAACTTAGTCTTTTTCTGAGTCTGTATATCAAAGGATTTCATATTCTAAACAGCCCATCCTGCCTCTCTTGTGAACGGAATAAGCTGGAATACAATCCTGCCTCACACAGTATGGAAAACACAGACCTACAAGCTTTTTCTCTCTTGAACTACTCTCTGGAGCTACTGTATTGCATCCTTGGAGCACAAAAAGATTGGAGATACCATCAGTGCTGCTGTCAGCTCTCAAAGCTACAGGGTCTGTGTATGCAAGCCTGGGCTACTGCAACAAAAGGTAGCTGGTCAAGAGCAATCCAATTGCCTGTGATCTCCAAGGGACTCAAAGCATTCTTGAGTCACTTCCAAGCTTTAACGGATATGATGAAAATGAAGAGATCAGATTTTTTCAACATGCATGGAAGTAGGATTTGATCCTACTGAGCATTATGTAGGATTTCCATTGGGTTACTGTCAGTGAGAGTTGAAAAACCAGGCCCTAAGTAAAAATTGTTTCAACACTGAAGAAACAAAACCACACAAGCCAACTCTATGAGCATGGGCTCTCAGTTTGCATAAGTGAATGCTATTCATTAAGAAAAGTCTAATGATCTGCTTTGTCACCATGCATTAAACAAGGTGCAAACTCAATTTCCTGTTGGGGTTTTCTTTCTTTCTTGTATTTCTAAGCTTCATAGAATAATGGTGCTGTTCTCAAGCGGGGAAATATTCATATAACATTTATTTCTTAGGACATAATGGATTTCTTGTTTGAAGGAAGAAAGGAATTTGGCAATGTTTCAGTTTATCATCTACATCTAAACAAATACACAGGAAAAATCTGTTTCTTTTTTTTGCCTAGGAGAGAGCTTAACAAATCCTGTATTGATTTGTGCAAGGTTCATGTTCTTACTAAAGTTTAAAGTTTCCACATTTCAAATGAACTAAGTCTTTCTCTGCCTTTGTATAATTCCTCTTATCAACACTTTTCTTGAAGGCATAACCTCCGGTTCCTTAAGTCATTTAAAGAATGAATGTACATCAAAGTATCATCAGAAGACCACATGAAAAGGGTAAATCTCAGAAGCCATGCTGCAGCACTACCACTGCAGAAAGATTACAAAGCACCATTAAGAAATTGCATACAGCTTTTTGCAAAAGCTGTAACAGAGATCCTGAAAACTGTCACACTGGTGTCACTGGAGATTTTTTTTGCCATACACTGATGAGAGATGCATTTTGACCCAAGCTATTTGGAACTGTGTCCAGCATTCCCAGTTGTTCTGGAATCTCTTCTCATTTCAACAGATGGGCTTCAGAAACAACCCTGGGAAGTCAAAAGAGCTTTATATACATGGAACAAATACAGGTAATGTTAAGATCTGCTTCGTTATCTAGTCACCAGCTGGAAGAAAGATTTAGCAGCTAAAATACCTCCTGAGCAAAAGATGAGACTGCATTTCTCCCCTCTTCCCCTAAATGGCTCTGGGATTCCCATGAGAAGCATCCTCTAGCCTCCAGCCAGGCCCTTCTCTTCCCTTGAAAAACCTTTCAAATGAAAAACATTTCAAACATCCTGTCTGCATGACTAATGAGTGCCACTGTCATTATGACACAAGTAATTCTCAGTGGGGTACTTGAGTGAAACTCCTAAGCGTTTAATGCAAGCATTCACTCAACTGAAACCACTAGTGATGACTGAGTTTCAGATGAGCTCAGAGTTTTAACTTAACTTCCTAATCAACGCCGTGACACTGCCTTTAGTCCTATGAGGTCAGCTTTCTTCGGTTTTCTCCTTAACACTGGAGATGCAAACAACACTGCACAGGGAAACTTTCCTGTCCACACCTGACATGAATATATTTCAGTCTTTCTAGCAATCTAACAGACAATAGCTAGTACCTGAGCTCAACAGCAAGCAAACAACAGCCATATATAATGTAGCAATGTGACAGCTTCCCAACTGAAATATCAATGCTTTGTGCACCAGGATGGAAACAATGGCAAGAATCATTCAACCATTTAAAACACCTTTCACATTAAACTAAGCACTAGGTGGAGATCAAAGTCATTTATGGGTCTGTGGGAAATGAACCTTGAAGAAAATGCAATCGGTGAAAAAATGTCGAAGTTTAGCCTGGGATAGCTTGGCTGTAACTATCTAGATGAGAGATCTCTCCAAAAAGATAATAAATTAGCAAACCAGGGATTAAGAATAGAATAAAAACAAATCTGCCGTATCCATAGACTTATGAAACAAGCCAGGCAAATGAAGGATACATTGACAACAAACCCAAGCAACCTTCCATATTCTTACAAGGATGCTCTGCCCCACTCATCAAACACCTGTACAGCATCCTGCTGGCCCTCTACTTTCAAAGGGATCCAGTAGCTTGTTAAAATCTGACATGGCATCTGTCAGCATTCATCAACATCAGCCAAGCAGTGCAATTAATTTCATTTCCTGTCAAATGTTTGGTCACTGAAAGAGACCTCAGGCCCAACTGAACTAAGATCAGTGTCAACCAATTGCCATTAATAGCAGTAAAACCCCCAAGAGCAAAACAAGGATCCACTTTAGAACGGGATGAAACTGCATGGGATTTTTTTCCTGTCAACATCTAAAGCAAAAATTAACAATTCAGTGATTTATATGCAAATAGAAAAAATAATTTGGAAAAAAAGACCCAAATAAAATAGGACATTGCTATTGAAAACAAGTAGAAACAGAGCTGTCCCTGCTGCTTACGGGTTACAGGAGGGTTAGGGTCATTTTGCAAGAAACCAAGGTATCTTACAGTCAACTTCCCAGGCCCTTACCTGAACCTGAAGTGAAATACCAATAGGAATCACCGCAAGAAAAAAAACAGGCTTCAAGACACAGCAGCTAAGGTATGCAAATATAGATATGGCAGTTACTGTCACAGCTGCAACTGAGGCTTGCTTTCATCTCAAGCTACCTGAATGCATGAATTCACATCTGAATCCCATTTCCTGTCATGGGAGAAATTTTAACCTCCATTAGCTTCCCAGGAACAGCAGAATCCCATTGCTCCCTGCATTTTCTAAACTCTTCAAACCTGATTTGCTGTTCTTAAACATGTTCTCACTGTTTCTCATAAGGTCTCCCTGTGTACACAGATGACAGTGTGCCTCCCCTTTTCGCTTTTACACTTGATTTGTGTACTAGTCTCTTCTCTTTCATTTTCACCCTTAAAATCTCAACCTACTCTTCCTCATTCCCTTCCATGGGACTTTCTACCATAGACAAAAGATGCAGAGTTTTAATCCTTCAAGATCTTGAGTCAGATCCCCAAAGTCCCGACTATCGAAACCAGAATATTGTAACATTTCTATCCTTTTTATTTGTATTCTGCTGTTAGAGCATTTCAGGCTTTTATTTTCCAATGTTTTATATTTTAATGACTAGAAATACCCTTTTCTTTAAATGAAAGCCAAGACACTCAAGTTTAGGAAAAAAATGAAAATACAAACACTCTTCAAAAAAAAAGAAATCAAATTACTTAATAATGTTAAAGGCTATTTCAATAACCACTCTGGCAAGTAGAACCATGGTGTATTGAAAGAGAATTACAAGCTTGGAGAGCTTTCACATAAAGGAGGCTCTTTGGTTCAGTGATTCAGAGCTTCAAGGGACCTCGCATAATTTCCTGATGCTCAGGAAGAAGCACATTCTATCCACCAGTTATGTTACTGTGTCCAGAGATCAGTCTCTGTTTCAGAAACATTTGTGGAAATGCAGAAATCTTTAAAACAGTGGACTGGATATCTACTACAAAAATGTTTTCGTATTTAAATCTTCCATCCACTGACACTGAACTATTAATAGCACTAACTACCGAGCAGCCGGTTTGTAGCCTCCTCCTGCTGCCACTGAAGGAATCTGATGACAGATCAAAGGTCAAAGAACTAATGATTTAAAATACATTCCAGCCTTTTGATAGTGTCTGCTTACATGACCCTAACTTCTTCCCAGTCCTTCAACAGAGGAAGATCCAGTTCAAAGTCAAAGATTACAGAGCATCCCAAAATCTAAACTTAGGACCCCTCCCCCCCATTCCCTGTCAAGCTCATTGAGCTATGGATGATGTAGCCTTGCAAAAGTCATCACCTAAAAGAAACAGACCCATGCCTGGAACCTAAACATACCACAGAGGATTCTGGAAGTATACATTGATGTAGGCTTTTCTAAATAAGTTTGAAAGACATTTAATCCGAAAGCGGAAAGTTAGCACATTTGTTCCATAATTAAGAAACTGCTTTATGCTAATTTATACCAATGTTTTAATAGAAGCTAAGACTTGGCTTTGCCTTATAATTAGCAAGAATACTAGCTGGTAATTGTCTTTTGATATCCAATATCACTATAGCATGTAAAACATTAATACACAGTGAAACATTTCCACCTGGCACAGACTAATCAAATTACAGACATTTATGCCACATAGTGAGAACTAGAAAATTTTAGGACACCACCCATATTCTCATGGCAGGATTGCTTATTTATGAGATTTTTTTTTTTTTTAGTTTAGGCTACCATATGGAAGCTAACTATGTTTTCCAATTTATATTTGATATCAAGAACAGGGACACTGTATACTATTTGTAATACTCCTACCACATATATTACATTACTTTGTTAAGATAATGCAACCTATCTCTACATGTACCAAAATCAAGCTATGTAAACTTTTATATTGTTACTATGAAAACTTAAAGCTTGTTCTGTTAAGCAATACATTGTATTGAAACCAGCATTTCCCTCTAACCCAGAAGATGAATCACAGGCTTAATAATAAAGTCTTATTATAGCAATTTTGCTGGCCTCAAAGTTTCCTCTCCTAGTACACGCAATAGGGTAAAATGAACTGTAATCAACTGACAATGATAGAAAATTATCATTTGTATCAGATCACAATTTAAATTGAGATACTAAAATCTCTGCTCATGCACATCGTAATTTAGGGCCTGATCCCACACACATTTACATATGTAAAAGACATTGCAGTGGATAGTCTTAGTTTTTCCAGAAAAGTTATTCATGTACATGATGCTTACGAGAAAAACTTTCTACTTCTTTATAAGTTACTAATTCTTTCTTATTAATGTTAATGCTTTTTAAAGACAAAAAGTAAAAGAATGAGGGCTCCAGCTCAGTCTGTTCTCCCTCCAAACTCCTCATCTAACCCTCCCTCCTTTCAGCCTGCTGCTTCCATTGCCTGGTAACCATCAACAATTTGGTGTGGTAAGAGTAGCGTACGCCTGGTAAAACAGAAATAAAAACTTATTTATTACAATTGGAGATAACGCAGAATCCAATTAAACTTGCACTTTTAACACACAACAGTGTAATTCCTTAGCAAGCTAAGTGACTTTGTTATAAAACAGCCTAAGACAACTGCTCCAAATAGTGCTCCTGGAGCTGCACTCCTAAACGTCTCTTATCCCTCCCCTGTCCATCATTTTCATATTAACTCCCACGCCGAGTCAGCTGCTGACTGCCTGAGATTCTTCGCCTATCAGGAGGCCGGCAGAGCTCACCTTCTGGGGGACAGGCCATACCATTTCCAGCTCTTTGGTTTTCTATCAGCTTTTATCTGGAGCCACAAATAGAACTAGCCAGCCTTGCCAGGCAGATAGGACAAACTAGCTGTATACACTTGGTTTTCAACAGGCAGGGAGTGACAGCTAGCTGCACCTTATCATGGGGGTATGGGAACATGTCAATCGGTTGAGGTTTTATTTGTCATCTTTGTCAGGAAGCAGTTGCTCTGTTCTGAGAAAGATTCCAGAGATGGACAGAGCACCAAACTACAGGGGAAGATTGTCTGATCACATTACACGACACATGAGCATGTCCTGAGCTGGCTGATGCAGCACGGAGGCTTAAGTCACCCTGTTCCTGCAGTGTAACAACCACCACTGACGCATGCCAAGCAATCACAGAGTGCTTATGCGTCTCTGACAGAACCTAGGGAAGCAGGATTACGATTACATCAAATACGCTTGACGGTATGATGTAAACACAGAGTTGAGAGCATGGATGGCAACCCAAATGAAAAAAGGAATCCCATACAGAGCATAATAAGAACAGGTTCACACTGAAACCCTGCTACTGTACAACTAGCATGGCAGTTTTATGAGGAAATAGATTTTTTTCCACATCTTCACTAGACTATCAGATTAAGCCTATGGGTAAAAGTTTAAACATTTTCAGCAGGTATGACAGCAATCAGACTTGTTCAAGTCATGCACTTGTTCAAGTCTTTCACACCGTAGATGTATGAGTTGAAGTCTCGAGAGCAAACTTTAGTATATGGAAAGGAGAAAGCTGCATCTACAGGTGGCTTGGTTGCCTGATACATTCTGGTCCCAGTATCAGGAGTTGTTCCCTCTGGCTAAAAACATACTGTATAAGCCGAGGGGGTCTAACTCCACCTCCTGTAGAGTCGCAGTCATGTCAAATTAAAAACCCATTACACTAAGAGGAAAAAAAATGCTTACTTGAACATCTGTGTCCTGCTTGTTATGAACCATATGGTCAGACAACATGCAATATAAGTAAACAGCTATATGGTTTAAACAAAAAGTGCATTCTCTTAAATATGAGACCAACAATAAACAAGCACTGCAGCTCAGGTATAGGATTCTAAACAGGACTCGGAGCAACTTCTGTCACACCCTCCTCGCCTTCCTCTCAGCAGAAGACAAATGAACACAAAAAGATGCCACTCACTTGCTGGCAAACCCAACTAATAAGGCACAGACTGAATGAACAGCAAGAGAAAAGTCTCTAAGATTGGTCTCTAAGGGCACTGGCCCTCTCAGTTCAAACTGGGATGTGCAGATACTGTTTGTAGTAGAAGTAGGCAGAAGCTACACTGCCACCCCCCTCTCCTAAACAATAAGCAAACACATACAACCAGTCACCTTCCACAAGCTCAAAGTTTCCTTAACAAACTAATGATAAAAATCATAGTTTCATTTCCATCAAAGATATTTCTATAGCTCTCCTTTCTCTGGTTATCTTCATGCAAGCAGTCATGAGGTCAATAATATTACAGAATATTAAACTGTCATCAGCTTGGAAATACCTCCATAAACAGAAGCCACAATGAGTTTAGATATTGCCCTAGGGAGGAAAAAAAAAGCATCCTAGTAAACCCAGCCTTGCAACAGAATAGTGAAAGCACAAAAGCAGCGTAGGAGTAAGTAATTAAAAAACAAGTGAAAGAAGAAATCAGTCCCCCCAAAACCAGCAAGATTAATCTTGTGCATTCAGCAGGAGAACAATTCCAGATCCCTGTTCCATCCGCCCCCTTGCTTTATCGGGAGGTCCTAGGCATGCTGTTTGCCACGTGGCCTGAATTACCATTCTCCTTCATGACTCAAAGGGTCTCAGCTGGGCGGCTGCTCCTGGAAAGACCCTAATACAGTGTCTTCTGTAAACCGAGACCACTACTCACTATGAGCAGAAACTGTAAAAGAAACAACTTGTTGCTCTTTTTGAACTGCTTGGGGATTATATAGCATCAAGTACTGCTTGAAATACAGCAACTGTAATACAGAAAGACGTAGGCATTACCCCAAGCGTTTCAGGAACAGTGCACATAGTGCTCCTCTCTGCCTTCCACAACGCACTGATACCATTCCAGTTTGACACAGATCAATACCCAGGAGAAAGTTAAGTATTTTTGGAGCTATCTAGCTGTATTTAACCAAAAACTACAGGTAAGACAAACACAGAATTTCTTAGATTCTTGCCACTCATTTTTCAGCACGCAAATAACTCAAGCAACTTTTTAGAAAACCCTTTAGTAACATAGGAAAACAAATATTTCTAATTTCTGCTATATCACATCTAATTAGGAAGCAGAAGGACAGAGTTATAGCAATCGCACTACTATACTATTCCACCCACATCTGGAACATGAAAAACCTAACTGAAACTCAGGGACTGGGCTTGAGGCACTTTTCACAGCCTGGGTCTGAGGTATACGTGCCAGATACGCACTTTCAGAAAAGATAACTTAGGTTTAAAGGAAATGAAAAACTTTGTAGTGTAGATTCTGCTACTCTGTTTTAGTTACTCAGTTACCCCGATTTACTCCAGCACCTTTCTCCATGTTCGCCACCAGCTCTGCCATGTTAACCTCAAGCCTGAAGCCCTTTCATTGTATCTATCCTACGCTATGCTAGGACTGAATGCGCCAGGCACTGGTTGTACGGGAGCAATCCTTCCCTTGTTTCCCATGAGCCTATATATTTCTCCATATACTCGCCTTTCATCCTACATATTGCAGTGAGAGTTACTTAATTTAGCCAGCTCTGTATTGCTGACTATTAAACAGAAACTGTACGAAGGAGTCAGGATTGCCTCCTGCTTCAGAACACCCATCCTCAAAGGTGATGACTTCACAAAGAGTAGCTTTACAATTATAACGCCTCTTTTTTAAAAAAAACAAACCACAGTGAGTCCTTGTTGTGGTCACAGAGGGCTCAGTGGCATGAGCAGGAGCTGCCGAGAGCCCCTCAGGTCCTCACTCCGAGGTGCCAGCAGGGCTCTCCCCATCCCCAAGGCACCTCCACAGCCCAAAGCCTCAGAACCCCTTTGCAGAGCTGCAGCTGGCAGGAGGCCTCTCCTGACAGGGACAAAGCTCTGCAGCAACCCAGCCGCCTGCCACGCAGCTTCCTTACAGCTTTTAGGCAAATATAAATACAAATATAGAAATATAGAGATACTTGAGGGCAAGGCTCAGAGTGGAGGCCCAGTGAGCGGCAGAGCCAGAGAGTGGAGGTCCATAAGATTACAAGGCCCAGGCCGAAAGGAAGGGAGAGGCACAGGGAATGGCGGCCCACAGAGGGGGAGGCCCGGTGAGACGGGAGAGACTTGCACAGTGCAAGACTGATGAGTGTGTGTGTGTGTGGGAGGACCACTGGGGAGGGAGTCGGGGGGAAGCAGAGCCCAAAAAGAGTAGGATGCCTGAAAGCGTAGGAAGCCAATAAAAAAGTGGGAGGCTGACATCACAGAGGCTTGTAGAGAGTTGAGGTGACCCAAAATTGTTGGACACCTCCAAAAAAAATGGGGAGGCTCAGAGACTCGGAGCCCTCAGAGGCTGGGAACAGGAGAGCCAATGATGCCTAGAGCGGGTGGGAGGCTCACAAGTGGAGCCCTGAAGCAAATGAGGCTCCAAAAAAAAAAAAAAAGGGGAGACCTCCATAAAAGGGGGAGTTCCAGAAAATCCCAGCCCATGGAAGGGGAGGCCCAGAAAGTCAGGGAGCCCCAAAAGCATGGGAGACCAAGTGAGGGGGAGCTGGAAAGGGAGGGAGGCTCATACAGGGTGGCCTGAAGCAGTAGGAGGCTCAGAAGACAAGGTCCCATGGAGGTGGAGACCTAAGAGACAGGGAGGCCCATAGCGGGTGGGTGGCCCAAAGGAGTGGGATGCCCAGAGAACCCTGGCCCGTGGGAGGGGAGGCCCAGAGAGCGGAGACCCAGTGAGAGGTGGAGGCCCAGACAGAGGAGGTGGAGGCCCAGCCCCACAGACTGAAGGCCCAGCAAAAGGGAGGCTCCCAGCAAGTGTGTGTGCATATATGTATAGCTATGCACACATATATGGTGTGGGCGTAGGGGCGCGTATTGCTATTCCTTGAACTCAGGCAAAATCCAACCACAAGAAAAGCAAATAAAGAAAATTTTTTTGGCCACTCAGCTTAACAGCTCCAGCTCAGCTTTTTCTGAGGGTCATGGTGTCAGCACGGCTGCTAGAGATACCCCTCGTCTCCTGCTCCTTTCTCTTCTGTTGTGATCCTCTGCACCACTCCCTTGCTGAAGGCACCTCTCCTAAAACCTGTGGCTAAGGCCCCCCCTCGCCCCAGGCCATACCCCTCAGCAACCATCCTGCATGATTCTCTCGGATGTCAGTATCCATCAGGGGGGGTTTTTTGGTGGGTTTTTTTTATATGCACGTGCTTACTTTCAGCAATCACATCAGTTAAAAAGAGCTTAATTTTCATAACTATCCCTAATGAAACGCAGGGCTTGCTATTAACATTAAAAAAAAAAAAAAATTAAAAATCTAGATTTATCCAAATCCTTGAAAAAGCATTTAGAACAAAAACTACAAAAAGGAAGAATTTTCCTAAGTATTCTTATGCTGTATTTCTTTTCACCGCATTACACTATACAATCTCAACAGATGCTCACCCCATATAGGGAAATAACAGGAAATACATACAACACAACAATTGAAACCAACTCAACTCTTTACACCAGATTTCTGAGTGGTTGCTAGGGCTATACTTTCTCTTCCTATGTTTTATGATTCTCCATAAAGCACTTCATCTTGGATGTTCAGTGTTGTTCCATTGTTTCCCACATAAACAGGGGGGAAAAAAAGAAAAAATCACCAAAGCAGCCAGAATCTAAATACGGCCTAATTCACTGTTCCAGAAACATGTAAAACTGACTGTCTATGCAGAACTGTACAAAGCAAATAAAATGGAAAATAAGATTTTAAAAAGCTAAGATTTTTTTCATCTCTTTCAGGTACAATTATCTATTGTGTAGCTTGTACTCAGCGAACGGCAGAAAAGAAAAAGAACGAGCACATAAATATTCAGAGCAGAACATGCTCTTTTGAGTCTTGTAGTGGCGGCAAATTTATCCACAGCCCCCCCCCCCCAATCAAATGTCTCATATAATCTTTCTTTTCAATTAAATTGTAGATGTTTGTATATTGAATTTGTTCTATGTGATGCTGATCACCTTGCTGCTTGTACATGTGTGATTCAGCCATTCCACCCCCCATTCTTTAGCCTCCACATCCACAAATCCTTCAGATACAGAGCAATGTGAATATCCTGTAACTGGCTGATCGCAGGAAGCGTGACCTCTGACCACTGGTTCAAGGTACTTTTGCACAAATTGACTCATTTCTAACAGATGAACATCAAAGTCTTACCTTTGCAGGTGAAGCATTTGATGTGAAAGTGTCTGGCCTGAACACGGAGTACTTCACCTTTACATGGCTCCCCACATTTATGGCAGTGGATGACCGGTTTTTCAGAGGGGTGGTGAGGCTCCTGGGGGTGGGCCACTGTAAAGCAAAAAATTATGATTTAAACCCAGACAAAAAGAATATTTTCTTCTGTACATAGATCTGTGTTCTCAGACACTTTTCATCATGATACAAAAGTATCTGTTCACATTTTATGCTCACCTAAAAAGTCACCTTCTTTTTTTTCTTTTTTAAATAGAGCCTTTTCATAAACCAATAGTTTAAGCCATTCACATCAACTACTACCTCTTGCCACTGAGGCTGCCATGGAAAGAGGAGTAAAAATTCCCTCCGCAGTTTCAGTGCCATGAAGTGTTTCAAACTGCCTAAGGTTTTCTTTCCAAGAACATTAGTGTGTGTAAACCCTTCAATGGGCACACAAGGCAACAAGAACTGGGCTATTTTAATTCAAGAAAGAACACAATCCAAGCAAAAAGAATGAAAGGAAAGCAATTCCAAATCATGTTTTGGGAAACCAGATGAACCAAGTAACCTGACTTTGCATGCAAATGACTGTATTAAATATAAACCACAAACGTCTCCATTTTGCTACAGCACATCCCTAACGCAGGGAAAGCACATCTGAAGAGAAAAGAAGCCAATGTTATTTGTTTCTACTCCCATTACTTCTAGCAGAAATGACTCTCTGCATGCAAATTAGAGATATTACAAGTAGACACAAATGACCAAATTCCAGGTACTGGTAATCGATCAGCTATCCCACAGCCCTGAGCAGAGCTGGGATAGTAACAGGAAAGGTTTGTGTCAGCTTTATTGTGTACTTCATTGTCGTAATAGAATTTTTATTGCTCCACATTTGGCTTCCATAAAAAATGTTGAACTTTCTCTTCAGATGTGTCTTGTGGCAGCTCGGGGCCCCAACAGAAATGCACGGGTGTAAGCTAAAGCAAGATTGAGTCTCAACTGTGCTGTCTGAAAGGGAAAGCATTACCCAGAATGTTCCCAAACAAAACTACATTCCTTCAAATCTCCTTCCACATCCCATTCTAGCAGGAGAAAGGTGTCCTCCTTGTAATATTGTTCTCAAACTAGTGATGCTCATCAGAATATTTCTGAGGAAACATTTCTCTCTACCCACGCCTCTGTCTTTATACCATTCCTGTCCTGCTTTTCCTGGCCTGCCAAGGACTGACGGCTGATACACCTACATCACTCTCACTGGGAATCATCTTCGTTATTTTATCTCAGTGTTTTCTGGAGCTCTCTTTTCCTTTCCTGATCAATTCCTGGCATCTCCCCAGCCAGGATTATGCTTTTTTTCAGGTTACTGCTTATGCAGCAACATAAGAGATACCTTCCTTATATTTACTTCAGTTTCCTCCCCTTCCTCAGTGAATTTCTAGGGAAAAAGTCCCATTGCTTCAGGAAGTCTTTCTATATTACTCTCCTTTATAAATGCCTTAGTGAAGAAATGCTGCTATCATTCTGCATTATATAAATACAAGACTGATAATAAAAAAGCCTAATATGTGATTACAGGAGTAACAGTATCAAGAATAGAGGATAACAAATATTCCAAGCAATAATTTCTGCTCTAAGTCTAGCCAAACTAACATGGCAGTTGCTATTTGTTCTTCACCCCCTGCACTCCAAATCTTCAAAGGCGGCAGCTGAATTCTTCTACTTGAGCTCGAAGTTTTGAATACCTCCTCCTCTGGTAGCCTCATTTCAACTATTTGCCTTAAGCAGTTATTCAGCTCATACTGGTGGACAGAATGCAGTTGGCAATGCCAATCAGTATTTCAATTAGCAGCTCCATTTAAATAAGAGTCCAGTAAATGCCTTGCCTTGAGTGAACCTCATCTAATAGTCTGCAATGCAATACTATTTCTGGAGTGGAAGTTATAATTCTTCCAAACAAGAGTATTAACTATTAACTTGTAACCAAGGAAACACATAGTTTATGCAATGAGAAAGAAACAAAGAAAATAAGAGACAAAAATAGAGACAAGTACTAGCAAATTAAATTATTATACGGAAAGTTTCCTCTCAGATCCAGACAGCCTGAGATAGGCCTGATGCCAACTGAAGAAAAGGTAACAGAATTTTTAAAGTTGCTCAAATGAGGAACTGGATCAAGGATTTGGTCAAATGCTCCCTAGGTCTTAAATGCTGCAGCGTGAAATCTGTACCTGCAACATCCTGCTTTCTCAAACTCACATGTGGAGGGCACCCTAACATATTTTGCATGCCAGCATCCAGATCTTCCGGTATTGATCTGAAAGACAAGTTTTTGCTCTTTACTAGAGACTAAATAAATGTTTTCAAGATTGGTCCAATGATGCAACTTCTTTCCGGTTCTGCCTTTACAGCCATTTAAATTAATACAAATACTGCTAGTTGCTATTTCCAGACTGATCTCTTAAGTGAAGCTAATTATGGTGCCTGTCTTACTGGCCTCGATTTGGCATTGCAGGTCAAGATTGAGTAATTGATTTTTGTTCTCCTGCAAGGAATTCCTTTGGATATATGCAACACACACAAGGCTCCCCAGTGGCAGAGGTGACCCTTTATAGTCACCAGTGAGGACAGAACAGGGAACTAAAGAAAGAAAAATACCTTTACAAGCAGCTTATTTAAATGTTTCTGACTGAAGTCCAGCCAGCTTATTGGACATGTAAATCGTGAGCTGCTTTGGGTCTGAAAACCCTGAGCTAGGAGCTAGGCTCATTCCATGCAGGCATTTCACATCTCGACACAGTAAGTATTTCTGGCTCTGCCTGCACCAACCCTCCTCACATCAGCTGCGTGCTAGAGGAGATATTCTCAGGTATCACACCACCAGCAGCAATGGTGCAAGAAGGCAACTCTATATCTTAACTAAGACAATAACAGACTGCAGACATCATCAGTGACAGGACATTAATTTAGGATCCGGATAACCCAGGTTCCAACCCCCGCTCCACAACAGACATTTGGGCTTTTTGGATGGCATGCCCTTAACTCTAAAGGACTAAACTCAGGCAGCGAAGTCCAGCTGAGTCTCAGAGCCTGTAACCTATCAGCTTAAAATTAGGTTATCTGAATGTTTTAGTTTCTCTGTGTCTTGAGTGTCCCTGACTGTAAACCAGGTGTAACGGCACTGTCAGCCTCACCCCACTGTGAGAACAAATACCGATGACAAGGTTCCCAGGCACTGGGATGGAAAGAGTCGCATAAGCACCTAAGACAGTAAGTCAGTCCTGATGGTCACATATGCCACATCTGCCATATTTTGGGAAGCAGCATTAATTGGAAAGTGCGTGAGAAGACAAACACTAACTTGAGGAGCTGCGTTGCCTTTAATGAAGCTTCGAATCCAAATATATTAACACCATGACTATCTTGCAAATTATTAGAACATAAATTAACAACTTTCTGAGGAAGAGATGCTACCAGAACAACACATTCTTGATTCAATACTGGGGCTTACAATTGACTTCATATCATAAAGTTCGTACTTACTGCATGGGTAGTGTAATATAAACACAAGTCAAGTATTTACTAGTTCCAGTAGACTGATGTGAACTGATACTTGTCTACATACAAATCATATCAGATTAAGTCAAGATGTGATTTTGTATCAGTTTAGCCCAACCAGCGTAACAAGGTGAATGGATCCTTTTGTGTAAGATTGAACACAATGTATCTATCAGTCTAGCTCACATCAGCAAGGTGCAAACACCTGCTAACACAATGAACCTAGTTTCGAACAAGTGTCATTCCATCAAAAGTACCTAGGCTGCTAAGTGAACTGTTTTTTTAAGCTGGGTCTAGTTAAACTGGTGCAGTGTCTACACTTGAACAAAGGGATGCTGGAAGCAGGCATACAGATCAAACAGGTGCAACAATTTCTTTGAACATTTCGTCTTATTTTTATTCCTTCAGCACTTTTCAAGATCAACTATGAAAGCTACAGTACCTGTAGAAGTCCAAGTTATCAGTCTACAATTTTACAGATACCAATTACAAGAGATCATCAAAACTTCTCAAAAGTTTCAGGTTGCCTTGTAACAGTTAACTTCCAATGCCCCTGGGCACTGCCTGAAGACTTTTTTTTCTCTTTATTAATGTATAACATGCAATATACACAGAAGAGCTTTTCAAGACAAGCTAGGCTGAGACTTCCACTATCGCGTACAAGACCAGCTTAAATGAATAATTAATGAATAATTAATACTTTAAGCTCATTTGGGTTTCCAATAAGACAAATCAATGTCCTATTAAATATCTAATCTACCCTGAGTAACATGCATGCTGACTGGAACAAGTGGGAGGTCTGGATTACATTGTTTAATTCAGGGGGGAAAAAAGAAAAGAAAAAAATAAAAATTAATAGCACCTTCTTTTATGAGGAAGATGTCCTGGTTTGAGGTAAAACAGGACCAATTTTGTTCAGTAACTTTGCTTTTTAGCTAGGCCTCTTCTAACTGCTGAAATTACCAGCATGTTGTGCAGAAAACTGTTCACTCTCAGAGTGACAAGATCCATGTTTATAGTTGATGCCAAGGAATGGGATGCAGAGAGGCTCTTGCTTATCCTTATTGCTGTAACACCCAAGGGCAGCCAACTTTGTTACTTGCCCCGTTGGAGGGTCGGAAGTGGAAAAGCGTAGAGGGAGCGGACAGGACAGGCGACCCAAAACTGACCAACAGGGTATTCCATCCCATCTGCCTCATGCTCAGTAGAAAAGCTGAGGGATCAAAGGGTCAGCCCTCTTTCTTCAACGGTTGGCATCGGAGGAGGACTCTGTCTGTTCATCTGCCTTTGATCCCGATCCTGAACCCAGATCCGGAATCTAGTTCCCATCCATCACTGAGTCCAGTCTGGGACTTCCCCAGTGCCTGCTGGTGATGCGACTGTCATCCTGGGAGCTTGATATGGTTTTGTATGTATTTCATTATTTTATTTATATTTTATTATTAATATTTCATTAAAGTACTTCAGTTCCTCTAAGCTCTTAAGTCTCTCTTTCTCTCTCTCCTGCCTCCCTTTGAAGCGGAGTAGGAGAGAGCGAGCATCTGTCATTCTCTCTGATTGGGCCAATCCGGTCCAAACCACGACAGAAGACAGTCTTTGTCATTAGAGTGTTGCTTTTGCTAACGTCACTCCACACACACACCCCACCATGATTTTAGGCATTCTTTACGTTCCCTTGTGACTCACGCAATGTTGATTTCATTACATTTTGCAACTGCACTACACTGAGGTAAATTCAAAGCAACTCCACCAGCTTGAGTGTATACATTAATGCATTCTATCAAAACACCTCAAAATAATCCCAGATCTGCAAAGAAAAAGAAACAATTAAAAAGAAAGAGATAGAAAAGACCAATAACAACCCAACATTCATATGAGAAACCAAAGGCACTTTCCGAGCAAAATGAAGGAATGAACTTGCTGTGAAGTTTAAAACTGTCCTGTCAGTGCTTCTTCACATGGAGCAGATCATTGTACAGAAGTTTAATGGCAAATACATGTTTTGCCATATCATCCAGAAAAAGGACCTCAGTACTCATAGCAAGCCCTTCTGAAATGGAAATTACAGCAACTACCTGCAGAGTAATGGTTGTTGAATAAAAGAAAACAAGGGAAACAAATACTGCAGCCTCCCTTATTGATAATTCTCTCCCTGAACACAGAACTGTTAGGAAATCAAAAGCTCAGGCTAAGTGACTCTTAGCTGCAGATTCCTGCTGGCAAGACTCCATGTCTCTGCTGCAAGCCACAGAATACTTCGGCTTTTTATTGGAAGTCAGAAAGAAGCTTCTGGGAAACGCCTTGCTATGCGTATGCTGCAAAGTAGAGGTCACAGCAAAATACACTGTTCTGCTCTAAACTGAAGTAAAAAGCAGCTTCCTCTAAATTTAAACAGGAGGAGGAAGTGAGCTATTGTTCTTTTAAAAATGCATTTTTGTAGTTTTCACATCTGCATGCCTACCTTCACAAATAAACTTGGAGTTATGATCAGTCAACTCTAACCATGTTTCAGCAGCTGTAACTTCAGACTTCACGCTGGGATATACAATTTTTAGGACTTGTAGCTCCACAACCTCTGGGCTCTTTTGCACAGCAGTGAGATCATGCTATGCCCATAGCAGCACAGGCAAGGGGGCTCAGGATTTGATAGCCATGCCCCTTACATCTTAACAGTGGCCTAATACATACAGCATGCTCCGAAATGCTAACTTTCAATTGGCTACTGTGTTTTCTTGGCTGAAGATTGACCTATTAAGAAGCAAAAATAAAGCAAAGATATAATGGTGTGAAACTATTGCAGTGTTTTGCTAGCCTGTTTTAAATTTCCTCACTCCTTTCTGCTTTCAGGAATGGAGATAAGATGACTGTGCTAGAGATTGCCAAGGCAGTAAATGCAAGCAAATCCTTCTACAGGCACCAGTGCTATCTGACCTCTCTCTCTGTAATACCTGATATGGTTTTGGCACCCATCATTTCTTAAATTAATTTACAGGATTTGAAGTTCAAAACTTGAAGGTTTCAAAATGACGTCTCTGATGCTGTCAAGCAGCTGTACTGTGACTCCAGCTGGGCAGCCGCTGGCTTGGGACAGGACAGAGACAGGCAGGTAGGCACTGTGCACAGGACAGCAAGCTGCGAAAAAAGCTGTTTTGGGACAAAAGGCGAAGAGAGACACTAAAGAACAAAGTTCAAGAACCAGGTCTGGCTTATCTCTTCTTCTCCATACCCTCTTTGTAAAGAGAGGAGAAGTAGTAATTTTCTCCCATCCTTTGTGTTTCTCACAGAGGTGAACGTCTGCAACCTCTGGTTTGTAAAGCCTGTCTGTCTATAGCCTGTACACTCTCCGAGGAATTCCCCTGTCAGAAAAGCCCAGCAGAGTGGAGCCTTGAGGAGTTACTGAAATACCTATCACAAAGAAGGGATGAAAAAGGCAGTGTCATTTTGCTTATCTGCAGACTCAGTTCTTGAATCTTAAATCTATAAGAATCCTATCAGCCAAGGTGACGAAACAGTGACCGAGACTGAAATCAAACCTCCCAGCTGTCAGGGACAGATAAAGAAGTTACTGCAGTCACTAGCCACAGGTATCAGACAGGGATCTTTGGGAATTCCAGGACATCCCGGAAGGAGGCACTCCCATAAAGAGGTAATAGTGAGCTGCATGCCTATACACGTATGAAAAAGCCTAAGGCAAAATCCTACACTGTAGCATATTCATACTGTTGCCATTCAAATCATTTCTGAAGAATCATTTTAAAACTGTCTCTTCCTGTAAATTTATCTGTATTACTCCTACAGTGTGCCAATTTGTCTTAAAACTATTTTCACTGTCTACAAATAACCAGAGTAGCTATTTTTTAAAAAGGTAGGAAAAAAAAAAATATCTTAAACTTCTAGTTATTTGCCATAATTTTTAAATTTTTTCTGATCTTTTCCATAAAAGTATTGTTATTTTCCCCTTACAATTAGCCTGCTGCTGAAAACAGCAGATGCAAAAAGGAGCACAGCAGCAGTCAGAACACTGCAGGACAGTATCTCTTTTGGCGCTGTAAAAGCTAGTGCCCTAACCGTGGTGATACATGGTGCATACACACATGTGAGCGTGCCAGCTGGCCAACGCATTCATCCTGACAGGGCAGGGCACCAGCAGCTCTCCCCCATGTTAACTCACATTCCTTTTTTTGGGGTGTTGGTGGGATGAAAGTTAGAGTTCAACAAGTATGGCAGCGCAGGAAAGGCGGCTGGATTCTGTGAGAAAGACATGTAAAGATGGATAGCATAGCCCACGTCTGTTCTGGTTTAGATCCAGAAAGAAGTACTACTAATCCTCCAGGCTCTCTCTGGTCTTATTCTCTACTTCTTTACCAAATGGAAGACGTAAGAAAAAGTGTACTTTTCTTATGTATCCTATTCAATTATCACCATAACATACGCTTCTCAGCCTCAGTTCTTCAGCTAGAATAAACAAAGTACACCAGAGGTATCTATCCTCAAAATTACATCTCACGGCCAGATGTGGGGCTGACTACAAACAATAATGAACAGATTTGCATCAATTCTCTCCATACCACCCCCCACAGCCCTTGGCAGGTACTGTAGCAACTAAAAGATTTTCACAAAACACAAAACAGAGGACAAGACACATGTCCAGCCTAGAAACAGGGTGTATTGCTACCTTGAGAAATAGATTCTTTAAAGAGAAAAGTAAGCTATAAAGATATTAAATAGTTTAACTAGTTAAACTATGATGACAGGTTAGGGTAGTTCATAAGAAAAACATTTCAGAAAATGTTGTAAGTAAAGATACCAAACTTAATTTGCATGAAAATCAGATGCAAAGATTTCAATACCAGAAATCAAATTTTAAAAAGAAAAGATGAAATATACACTATTTTTGAAGTACAAGAAAGCCACTATTTAAATACTTCTCTAAATATTTATAAGCATGCATAACACACAGATAGAGCCGATGCAGCTAACAGAATGAAATAAAAAAAATGAGAGAGACAAGCGCCAGGTAAGAACCCAAAATATTACCAACTGTAACCTGAAATGAAAGTGAGAAGATTCTTATGTTATTTACAAACAAAAATAAAAAGCCTTGTGCCACATACATACAGACATGCAAAAAGGCTAGGAAATAATGAGCTTTAAAATATAGCGGGGGGGGGAAATAAAATCACACACAACTGCAAACATGCTTATTTTCTCTGTATTTTGCCTGCTGTTTCCTATCTTCCTCCCAACTCCCTTCTGTTATCTGGAGCTTTGATACTGCAATTAATTCCCCACAGAACAGCCTGCAAGATCGAGGCCTAAGGCCTGAGACCTATAGAGATTTATGCATATGAATGGTTCAATATTAAGGGAAATATTTAACACCAGCACCTGCTTGATCCTTTCTAAAAAGTGATCACCTACAACATACACAAAGTCTGTGTCCTAGAATAAAACTGTGATTGTTCTGCGATTAAAACAAATGTGCTTGATGGATCCAGTTTGCCATGCTTTTGATAGTGATTGAGAGATTAACAGAATTTGCTTGAATTTACTTGAGGTTTGTAACCTTTTCTGGACGCACCGAGGATTACAACACAGATTCTGATATTCTACAGCCTTAGAGTACAATTTTCACAGTTTCTCAGTGACAAAGCATGGATCTTACTGGTTTTCTGTAGGCACTCATGCCTGACTCCCTAAACGCCTTGGGATATTCTACCCTTGCTTCAAACCCATCAGGAGTCTGACCACTTTGTCAGGTACAAACGCACCTTGTTGCTAACTCAGCTCTACAATCCAGTTAAACTGTAGCAGTATTATTGATGCTGTTCTCAATACAAAAGCATCAGAGTCTATTTAGAAGAATTTGTAATTTCTAAACCAGCAGCAGTACTATTCTTCATTTGCTGAGCAACAGCAACTTCCACCATGTCTGTGTTTGCCTTTGCTGACTTGGTAGGTGAATAAGAGCACGTTCTATAGCATCTATACTGTAGAGACAAAGTGACTTGACCAAGTTATTCCATTTATATTTGTTACATGACACGTAAGACTATTACTGTGTAAGAAAAATTATAATCCTTTCAAAGAAGAGTTATGAACAGTTTGTTAACTGGGTAAGATTGGGCGTTGTTTTAAGCTCAAACAGGGAAAGCAATAGGCAGTTTTAAAACTATTTTCAGTAATGAAAAGGCACTAATCTTACAATGAAGTACAGCAGCAAGCTAAGACATGCTGTGAAACAGATGATGTTGAAACAGATGTTGACTAAGCTAAACCAGTCTTTGAATCAAAAACTGCATTACTCAACATGACTGTTAACAGAAGGATTACTGATTAGTAGTTAGCAAACCAAAGGAAAGAAGTGAATATAGTCTGCCATATTTCTACATTAGTACAGAGTAATTTTTCACAAAACAGATCACGATACAAATTGGGTGATAAAGAGATACTGAACCAAGACTGTCTTATCTAATGTTCTGAGAATGCCCTTATTGATCTTCATCACACCTGCAAAAGTTCTTTGCATTTACTTGCACAACCGACTTACTAAGGGACAGTACTTCAAGATAATTAATTGACCCTTCAAAACTCCTTACTGAAGGGTTGGAGCACCATGCTAAGCATATGTTTCTCATACCTAACATCTGTTTATCAGCCTTGTGAGTGGTAAAATAAATTTGAGTTATGCCTTCAAGACACCCATCATACACAAGAAGATCCAGTCACTATTTCAAAAGAGTATTTTTGTTTTGGTATTTTTTTTTTCCTAACATAGAACAAGGGTAATTAGAAATTCCAGAGCTGCTAAGAGTACTCTGAGCAACCATCACACACATCACTTGATGTCCATATCAAAATCTTACTCAAAACAATGAATAAACAGAAGCGTCAAGTTATTCACTGCAAATCCTGAAGGATCCTCAAGGCTGCACGAAAGGAAGTTGCTGAAGTTAGTAGAAAAAGCAATTGCTTTTTCCAGACAGCATGGAAATTCCAGCTTACTGATGAGTGGTGGTTACCCACAGTAGCACTCAAATGTCAAACAGACCTCTTAGCCACCTTAACAGCAACCCACGTGGAGATTTTAGTCAGCAGCAACAAACTCTAGTTAGTGTTCCCCTATGCTTCCTTTTTTGAGGCTGCCAGAAGTACTCCATACAGTAAAAGGAATTAAATTCCCTTTTGAGGTAAGTCAATATAAAAATGCTGATTTTAAAAACCAGTTCTCCCGTTGATTACCCTGAGATTATCTGAGGAGGACCACTGACCTATTTAAGACAGTGGTCTCCCAGATACGTCATTACGAAGGTACCAAAAGGTATCGCTGCTGCAGTTTAATGTGTGTATGAAAAAAAAAAAAAAAAAGGGAAAGCCCACACAGAAATAGGCCTGTCATAACAATCTTTCAAAACTGTATCTGTAGTAAAATCTCCCCTCAGTTACCACCAGCAATCTCACCAAGGGTTTTGTACAAGACCCTTGCAGAGACCTGTCCTCAGCCATTGTTTTTAAACCATGGAAGCTCTATCCCCGACACTTAGAATCTCTCCTTCAATCAAGGATCTTGAAATGCCTGTCATTCCGTACTGCCCTCACTTCTGGCATTTCTAAGGACTGAGCTACTCAGCCTCAAACTAAAACTAGACAGCCACATTCACAAGCAATGTAACTCTTCACACGGCTCCTCGCTCCCAGGATAGTTTGTCAGGTACAGAGCTGGTAAACCAGACATTTCAGAGGCCCTGCCCTGTGGTTAACTGCCCGTCTTGGCACACAGACCCTATAAACATTTGCAGCATAGAAGTAAATTCCTTGATGTATATTATTTCAACAATGAATAACGGTGTGCTCTGAAAGTCTATAAACTTTCAACACTACATGGTAAATGGACTATCATAGAGAAAGCACTAATGACCGATAAAGTACTCCTGAATATAGCCTGTTCCTCTGGCTAGCACTTCAAGTGCTGGATAGCAAGTAGATGCTCTCAAATCCATCAAATCCTGGTTTGAGGTGCCTTTGGAGAAAACAAAATACAAATGCAACTGCTTCTTTGAACAAACAAGCCATTTATTGACTCGTTTGACCCAGCAGTAACGAAAGATAACCCTCACTGTTCTACAAGGCTGCATTTGTATTTGGATCACTTCTTTAATTTTATATAATTTTTTATATAATTTTAAGATTCTGCTTCTGTACCTAAACTAACAAGAAGTTCTACAATACTGCCATGTAGATTATACTAACATCTGTGATATCAAACTGGTGCTAACAGCACTGGGAATTAGAGAGCTATCCCGTTGACACTGTTTATAGAACCTTGCCTATTAGGCTCTCATATAGCATAAACGCAACAACATTTCATTACTGAACAGCTGGCATAACTCGGTTTCACCCTTATTTTAGCACTTGATTCTCACTTTGCAGCTTTGAGGAGATTCCTCAGCTTTCCTGTTCCTGTATTCCTGTCTATATGGAACATAATAACAGATAACATACACTATTGAGCTACACAAGGCATCTATCATTTCTCGGTTTACAGCACTTTATTATAAGGCCATATAAACCCCAGTATTATTTCTCTCATTGTTGTCTCTTACACAACAATGCAGCTAACATACAACACAAAATGACCGCCATTAATAAAATACATGGCTTCGCTGCAAAAATATCACAAAGCCTCCAAAAATGGAGCCCGACTTTGAGACAACACTGAAACGCTTACTTAGCTTTAAATCCCAGTGATTCAATTAGACTCAACAAGATACTCTGCTGAACAGAATAGGCTTAAGACAACGCCTGAGTGTTCTCCTCAGCCAGATCCCTAGTGAGCCTGAAAGCTATCCAGGCTCAACGAAGGCAAGGATTAATCATCCTTTTGGGGATACTGACTGTTCTCTAGGTGGAAAACCAACTTTGTTATAAATAATCCTTTTTAAATTAGTTATGGATTGCCCTCAGAAACAGCAAAATCCAGTTCTCTGGTTTCTCCCACCCAAAGGGCACAACACATTTTGATTAGTGGAACTTGGTCTTTTCCCCTGGTATGCATTAATTTTTCCACAAAAAGAATTGACTCTCCTACAGTAGCAGGCCAAATTACCATCCTAACTTGCAAGGTTTTTCCTACCAAGCTTCCTACCTCCCCTCTGGAAAAATATTTCTTTGTCCTAGCTTAACGTATTTTAAATATGCAAAATTTCACTATGCCAAGGCTCTGTCTTTAAAAGCCTTGCCTTTTGAATTCTTGTCCAAGAAAACCAACAATATAATCTGCAGTCTACTCGCTTGTATTCAACATAACCAGCAGGGGTTTGGTAGTGAGGGTCCTGCAGTGGTGACGTGTAGGAGGAGGTCATGGACTGCACTGTGCTGGTCACAGTTGGATCCAACTAGCTCAGCAATGGACAAAATGGACCCACTGCACACCAAAACAGAACCAGAGGAGCACATAGCACCTCTCCAAAAACACATACATAAAAAAGGGCAGTAACGCTGAAAGGACAGACACTTGGTAGGAGATGCAAGAGAGATGGCAGAGCACCAGGGATGCTGAAAAACAGAGGAGACACGTGAGACAACACCAGTGAAGGAGAGACACCAAGGAGGGATAAGAGAGGAACAAAAATGATGCCAGGGCAGGAGGGCCAGCAGGGCAGGAGAAATGCTGGGACAAACTAGCTACCCCAAGCAGGAACAGAGAGGAGACTCTGGAGGAGGTATGACCAGAAGGACTGTGGCCAGCAGAGGAACACATGGTGAAATAACTGAGTAAAAAAAAAAAAAAAAAAAA
>VFFE01007183.1:127333-350225 GCA_008921705.1 Burhinus oedicnemus
AAAAAAAAAAAAAAAAAAGGTATAGTAGTGTATGGCATGAGGACTGGAGACCAGAAAGGGGAAGGAGAAGAGAGAAGCCGAGATGTGTTTCTCCAAGTACATGTTTGCTTGCTTTTATTTTCAACACCAGAATCAGTAACTAAAAGTTTGTTAATTGCCAATAAATTAAGTTGATTGGAACTCCCCTACTCAAAACTGGGAGGTTTGGCCCACAACACTCACTGTGTCGGATGGAGACACAGCTTAACTACCTCTACCGCTGTCTGAACCCATGAACTCTGTGGTCTCTAATTTAATGCCTAAAACCACTAAGTCCTCCCTTCCAGTGAGATCAACAGCAAAAGTTCTCTCGTTTCTCAATATAAAATAGCTGCCATTGTATCTTCAGAGAGCTGGCTCCTACATGCAACTGGGATGCAAGGAATGTATGGAATTTCACTACTGGGAAACACGGGAAGCCATCAGGCATGGCAAGACCGCACACTGTGCTTGCCCGACTCTTTGGATTTGAATATTCGTACCCTCGTGTGAACTAAGTGCTATTTAAAAAAAAAAAACAAACCTCCAGCAAACATGCAGTGCCTGAGCTGGCATCTCCTTGGTTATTTTTGTTTCTCTCACTATCAATGCTGCACACCAGAACTGCAATTTGAAACCTAATATTAAAAATATATTTAGAAAGAGAAAGTATAGAACAAGCAACACCATAAACTTGCCAATAAAAACACAACTCCTTAACAGTTTTGCTTTAAAAAGTAGTAAGATGTTTGTAAGATATTCACATACCACTGGATTCTTTTTTTGTACAAGTGGAAGTAGTGAAGTCCCAAGACTAAGATTTCCTTGTCATAGCTGTGAAACAAAGTAAAAGAAACTCTCTGCTCCGAAGACCTCTAATTCAAATAATCAAAGCAGACAAGAGGAATGTTCTTATCCTCATTTTACAGATTAACAGAAGCAGAGATCAAATTACTTCCCCAAGGTCACCCTAAGAGTCTCTAACACAGAACTGTTCTATAGTTTAGTACTTTAACTACAAGAGTATTTTTTTTAACATCTACTACTATGCATATTTATAAAATGCTTGTACAAGGTAGCACGTTGACTTAATCAAAAAAAAAAACCCCAAATGCGCAGCCCCAAAAGCAAACTGCCAAGCAGAAGTAAGTTTAAAACTAAGTAAACTGAAGCAAAAAGGAAAAAAAGAAAATCTCCCCAGTCCTCCCCCTGCCAAAGTGTGATTGCATAATCTTGTCATGTGCTCCCACCACAACAAACTTGGAGACTTTCCCAGGTCACCTGGGGTTAAATGTTCCAAAGTCATGAGTTCAGACCAAGACTATGTTTCATTAACAACCGTGACACTGAGACAGTGTCAGGACACAAATCCCATTATTCAACATTTTCTTGATTCACACTGGGAATAAATGTTAAGACTGCAAATACACAGAGCACTGGAGAGACAGTCTTCCAGAGAGAGAACGCCTTGAAATTAACACACGAGTAAAGTTTTGCATGCTCTTCAAGCATAATCCCATCTCAAGCAGTTCCATTTACATCAACAGAAAAACTTAAACTAAAAGCTGCTTTGGAGACTCATTGCTTTTGGGATATGCGAATGGAAAAGAAGACAAGAGTGAAGCTACTGCAAGCATAAAACCAGTCCTCTTGGTCATAACCTTGAGGAGTGCCAGTATCGTGCTTTATCAAAAGTATGAAGAAAAAGCAACCGAGAACTAAATCTCTCTGCATGACTGAACTAGATCATAGGCCAAATTATACAGGAAATGTTAACATTTTGGTGAACTACAGTTTCTGCGTTGCTCACAGGGAAAGCCAGCACCAACTGACTACCCACAGAGACAGTTGTGAGAACATGGAAACACGATCTAGCTTACTGCAACTTGGTACCCAGTAGGTGCCAGCACCTACCCTTCAACAGAATCAGCATGTGAAGAACAGAAATCATAAGTCCTCCATACCCACTTCCTTAATCCAAAAAATCTTCAGCCCTTCCTCTTTTCTCCTCTTATCCTTCCAAGCATGGAGAAGTTTGGCATGAATAGATACTAATCCACTTTCATAGGTTTGCCCACGTACGATCCACTCTAAGATCTCATCAGGTACAAAGCTGATTCCCAGTATGTTTTCACAGCCTAGTAAATGAATGCTAGGATGGTCTTCTTATCAACTGGCCAAGAAATCAAGAATAAGGGCTAAATCCTCAGCTTATGTGAACCAATGAAGGTAAAAATGAAGCTCTAACACTTATATCATCCAGCAGTGTGGCTAGGAGGCTCACAATTCATACATTGACCCCAACATAGAAGCACTAAGAATGCAGGTTATTCAATATAGGCTCTACATTGTAGAAGAGAATTAATAAGGCGACATGCATATGCATACGTAAACTTTCTTCTGTTAAAGGATATAGAGAGAAAGTTGCCCTTGGATGCAACAGAGTGACAATAATTTAGCTGAGTAACTAGATAATAAGGGCTCAGAACTGGAAATAGATAAGTACACAAAGACATGAAAATGTGGTATCAGTCAGACATAATTTAGGAAGTGCCATTTGGTGTCAGCAGAAAACACCCTGGCCTCAGGATTTTTTTTTGTGTATGAACTGACCAGGCAGACACTGAAATCATCCTACAATATGAGCATAATGAAGCATGCTAATTTGCTAAAAACTGTTACTAACCATTTTGCACTTCAGTGGATTGGAATTGCATTTTTCTAGTTGAAACCAGCCCCTCCAGTGCCTAGTTAACATGTTTATGAACTGACGCTGGACTGAACTCATTTTCAGCGTGTTCAAACAGCAATTCCAGCAGTGGCTGGAAAGGAGGGTACCAGCTGTACTATGCTGTCTGCATTTTGCAAGTGTATCACTCCAGCCAGTGATATTTGTAGCAGCTTCAAACTATCAAAAAAGCAAAGGGAAAAAAAAAAAAAACACCAACAAGGCACAAACGAAAGAAATAAGAAAAAAACCCTGACTTGATAGAGAAATTATTTGAAAGTAATAAGGTAGTACTAAACAAGTACTGTTCTTTCTCACTCTGCAGCCATGAGATATGAAATAACAGTAATTGTACAACAAAATTAAAGATGGCATTTAGTTATTTCAGTCCATTATCTGTGTGAACAGAAAAAAAATTATATCCAACATCAATATTAATAGCCATTGTAAATAATGCATTAAACTTGGTGGGGAAGGGAAAAGGAAGCAATTTAAACATAAGCCTTTTGCACATTTTCAACCATTGTCAACTTTTCCCACTATTCTAGGAGGTTTTCTCCCTCGCATTTTTCATAAAAATGACAGGCTTGTTTTAATTTTCTTACAGGTACAGGACAGCTTTCATGGTGTAAGATGCTAAATTTTATTTACAGAGTACTCCTAAGGTACAGCCCCATGTAACACGGGGAGCCCAGCCAACTACACATCAGCTGGGTGGGGAGCAGAAACATATCAAAGGATCAAAATTGAATGCACAGTAGGAAGGCTACACATATTTTAGGTACACTTCAAGAAAATCAGCAGCCCAATTTCAAAATGTATCTTACAACACAAGCAACAATTATGATAAGCTGAACAATAATACACTTACATTTCTGAAAAGATGAGTGGTGTAGTTGATTCAAATAATCCTGAAACTTGCAGTTTCAAGGATTTGGGGTAAAATTGCTACTTAAATCATCCTTAGTATGGCTTACTGATACTGGCAGCAGGTCAACAGTTCACCACTGACATCATAAAAATGATCCTGCAAATCTGAAGTAATGAATCTCAAATCTGCTAAGCAGCCAATACTATTTATGCTGGGCCAGTGCTTTTCATCAAAAATTATCAGTAGACTGTATAGTGGTTATAACTCTCTTGATACGTCTGACACACCATAGCAGGCTATCGAGGCATTTGTCCTGCTCTCTTCAATCTAGACATCTATGAAGCTAAATTAACTCAATCTATTTCATTTACAGCATTTTAAAAAAAAAAAATCTTAATGTGGGTGTTCAGAGTTGAAAAATGGCTCGCTCTTGCTCAACATTAAAACTAGGGAAGAAACAGGAATAAGAAGTAGTAATTTATCCCACATTATCTTTTACAGAGCCCTCAAAAAAGTAAAGAACACAGACCCTCCCCTTCACAAAACAGAGACTAAGTCTGAATCCATCTGTGATAACGTAATACTCCAAAACCACAGACAACCCACTACTCAAATACAATTCAGAACATACTTTACAGCTTCCTAACACAATAAATAATACAGACGTCTATTACCCCACAACCATTTCTAAATTCTTTGACCAGTAAATGCTTCAGTAGCAGGCTTAAAATGTTATTTTTGGGTAATTGAAACTGATATCTAATTTACTGCTGCAAAATTCCAACATTATGCAAAATCTCAGATAATCCATTTTTTCATTAGAAGGTAAAGTATGACCCTCTCAAGTCCAGACTTGCTGAATATATCAGTGTTTAGCTTTAAATTTTTAAGGTAACTGCTTCAGTGGTCAAAGCTCTTTGAACTGTAGGAAATACAGGTAAAAAACAGTCAATAGCAAACCCGGGTTAAATTACATGAAAAAAAACCCAAAAAACAAGAAAACATGTACACACAGAAGGAACCCAGCTGTGCAAACACTCTAAATTAGGTGTGTTCCAGATTCTACCCTTATTAAAACAGGTACAAAGATAATCAATGCAATCCACTGCAGGTTTAGGCACATCGCTTTTACAGAAAGGAAAACAGCAACTGTCAATCAAAGCATGCTTCATTTTAAATTTGAAGGTTTAAAGCTCAGGTGATTATGGCTGGCACATTAGGTTGTTTCAGCTCCAGTCTATCAATAAATAGAATTACCTTTTTCTTTCACCATGGCAAACAAATTTTCTTCGTAGTGAAAGCAGCAAGAATTAGCTGAAGTAATTTAAACACAATCTCTTTTGCAGCAGTGTTTGGCTGAGGTGGATTAAAAAAAAAAAAAAGGCAGCAGTTTATTCCAGATAATTTTCTTCCTCTGATTTCCCACAAGATCTGATCAGGTCCGATTGTTCGTCACCGTCTCTTTTCTTCTTGTGCCTCTTCTTCGACTGTGGTCTTTCCCTGTGGCTAATGGCAGCTCATACCCTGCTCACGGACTCTGCCCCTTGTGCTGAAACAACCAGCTACAGCTGCTGCTGTGGAACAAATGCTGAATTCCACCGTCCCTAATTTCCAGCCACTGACACCACCTTGCATTCCTCTGCCCTCGCAGAACCGAGCTGGCAATGCAATTTGCTCCCGAACGACTGGCAAAAGACTGCAAGGGAGATGATGTGAGAGAGAACAGGAGAGCTGTTCAAACACACACAGAAAGCTAAAGTGGTATTTACGAGTTTCCTATTATTTTATTTACTCAAACTGAGCCAGGATCAAGAGGGGAAATACAAGATGAACACAGGTGGCTTTGCTATGGTGAGCACTGTTTATCCACTCCTGGTTTTACTTTAAACCTGTTACCAAATGCCAATTACTAGACCACAAAACACGCTAATAAATAGTCTCTCAATGCCTTCTGACCATAGAATAGAAGAGAGCAACATATAATCTGTGCAAACTGGGAATATCGACTCTATTCACTACCTTGAAATAAGAATAATAAAAGTGAGAATTCAGTGAGCACTTGGGTTTAGAAGCGTAGCCAGGGAGTACAACAGGCAAAATTTTTGCTGTGAGTCAAGGTCAGCGCTGTATTCTGAAATACTAAATAACTGCAAACTACAGCTCCTCTTACATTATTCCTTTTGAGACGATAGCCGTACGTACTCATGGAACTGAGAGCAGGGTACTGGAACAGCACCACTTATATGTGAATTTCATCCCCCAACACAGCCCCTGCAAGACAAGAGGCCAGTGTTGAATCTGGGCATGAACCTCACCTTCCAGCTTACGGTTTTCCAGGCAAAAACCTCTACCTGAGAAAGGACTGGTAAGTAAGCTGATGTTAAAAACCAGCCACACCAACCCTTTACAACATTGCGAAGTCTCACCATCTTATAGCAAGATTCAGAATATTCCTGTTTTCTATTAAAAGATACAGGTCAGAGTCAGGTGAGAAACAAAGCTTTTCTTCTATAAGCATATTTTTATTCATAGTTATGAAGAAAAGCTTAGAAATATGATTAATCAAAACCCTGAATGTCCATTAAAACCCACTTAACATGTATTATTTTTAATACAGATATACTGCCAGTATAAAAATTTTGGGGAACATCTATCGCTACTACTATAAGCCACTTTTTACTTATTTATAAATGACTTAATTCTTCATTTTAGCCAGCTACCAGTGATTTCACCAATACAAACCAAGCCATCACACCTTTGCTTGGACAGTAAATGTTAGTAGTTGTGGTTTAGAGGTGGAGAAAATGACAAAGGGAAATGAACTGACTTGCCAAAGACAGAGGTGACCTCAGTAGTAGAGAGCTGGGTCAAATATAAAGATATTCTGGGCTAGATTATGGGCAGATTCATTGGGCTATAGTTTCAATTTGACCACAACTCAGTGCAAAATGTGCTTTAGGTTAGATGATGGAGGTGCAATTACATTTATACTGCGCCCTAAAGCAAAAGCTATGTTCAGCCCAGAGTCAGAGGAACCCCTATTTTTTGAGGGCTGGACTTGAACTGGAGCTCACACCTCCACAATGGAATTCCTTCTCAATGCTACTATATGTAGGGAGAGAGAAATTAATGTAAAGAAACAAGCTGTAGGCATCAGCCAGGCAGAGCAGCAGATGGCTGATACCTGCTGGAAAAAAATCAGAGCATGCATGCAGCGTTAAAAATATTTGCAGTAAATAAATACAAAATGTTTTGTATAAATGCCACCCAGAACCACAGAAAAAAAAAATGAAACAAGCTAGTCTGCCTCACCCAAAAGATCTCTCTTAGTGACATTCTTTAATAAATAAATAACTAAGAGAGAGATTCAGGCACATGCATGGGAAAAAAATAGTTATTCTATTCTAACAAATCTAGGCTGGCTTTCTATTCTTAGCAGTCTAACATGTAAGAGAAGCACAGCTCAGGCAGTCTGACATTCTTGCTTCTATGACTCAGAGTGTTACTATTAATAGCATTTGAGGCTCAGTTGAGGAGCCGTGCTGAACCCCACCAACGCTGGGGCATAATCCATGATGTCACATTTCTGACACACCAGAGATGTCAGGTTGTAACTCAACCTGGCTGTGTTCTTTTTCAAACAGTATTTTGTAAACAGTTAGGGGACAGCCTCCTGAAAGGGGCACATCTGACCTTCATTCATAAATATTTGATCTGATGTGCAGAGCACAGTCTATGGATACACACGCATGGATACTGTTAACCCCTTCCTGTGATCCTCAGGCACCCTCAAAAGGCTTGCAATGATTATAATTCATTTTTTGTTCCAGCAGCTGCTGACACAGAAGCTGCCTGCCGGTATCTGGACTTTCTGTTCTCCGAGTTCATTACCTCCATTTTTCACATGTGCTAGAGATTAGCACTGCTGTATCTCATCTCAGCCGTAGCTGAATAGAAGCCTTTCCTCACATCGTTCGGCCACAGAAAGCTGCAGCATTAGACCACAGCACGTGCATAAAAATAAATTAAAAAATACAGACTGCGGTAAATTTTCCTGGAGATTTAGCAGTCAAATGTAATTTACTCCTGAGTAAAGAGATATAAAGAGCAGAAGTGGGTATTGTAAATAAAACCTTTTTACACCAGGATGGTTTTTGGCTTTAATCTCATTGTTTTAAGCCTGAAGACTAAAATTCATCCTGCTGTACAATTCAGAATCTACTCAGATATCCTGAACTGGAGATGAAAGAGGAATAGATAGCAATTCTAGAAACAAATCACTGGTACTTACTGTTATTTAGCGTTACATATTTTAAAGGAGAGCAAAATAACCTTTTTTTTAAATAAGCTTTTGCACTGTACAAAATAGAAAGTCTCCCTTGAACACAGTGTGAGCAGAAGAGTCACAATGAGTACACTATAGCTCAACAACGTGCTAATGTTGCTGCTGTTTTCTGGTGAAAAATATCCCGTGCATTCAGCAAGAGGCATAAGCCCCATACTGAGACCACTACACAAAGGGAAAGAGTTAAACCAGTTTGTTTTGCTTTTTCTTGTACCCTGATAATGTTGAAAAAGTATGTGTAAGATACTAAGCAGTTTAGCCATGATTTAACATTTGTTATTCTCTTTTTAAAAGCTGGCTTTCATATTTTTATCTTGTTCTCATTCTTCACAGATGAGATCACGGCTTCAAAGTATCAGTGCACAGTTTTTACACAATTTCTTCAAAACTAACCAGTATCTCTTGTTCATCAACCAATGAAGGAAACAGTCTGCTAGAAAACAGAAAGGGAAAGGGGAGAAGTTGTTCTATTAAATAACATCCAGGAAAATACCCTCTGTTTAATGTCCTTGCTTCGGGCAAAAAGCCTGGCACAAACAGTTTTGACAAGAAAGCCTGCCACAGGCTTCCACAGCTTAACCAGTGTACAACTTAGGTCAATTGAGAGCCATCGCTTCCATAAAGACTTGATTATGGCATTTTGCAAATTGGTCCCTTCTCCAGGAAGGAAATCCCGCTCTCTAATGCTCTTAAAGAAAAGGTGACCTGCTCTAATTGTTATCCTGACTTAACTGTGCCTGCTCCAAGGAAAACCAATGATGTCAACATGGGATTTCTTGCAAAAGACCTGTGACCCACCAGTGGTCCCAGTGCCCTGACAGGGAAGCACACAGTTTCCAGTTTTAGCATTCTCAAAAGCTACATGATTAAGTATTTCCAGACTTCTGTTCCTCTTGAACATACCCTGCTCCAGCAATCTATTCCTCTGACGTCTCTCCCTCAGCTGCTTGGACAACTGACACATCTTCCATCTTTTGAAAGCAGCTCAAGCAGCAGTGCTTCTTAAGGTCTGCAGTATAAAAGAAATAAGGCAACAAACTCCGGCAAAGTTGATGATGTTGGTGGAATTCTTCAGATTCACACAGACACACTGCTGAGCAGAACTCAGCCTGTACCTGACAAAACTGTCACCCAAACTAGGTGTGAACAGCTGGGTGTTTGCTCCTGAAGACAGACAGAAGGTGTTTAGTAAGGCTGTTCTTGCATGTGTTGCTCTTTTGCCTCTCCAGGTTCTTACAGCACCCCTCCGTAACTCTACTAGTCTTCCCAAGCCTGCAGGCAAGCTGCAGGGGAAGTTCCCTTACAGCACTCACGTCATCCTGTAGCCTTTCCATACCCTCCACACGGTTTTTGCTGTATGACGACTTCATACCGCAGCTTGTGCAATGGCCCTAAGCTGCCAACCTCTCCTTGACCCCATCTCCTCACCACACCGCCCTGTGTGGAACCAGCAGAATGTTAAGGAGCTACGAAGGCCCCACAGACTGACCTCACCACCTCAGACCCTCTATCACAAGTTTTAAACAGTCTAGAGGAGTGTACACACACCCACCGGAGAGGAATATGGTTCTTTCTTAGGACATATTACAGTCTTGCAACCCTATATCTTGGGATAATCGTGATATCCTCACTGGTAAGACTGATCCTCGAGCAGATAATGCCTGATTGGTCTGGGTCCTACCCACAACTTTTCCGCTATGCTGGGCTCTTCTTTGTAGCCTATGCCATGCTGTTTTGAATAAAATCAGTCTGTCATATTGGTGTTTACAATCATGTGTCATCATTCTTTTAGACTAAATGAAATTAAAATGTAACAAATACATCCCCTGATTCAGCAAAATACATAGTGTATTCATTCTGATCTGCCAGGATTTGGGGGTGCTTTTTTAATAGAATCATTTAATATTCCTGCACATTAGACATCTCAGGAATAAAATATTTCTCAGGTTTTGATCTGCTAAGAGGTCTGGATTTCTTACAACAAAATTTTATTTTCTGAGATTCTGGCAAGCAAGATTTTCTTAGTAAGCTGCTATTCTGCATAACAGTAATAGCCTGCAAAACACATATAAAACAGTAAGAGTAATGTCTAATTTATTGCAAAACAAAATAAGGAAACAAAGACACTTGGCTTTACTCAGAACAGTAAGTAGTCTGTAACACACACGCTTACGTAAAAAGCACCTGAAACCTCCAGATCATCTCTAGAAACAGATGTGAAAAAGATGGTTACATTCTACTTCTTTGCAGTGGCCCCCAAAAGATACAAAGCTCACTGATGGGTAGTCTTGTGACTGTAGGTATGTACAAACATTTACCTCTGAACATATATTTATATTATTGATATAATAATTGGCTTCAAACTGCTTATGTTATTGCTAATCCTTAGAAAGGAGATCATGCTTTCTCAACACCTGTGTGAACTTTTACACTATGCACACGTACGTGACACTGAACTGAGATACAGTACAGTAATACACTGTAGTGACAGTGGTTTAAACTCAGTATTTTTTTTAGAATTACCATATAAAATCATCACTATTCACCTGCTATAAACTGAATCCGTCTAGCCAAATCACGATCACAACCAGTATTGTTGCTAATAAAAACATAGCATCCTTCAGTAACCATTACTGACAGTAACCACAATTACTGCTAAAAACTGTAAATAACTTGCACAAAGGCAGGAATCCCCAACAGGAAAGCTTATATGCAAGCGTCATGCTTTACTGTGCATCCCTATGGTTAAGGAGATTTGATATTGATAATCCACTTCAGAATTGGATTAACTCTGCAGAATAACCCCCACAGCCTGTCTTGGGAGTTTTTGGCTCAGTGAAATCAGCAGGAATGCAGTAGAGACTCACTAGTCTAAAGAGTTTCTCCAGGAGAGGTCCATGAAACACCGGATCGAAGCAGCTTCCCACCAATCAGTTAATTTGCAGAGCAAAGGAACAAGTTCTTTATTTTGCAGTCTCAAGAGACGTGACAGAGTATCTCACTCAGCATTAACCTTTAGTGTATGCCTCAGCAACACAACATACAGCAAAGCATGCAACAACGCAAGTCCCTGATCCCTGAAGATGAGGCAACCCATCATGTGGATGCTGGATAGGTACCACCCTTACCTTTAAACTGGACTAATCAATTTTCACTGTGCCAAATGACAGATTCCTTCTCTTCTGATTCCACATTAAACTGTAAATAGGACCCTACAAAAGGCACCTAAATCTGTCCTGCAAATGTATCTCACTCCCAACGGCTATTTCCCAGTCCAGTGACCTATCGAATGAATCACAGAGGACCTCAAAGAAAAATAAAAATATGCTTTCTAAGTAGATACAACTTGGCTACATAGTGTAATATTAATATACCCAAACAAACTTTTACAACAAACAAATTTTTTTATCACCTCACCTTCTGAAACTTTTCTGTTAGTGGCTCTTTGATATTATCTGCTAGCTAGGGAGGTCACTTGCTTCAGTATGTAAAAACTTAAGTATTTGAAGCTTTCTTTTAAACTATTTGTTGCTGTTTCAATAATAGGATCATCATAAAAATATTAAGCAGACATACAACAAGTTGATAATGAAAACAGAGTAGGTATAACTGACTCCAACATCTGCACCGACTGGAATTTTTAAAAGATAACTACAAAAGCTATTTTGCTGCTGCTGCTCTGTAAGGTTTGCTCACAGTTAGTTTACAGCAAACCGGGTGGCTTATTGCTCTGCTCCAAAGGAGAGTCACATATTTTAAAGGAGAGTTTGCCAACGTAAAAAATAAACAAGCAATATTGATTCTTTCAAGTATTGATGCATACTGATAAGCTAATTTGGTTTATATTTTTGCATTTTACAGTTTAACACTTCTATGTTTTACACTGAAAACTGCACAGACAGCTCCACTGTGTAATTCACCTGGTAACAAACCGGTGATAAACATTCCCTGATGCCACAGTGTTCCTGCCTCCCACCATAAAGACTCACTCTTTAAAGGAAAATAACTGAAAAAATCAAAAGCAGGATAATGCAAAAACTGCAATCACAGTCTCCCGTTCTAACATTGTCTTTTTTCCCTCTCAGCTTCACCTTGTCTACATCACCTGCATGAAGAACATTCCCGATTCCCTTTCTTTCCTTCTCCTCCCATAAACTATTTGCCCTTTACTGAAAAAAAAGAACCCCACAGAGGTCTACCAAACATCTATCCTCTCAAACCAAAAGCCACTTTTAAGGTCCCTGTGTACAAAAGTCTACTTAGTGATATCCCCACCTCTCAGGGATAAAGGAGGAGGAGAAGGAGCCAACAGCAATTAGTATTCATCCTCTCCCCAACCAGTACATGAGGGATGTACGGGAGCGGGGGAAGCAAGGGAAAAGGCCATGTACCAAGCTTCTCTCTCCTCTTCTGCTCCCTCCATGCCCCAAAGTAAATGTTGGGGTGAGCAAGGACAGCATTTCCTATGCCCTTCTCTCTGCTCCAAAGTTTTCCCACTATTTCACCTTTTGGATAAGCAGAGCAGGCCCAAGGAATGGCTTTCAGAGGTCAACAAATAGCAATTTCTACTTGTCGTTTCCCCATCCCAGTGCCACCAGTATTTTACTCACTGGCAGAAAGGCTAGAACTTCTTCAGCTTGAGACCAGCTTCCATTTCAGATTTACCTGTGTCTGTCCTGCCTGCAGGAGGCTGTGGTGGCTCTGCACACCCACAGACCCTGGGACGAGGGGCCGCTCTCTTGCCCCTTGAAGCGGCGGAGGGCAAGCCACACCTGCCGTCCTGCTTCAGCCCTGCCCAGGAAGGGGAATACATTTCTCTCTCGGTTGTTTGATTAAAATACCAAGGTTATACAACTGCAAATGACGGACACAGGAGAGGAAGTTTCAATCAGATACAGAACAAAAGCAGGACTCCCTGTAAACAACAGTGGGGGATGTGTAGCCACAATATGCTCTTCCCAGTTAGCGCTGCCTGCACCCCTCAGTGTTATGGAGTTACAGAACAAGTGAGATCTTTGCTTCAATTCCCCTTCACAATCTTCACACTACTGCTATTGCCTATGTATACTGCCACAGAGGAAACCACAAAACCACAGAGAAAGGCCATGAAGATGGTCTCAGGGCTGGAGCGCCTCTCCTATGAGGACAGGCTGAGAGAGTTGGGGTTGTTCAGCCTGGAGAAGAGAAGGCTCCGGGAAGACCTTATAGCCCCTTCCAGTACCTAAAGGGGGCCTACAGCAAAGATGGGGAGGGACTCTTGATCAGAGAATGCAGTGACAGGAAAAGGGGTAACATTTTTAAACTGAAAGAGGGGAGATTTAGATTAGATATGAGGAAGAAATTTTTTACTCTGAGGGCAGTGAGGCACTGGCACAGGTTGCCCAGAGAAGCTGTGGCTGCCCCATCCCTGGAGGTGTTCAAGGCCAGGCTGGATGGGGCTTTGAGCAACCTGGTCTAGTGGAAGATGTCCTTGTCCATGGCAGGGGGGTTGGAATTAGATGATCTTTAAGGTCCCTTCCAACTCCAACCATTCTGTGATTTTCATTATTTCTTCTACTTAAAGCTGATTTAGCTTATCTTTCTTGCTAGCATCTCGTAACAGTAGGAGCTACAATTTTATTCCTGTTTATTAGATAACATATGAAAGAATTTAGGTGGACAGGGAGCAGTGAGCCCTACAGAGGTGCATTCAGTTGCTCTAAACTGTGCTATCATTAATACAGATTACTGCTAAACCACTAATGTACTACTAAGCAAATTAGCTTGGATTGATCTCGAACACTGGCAACAGTTTGTCCCACAGCCAATGGAAAGCTGAAACAGGAAGCCACGGGTTAAGAAGACAATAAATGTTCAAATGTTTTAGGTAAAAATGTGGCAGTGATTGAATTGGAGTAGAGATACTGCAAATGGTCAGAGAATGAAGAACCTGCCATAATTAATTATTACTTCTTTTTAAATTTAATTTAAAAAAAAAAATCAAGCTAATTGTGCTTATTTACAGAAGCAAAGATTTTTAGGGCCTAGCACACAGGGAGTTTCAGCTATACTTCTTACTCAAACATGAAACCACTACTCAGCATTTTTCACAAGCTAATTTATCCGTAGTACGATAAAGCTGACACAACTGCATCAGGTGAACTTTGCCTGCTCTGTGAATCTTGGAGTAAGACAAGCAGAAACATCTGCTTGTGTTTAAGATCTAATAGGTGAGCAGTTGAAAACCACCCCATCCTCGTAAAGCCGATGAAATAAGCAACTTCATCTTCAACACGTGCTATCATGGCAGGACCAAAACCACATCAGCACCGCTACCGTAGTGAAGGGCAGAGAAGAAAGCAGTTTCTCTAATATCAGCAAGAGAGAGAGAACACGGGAGAGGGAGAACTCTCACCTGTGAGCCCTGTTTGTGAGCAAGTCCTTGGTAATACCAAAGTGTTGTGCAGCAAGCATAAAAGGAAGACTTTTCACTCTGTGATGGTCATTGTTAGAATGGCTCTGAATGCAGAAGCCCAGGAGACAGAGGCTTACCTGCGCTTGGCTGATCTTTATCAGGGACATGTGACCCTTGATGCTGAACCTCAGCTATGTGCTAGTATCACAGCGGGTTTGCAGGCAATTTCCAGAAGTGTTGAAAAGCACTTGAAAGAGAGAGGCTGCTCCCAGGGTGAAAACCAAACTCGATGTGCTGGGTCCGTAAAGCACACGGCACAATAAGCCTAGAAATCTCTACTGTAACACTGCAAAGCTCTCCCCAGAAAAATGGGACTTCAAGGAGGGAGAAATGCAGTTTGCCAAAATCTGAAGACACTAGACCATGTGCTTCTTAAAAATAAAAAATAAGCAAATACCCGTGCACTCAACCAGGTCCTTAGCTGGCAGTGATCTGTAACCACCAAAACAGACTCTAAAAGACTCAACAGACCACATGCTCTCGTGCTGGGTAGGCTCAAGTACCTAGATCATTTGTGACACTCAGAAAACACTCCAGGAAGTTTGCACAACATGCTTAGGCAAACTTCTCTGCCTCTGTATGTAGAAAGTTAGTTCCCATTATACAAACTGGATCTTCCCTGCTGCAAATGCACCTAATCTCTTTCTGTGCTTCTCAGGACAACCCAGAATACATCTCCATTTGACTACTCCTTGTTCATCTGAAGATTGACTAAATCCCTCACTTATCGCCACTCTTCTAGACTGAGCAAGCCTAATTCTATTAATCTTTTCTCGTAAGTTTTTTTTCCTAACACTGCCTTCTACTAGTTTCCCTCCAATTTGTCAGTATCTTTCTCAAAAAGCAACGACCAAATCTAGAGACAGTACGCAGCAGAGTCCTCTTCAGTAAGAGGAAAGGAGAAAAATTATCTCGTTTGCTGTACTTATCTCCTGCTAACACATCCCAGAAAAAGAATGGGGTTTTTTGCAGCAGTCCATCTATATTTACATTGTGATAATTATCATTATCCTCCATAGGCTTTTCTGGAGTAGTGTTAGCTATTTTCCATTTCTTATCTCTGCAAGTCCAACACTTTACACTTTTATTCACTGAAATTCAACTGCATGATTTCAAACCATCTAGCTGACTTATCTGGACTATTCTGAATTCAAACATTGCCCTGCAGAAGAATGATACAATGCTTCTAAACCTGGATTACCACAAACTTTAAAAGTATGTTCCCTATTCAATCATATAATCATCTAAATCAGGATTATAAAAAAATAAATAAATTATGGGGACTGAGGCCAGGAGAGATCACTCACTTGAAGGAATACATTTGAAAAGCTATCAAAAAGAACCACCACCTTATCTGAAGTACAGAAGCAGTCCAGTCGGTTCAGCACCTCTCAGCATCGAAAGAGTACCACCTACTACAAGGCCAACAGAACCTGGATTTTTCTCTTTCATATCAACACTTCAAGATTGCTTAACTTTGGACACCTGACAAGTTCATACAGCACCATTAAAATCCAACAGGTATAGATTACATTCAATACACTTTCTGTGGGGAGCTACTATGAGCACCATTAGCAGGTAAGACCAAAGATTAAAATAGGAATACTTTTTTTCCATCTGTGCCTTCCTTCTTCCTTTCCAGGTAACAACAGGGACTGCTGTTAAAGAAACTGCAGTCTCCAGGGTGATCTTGGGCATTCCTTGGTACTAAGAATGGAAAATGGCAATGGGGCACAAAACGGTGCCTGTTCATTTCCCTAGCCAGGGGCTTTAGCTTTCTTGCCGTAACACAGCAAGAAAACCCTACTGATGCAAGCAAGCTGATGTGTGGGAACTTAGATGTAAAATAGTGGGCAAAGATTGAAATGCTTATGCTGCAGCTAGTATTTTATAACTGGATCTTTTATTTCAAATCTGTAAAGCCCATTCCTCTCAAAAACACCCTACCTCTGTGCCTTCCCTCACGTTATCATGTTGATACTCTTGAACTCCTCCTGCCTGCAAACACACACAGAAAAATCAGACCTTCTTTTCCCCAGACCCCCATTTCTCATAAAATAGAACAAACTATTTCAGTTGGAAGGGACCTACAGTGATCATCCTGTCCAACTGCCTGACCAATTCAGGGATGACCACGTTAAAGCATGTTATTAAGGGCATTGTCCAAATGCCTCTTGAAAACTGACAGGCTTGGGTCATTGACCACCTCCCTAGGAAGCCTGTTCCAGTGTCTGACCACCCTCCTGGTAAAGAAATGCTTCTTAATGTCCAGTCTAAACCTCTCCAATGCAGCTTTGAACCATTCCTATGCGTCCTGTCACTAGATACCAGGAAGAAGAGATCAGCACCTTCCTCTCCACTTCCCCTCCTCAGGAAGCTGTAGAGAGCAACAGAATCATAGAATCATTTGGGTTGGAAGAGACTTTTAAGATCATCAACTCCAACCATTGATCCAGCCTGCTCAGATCTGTCTGTAGAGCCTTCCTACCCTCAAGCAGATCAACGCTCCCGCCCAACTTGGTGTTTTCTGCAAACTTTCTGAGGGTGCACTCGATCCCCTCATCCACATCATTGATAAAGATATTAAACAGAACCATCCACAGTACTGAGCCCTGGGGAGCACCACTTGTGACCAGCCACCAGCTGGATTTAACTCCATTCACCACCACTACTTGGGCCCGGCCATCCAGCCAGTTTTTAACCCAGCGAAGAGTAAATAGGGTCTCAGTGCTTCATAAATTTTCCTGCACCAGTCCAGTCTGCTCCCTGGCTCACCACTGAGCTGTTTCCATGCTCTCTGGATTCCCCCCCGTGTCTTTCTCATCCTCTCAGGTTCCTTCTGTCTTCCTTCACATCCAACTGCTCCAACACAAGCGGCCATTCTCACAAGCGCTGCTCTTAATTAAGACTGTTACATAAACAGTTACTAAACTCATACAGGAGGTCAGTTAGATAATATGGTATATATCTCCTTTCCCTCAGGTGTATAGCACTGTCACATCTAAAGAGTAATCACTTTGGAGGGGTGCATAAGGTGCCATCTGTATAAGCGACAGATGACAGTGTCCCACACAAGAAGCAACATCACAGAGTTCCAAGCCAATGTCCACTTTAAAATCCCACTGCTCTTTTGCAACCAACTTTCAACTTTAGCTAGTCTTGAATATCAGACATTTTTCCATGTAATCCTTTGTATTGGAGTCTGGCCTCCAGAGAATCAAAGCCACCTGCTGAAGCAGGCCTCCTAGGCTGAGAGAGATTTCTTGCAGCAAACCCTCCTGTGGGAAGCAGTCCCTGATCACCTCCCCTATAAACGGGAGGGAAGGTGGCTCATCAGTCTTTGGCCAAATGAACTCAAGGAAAATGCAGAATGAGGGTCCTTCCAGTGATTCAAAGCCTCTTTTGAACCTTTTTTTTTTTCTTTTTCTTTCTTTCTTTTTTTTTTTTTTAAGTTTTCTTCAATTTTTAGAGTACTTTTAACTGTCAGTATCATGCCACCCTTTAGCCTGATAAGACAAGTTTAACCTCCAACGTTCCCCTTATGAAGGGGATGGAATTTCAGGATACAAGTGCTAAGTAAAAGCAAGTCATGGGTTAAATCGGGGATATTCTACAGACTCACTTCCTGAATACTAAATAGCTCTGCACTTGTTGATAATTCCTAACCTTCCAAAAACCTAAAATATGGACCTTTCCTGATGGTTGTGATTCCACTTATGAGCAGCAAGGAAAATATTTAGTGAGTCTCCAAATGCCTTGAACAGGGTAATTTCTAATCTCTGTTTGTAAAGCCAAATACAGACAGCAAACTGCCTTTCCGCAGGGTCTATAAGCTGCTAAATCTTGCAGTACCTGAGGCACGGTAATCCCCAAGCAGGCACATGGCCTAAGACACAGACTCATGCGTTTTGCATCTTAAAGTCACACACAGCGTTTACAACCAGGCTGTTCGCGATAACCATTCCACTATTTCTAAGTAGGTGAGGTTCTGATTCCAATTATTGTCGTTTAAGTAAAGCTGAGACACCAGACACCTTGCGACCTTTCAGCTAGCATTGCTCATGGCCCTGGAAAGCAGGGCCACAACACCCACCCTATTGAATAGTAGCACCCAAATTGTAGGATGAAAGGAAAAAAAGCCCCAGTGGTTATTTATTTACATTACCTATTGCAGCATAATGCTAATCAGAACCTGTCCCATGATCTCTGTGATTGCTTACAAATGAGTGAAGAACTGCAAAATTGCGTATTTCTAGATTGATTTAAGCCCCATAAAAAGTAGAAGAAAACTGCACCTGTGCAAAAAGGTGGCTCCCAGGCTGCTCCAATGGCAAAGAATTTCTTTGGACTCCTGCCTGGATTGATCATATAGCTGGTCACTGTTCATTCAATTAATTTTCTATCCTAAATTGTGATTTATAAAAATGCCTAAATCGTCTGTAGAAGTTTTCTCCAGAATACCAATGTGAAACACTGCGGAGGGGCTGGCAGGGCAGAATGATAGATGCTTTTTCTGGTTCACAGGCATATTATATATTTGCTTCATGTTTTAGCATCACCTTGATTAAAATTTTACTTTTGAAATAATTGATTACTCAGAAGCAGTAACTATCCGAAACAGTATATGGGTTCTGGCGAGTGTTACTGTTACAGTGTGAAGTTCATTGGGTACAGACCTGACTCACAAAAAGCTATTTGCGCAGAAGAAAAAGTGTTATCTGGCACTGGCCAAATGACAAACTTGGAAGTAGATCTTTGAAAAATACTTGCCTACCGTATACAATCACTCAGTATTAACATTTTGAGGAGCTGAGCAGAGCGACAAGTATGTAGCAGCTTTCCTGACCTGCTAAGTACAGGCGAAATTCCAGCACATAAACAGTTCAGGTTATCAAAACTGTGGTCCATAAAGCAAGTCCTAGAAGAAAATATCTTTGAAATTTATCTGAAAGCTTCAGATTAACATTTATAGCCAATTTCATAGATTGGAGTTTCCAGAATACTTTTTTTTTTTAATTTAGATTTTTAACAGATTGTAACAAATCAGTTAAACTGATGAATTCCAGATATGTCCTCTCACCACCGATAGCTCTATGAAGGAATAAAGGAATAAACCAGTGTTCAATATTAATTAAAAACACAAACCAAATTTTAGGAACTACTGGGAGGAACAAAGAGCATTGTTATGACTCTGTACATATACCTACATTATGCTACAAGTTGAGTGAAGTTCTATTCCCCAATTTTTCAAGGGTTATAGTAGAATTAGAAAAATAAAGGTAAAAAGGATAATTAAAGGCATGGACTCTTTCCTGCACAAAGAGCATCTAAATAAATTATTACTGCTTATCCTGGAAAAGGAGGTACCTGGATAAAAGATACAACACAATTCTAAAACTCACAAGTGACAAGAAGAAGGTGAGCACAGAAAGACTTAATCACCTCCTCCAATTAAAAAATGAGACAGCTTCAAATAAAACTACTTGACAATAGGCTTAAAAAAAAAAAAGAATATAGTTTCATAAAACCCGTAGGAAAGCACTGCAACACACTACCACAGAATGTTCTGCTTTCAAAAGGTATTTTTCTAGCTTGAGTACTTCTGCAGTTTAAGGCCCCCTTTGTCCCAGCATGGCCACATACAGAGAGCTGCACCTATATCCATCAACTGCTTTTGACTATTCAGATTCTAATTTGGCTTTTTATTCTTCTTTCCCTCCTCTGTCAGTGATAAAATATTTCTCCACAGCTGAGCACACTTGCTATCATAAAGCATCTTGCTGCTACACAAAAAACCAAGCTAACTGTAAAGCAATTTAGCCTATTCACCAACCAAAAATCAAGATCTGACGCCCATCCTCACTTACCCAGATCCTCCGGAGTGTCAAATAACTGCTCGCATAAGTAGTAGTCATCTGGATTCAAGTAGGGCAGTTGCTTCAGCAAGCTCTGCTTCGGAATGAGATACAAGACCTCTGCAATATCCCCATCCTCAATAATTGACATCCTTTTGACTGAATTTCGGAATTTCACCTTTTCCAGCACCAATTCTTCAGTTTTACTTGACCCACAAAGCTTCCCAAAGCTGTTTAAGATGGGGAAAGACAGCATTTTGATTTGGAAGAAGCTAGCTGTAGGGCATGTAGTCAGTCTACTCACAGCACACCGCCCTTACCAATCCTTCTCTTTTTCTCTTATCCAGCAAAGGAGATTAAGGAAGATATATTTTTAGTGATTATCTTCAAGAGATTATGGCAGTATGCTTGATCAGGTGACTGCCATCTAAAACTACTGTAATCAGTTGCAATTCATCCCTGGGAATACAAAAATCAGAAGTAAAACCATAAAGAGTATCTGAAAATCAGATTAATATTCAGGACAAGAGAAAGAACGTAACTGAGGTACATAAGAGGATTAGTTTACAATCAAAAAACCTTGCTGTGTCAAAAATCTTATTACGGAAGAATCACCATCATAAGCTACAAGTGCACATCTGTGCATTTAAGCTACCCTGCCCCTGTTCCATGCCAGGTTTGTACGTGTGCTACTGCAAAAAGGTTAGAGTAAAGGTAGAGCATGTTGGTCCTCCTTTTTGAAGGACGTACAAAGGCTGGTCAGCACTAATTCATAAGCAGATTCCTTTGGAGAAATTCTTTCTGCAGCTTTCACTGCCTATTCCAAACAAAAGCACTTAAGCTTTCCCCTAACTGTTAAGGATTGGTTCGCTTGGGCTCTTCCTCTCCGCTTCCCTGCGTAGCTGACAGGAGAAGCTTTGCAGATACTGTGCCAACCCTTCCTGCTTCACTTGCAAGAAGTATTTACATTAATCCAATTCCAGTGCCTTGCTAATCTAATCATCTAATGAATATTTCTCCCTGGGTAAAGGCAGAGTTAATCATCAACGGGGCACTGGAAATTCACAGGAAATTCCAAAGCGAAAGATAAAAAAAAAAGAAAAAACCCAACCTAAAACAACATTCATGATCTGTAAGAGAAATTTACAGGTAGACCCCAGACCAGGACCTGCTCAGAGACAACTTCAGATTCTTTACTCAGCCAAACTTCCAGAGACAACTGCACAGACAGTGCTTGGCCCAGGCTTTCAGTACCCCTTAACACAGAGTAGTTAGCCATAGCTGCAAAATGACCTGGTGTAATAATTGCACTGCTTCCAGTAAGGCTTTTGCTAAATTAGAAGGTGAAAAAAACCCCCACCATTAGGCTTACTGAGCACAGTGAGAAACTGTCATTTAATTCTTCCCTCAAAACCCAGAGTTTAAGTACTATCTACAGATGGGGACAGGCTTTGAAGAGAAGACTGCTTTATTTACTGTTTTAAAGAGAAAATATCATCTCACAAATCCAGACTTTGATCACCTATTATTACACACCTCCTATAAGGTCAAGTGCTTTTTATTTTTCAAGTAGTATGACTCCTGTGTTATCTTGAAAACAAGCCCCAAATCACAGTTCCCCTTAATCAGCCATTCTCCTGGGTTTTATAATCAATCACAGACACAGTGGGACAAAGCCAGAATAAATCTGCACCACTGTACTAATTCTAATAGGATGATGATAATGTATATTTGAGGAAGAGCTGGCTCAATAAATCCAGCAATTCGAGTTCTGCCTTGGAGTATCTTCTATCAGACCAGAAATCCCAGCAAATGCTGTGGTTTAAGTATTCCCCCTGGGAAATGAAGCTTTGCAGCAGTCTTTCAGTCGCTCCCAGATTTCACAACCTACTGACCTGCACAGCACAGCCAGTCAGTGGCAAAGACAGTTCTTCTGAAACTCCAAAAGCTTCTACCACTTCTGCTGAGGGTGGATCACCACTCTGTGCTTCAAGCCGAGGGATGACTCATAGGAGATGGCTGGACGCACTCTAACACAAGTATCTCTCAGCTTAGTATAAGGTATCACTCGTTGCTGGATAATCGGTGAAGGATGTTGACATCTGACAACGGCAGTGCCAACTATCCATCCTCACCAACACCTCAAGGTGGACTTTGCCCTTTGAGGTAGGTGAGGCAAAAGCACACACTGCCCTCACGTTAACTCCGCCGCAGGAGTTAATCCTCAGAAAGCAGAAAGGTGAGCTCTGCAGTAACTTCTTAAACTGTTGCAACACTTGCTACAGCTTGGCTGCCTAAATCCTAGAAGAAAAGCTTGTCCTTCGTTGCACTTTGAACGCACCGATTTAAGAGTGACTCCCAGTTTTCTGTTGAGGCCACGCCGATTCCAACCTTCCGGCTATATTCACCTCGACAGCCGTTACACCAGCCACTGCAATAAGTACTAAACTAGCACGAGCCGTTGAGTAGCAGGAATCAGAAGAATCTGCAGTCTTCTCCCACATAACCAAACACCAGGTGAGCTGTATAAAGCCTCTATCGACACCTTTAACTTGCAGCTTGCCCAGAAGAGTCACAACCAAGTGATACAGGCGAAAGGGCAGAGCAACAGCAGGAGAGGCTGAACCTGTTTTCACCCGTGCAGGGATCTGCTCCTCCACTTGGCCGGCATGACTTCCGCGGGCAGAGCAACTCCAGCGTTAGCGTGGGAGGCAGCAGAGACCAGTGCCCTTTTTCCACAGCATCTCCCCTACAGAAGCAGTCAGCCGGTGACCCCTGCAGAAGGGTGCGATGGTATTCCAAACAGCGAAGTGCAACCCAGCCGCCTTCTGCCACTGAGACGCATGGGGTTGGGGGGGGCCATGGGAACAGCTCAGTCTAGACTGGCATTTTGTGACCCAGACACGTCACTGTAGAAGCACCCTGCTTAATTAAAAATAAGGTCCTCCTTCCTTTGAGAGAGGCTACTCTGATGATGCCCCTTTCCAGCCCTGGCTACTGCTGTCCTTGTCTCAAAGACCACATATTAGCTGCTGCTTATAACACAAAGCAATGATTTTTTTGTCAGTGTTTTTTTAAGTACAGGGTATATCTTTAAGAGCCTCCATCCTGTTAATTAATCTAAGAGGACAAGAAGTAGAAGTGAGCAAAACAAGACCAGGAAGCATCGCAGTAGCTTCCCGAGGCTGACGAAGAGCTGTTTGGGGCAGTTGATCCGAGGGTCAGATCCTTGTGTCCAAGGTAAAGGACAAAGCCTGGACAGCCTTGTACAACACACTGTTGCCAAGCATTGGGATTTAGCCTCAGCCAGAATCAAAAAGATAGCGGCAATCTCCTACCACTTAAGTCAAGCACTCATTTAAGTGGAAAAGATCGATTTCTAATATTCTTGCTGAAGAGAAAAGAAAAAGGCAGAAAACACAAGCGTACAACCCTGTCCTTATGTTTCTTGAAACATTCTCAGGAATCCAGGGCGCCCAACCCAGAAGCAGTGTTGAGGAAATTTCCTCAGTATCTGCCAAGTAGCAAAATATTTTTAAATCACTGCCAATTCAAAGCCGTGCCTAATCCAAGTATTCAGTGCCGGGGGCTCGAGCCTTCACAGGGCACAGTCTGAGGTATGGGCACTTCCCAGACTGACAGTATTCACAAGGGACTGGATACGAGACAGGAATTAGGCAGATTAGCTACTTCAAATATTTTATCTCATTACCAACTTTATAAATATTTTCAGCCATCTCAAGACCATTTCCTATTCCATCCCCTCTGAATTCACCAAACCAATTGGCTTCCCAGATGCTAAAAATATGTATAATTTTCATATACAACCAGGAATAAAGGCTTCTGTACTAATGCGACTAGAAGTAATAAAAAAATTTGACTGCAATCCACAAATAAATTGCCCAACAGAATAGTACGCACTGAATAACAGCAAAAATTGGACACCAAGGGCTAAAATCATAGTAGAAGAAATATCACTCCATCCTCCTGAGCAACACTGAGGATTAAACTGGCCCTTCAGCTAAATAAAAGGCAGAAACGTGTAGTGCACTAATGCTGCCTTTAATTGCTTCTGCCATCAGAATTAAACTTCCTGCAAATGCATTTCAGTGTGACTTTATTCTTGTATTGAAAGCAACAAAAATCCCAACCAAAAAACGAGGAAATTGAAGGCAGTCATACTAGTTCAGCAAAACCTAGCTGCAAAGAAAAATCAAAATAAAAACACAGAAAACAAAAGGAAATTTTCTTTTCCCCCCATAGCACTTCAGAGGGTAACACATTTATTGCATAGGCAGACAGCCTCAAATAATGTTTCATGCATCTGTCCAAGGCAACAGATTATCTTCTTTTCCCATGTAAGAATTCTCACCAATATTGAGAGTACGGAGGGAAAAAAAAAAAAGGGGGGAAAAAAAAAGGGGCCTTCATATAAATGAAAAATGAGCAAGCACTATGTCTATTTATACCAAGAAATATAATTATCCAAGCAATAAAATAACTAAAACAGTAAGAGAGAGCAAAAAAATCATTCTAACATTTAAGTTCACACACACACACACAAAAAAGAAACAAAAACTTTCTACTTGTGGTAAAATTACCCCATCCGTGATGCTTTTTCACTTTTGACACACACAATTTACTTACTCAAGACTGCAGGCTGAGGTACAAAACACTCAGCTATTTACTGTAAACTTGAGGAAACACTTCATCCACATAACGGAGACCAAAAGATCCACATACACATCTTTAATTTCTTTACCTAAACGTCCAAAACAGGCAGTCATCTTCTGGGCATACTGACACAAGCCGTTCTCACTGTAGGGTTCCTCACCCAGGACCTGTTCACTCATTGCTTCAGAAGGAGCTGCCTTTGTCTGCAAAGTCAACCAACTACTGCTTGCTTGAGACTGATAAGACAACAGAGCTTCCTCTTCCAATTTATCTCCATTAATAATTCAGGTACTACATAAAATTTGCTGAGCTTTAAAAACCGGTACTGCAAAGCTACTTTGTGGCTTTTGAAGTAATCATGTTTTAGTCCTTAAAAAGCACCTCATCTTATGAAAATCCAATAGTTTACAGAAAATATTTTGAAATTGCAACAAAATCCATTCTCTTGCTGCACAAGGGGAAATATTATTGGGATTACGCACAGATCAGTGATAGATTTAAAATATTCACCCAGCTCAAACCCAGAAACAGAATTACCACCACTACTGAAATATGTTATAATACACTCCAGCAAACAGCCATGTCCACTGCTGTAAGAGCACCACTAGTTCATTGTACATTACCATGCGCTGCTTCTCAACGCTGTGTATCTTCTGGGGACTAAAAACCAAAAAAGAGTCCAGGTACTAACATCATCATATTTTCTGGTACTTTCCAGCACAATGTATTTCAGAAGAACTAAGGCACCAGAGCCAGGAGCAACAGGAAGAGGGTATTTTCTCAGCTCGCTTACTGGAGCATAAAGTCCATCTAATCTTCTTGTTATCTTGGCTGAGAAGAAAGTACATGAGAACTGACTCAGCAGTCCTGCTCCTGGCCAACTGCAGCGGCCACACATACCTGTCTCTGTTCTGCTGAGACAAAGGGAGAGCACTATCAGACTAACTAGGAGACAAAGAGCATAAGAAAATCCAGTACAAATCACACAATCAATGACACCTACTTAGCTAAATACTTGCAGAATGGCTTTGGCTATACTCCCTTGACTCAGGTGACCATTACCAGTGTGCAACAGGTGTTCCTCATACGGAAATATTCCCCTTGTCCACCACACCTGTGTATTCTCCATTCACTTAACGCTTGCTGCTTCCTCACTAAGATCACAGCCACTCATGAAAAAATATTTAGTAGAGACCGTATAATGACTGCTGATGTCCATATTAAGCATTGTTACTACTGAGTAAACACTTTAAAGAGACCTGTGCTAGTACATCTACATGCAAATTTTACTCACGACAGATTGGAAAGCCTAGTTACTAATATTTAATATTACTTCAACAATTAATTGTCTATAAAAGCATAAGATATATTTAAAAAAGAGACATGGCTATCTTTTATTGTGCTAAAGGCCATGAAGGATCCACATAGATGTGAATTTTACAGTCCACAGGTCTCCACCAAGTCAGTTTACTGGTTTCAACCCATGCAAGGCTCTCTAAGGTAAGCTCTACTTCTGCCTATGGCAGGAGGAACATAGAGACCACAAAGCCACAGGGCATCTCTATACTGGCAAAAAAAGAGTGGCTTACTGAAAAGGGCTAGCTCAGGTTAAAGTGATATCAAAGGTAAAATGATCTGTGTCATAACTCAGCTGAGCAACCCAATTAAGCATGAATCTCCCATACAGGCTTGTTATCAAGCTGCCAAGTGAAGATTTTTCTTCACTGCTACTATAACTGACATTTAACTAATCATTAGCCAAACTCCATCCAAAACACCTGTTTTTGCAAAACATAGTACTGAAGAACTGTTACGACGTCTGTCAAGTCCATGACGCCTGTGAATGTCTGTATGAAAGGACACTCAAGTCTGAGTAGGACGAAGCTTCATTTGTATCATCTTACACTGCATCAAACTCTTCGAAAACCCACCTGGGGATCTCCTGAGGTGGCGCACTGCAAATTGGATCTCAGTTTTATACATTAACAGCAAGATTTGCACGCACAAACTATTTTGTTAAACTAATTCAGAAATAAGAAAGCAAATGTTATATTATGTATTGATTTCTTCTCGGTGTTCATTCCAAAACATACACGAAACATCACTTTGCCCTTTATTCTTCTGTTACGATTTGCAACCAAGAATAAACACAAGAGAAAACACTGCTACTTTTCTATCTGAGACTTAACTAGGACCACATGGTGACAATTTCCTTTCCCAACTGATGACATTTGCAAAATCTTTCAGCTGAATTAAAGCATTGTGCTCAGCTTCCTGTTATCAACTATGTATGATAACTCTCATGGCACATGAGCCTTTGATAACAAAAGACCAGCTTTGCGGTGCATTGTAAAGCTGGACAGGCAGCCTAACAAGCTCTTGGGAATGCTTTTCCCTTTGCTGTACATTCAGAAATTGAATCTGACTCACTTCCCCAAACCCCAGCATCCACCAAGTTTATCCCTCAGCGAAGCAGCGCGCACTAAGATTAAACAAACAAAAATATCTAAACAATATGCTTGAGATTACATCTCATCATCTTTTTCTTGGACAAAAGAGAGAGCGACGCCAGCCATTTACCATCATGTGCAATTATAACCTGGGCTGAAATAGTACACAGAAAAACCAATCACCAAATAAAGTATTTAAATGATATTAGGGGAAAAAAACGCAGTAACATCAGTTAGCAAAGTACTGTCTACTACCTCTGGAAGCCTTAAAACATTCCTTTCAAGCATCAGGTACAGGCCACTGTCAGGGATCAGACATACATCCACTGGAAATGAAAGAATGGTTTAAATCAAATTCATAACTACATAGTTTCTGTATTGGATAATTCACTTCCACTAAGAATACTGCAAATAGATAAACATAAAATGTTTTGAGAAAGCATCTGTTAAGCTTATGTAAAAGCAAGAAGCAAAACTATCTGTAGAACTTCAAATTCACTATCATAAAACAAAATACTCTTTCTACATTACTGTTCTGTGAAACTTAAAAAAACACCCAACTTTCACTTTCCTTGTAATTCCCAAACTCACCAACTGAAACATTTTTAAAATCTATCAAAAGATTTCTCAAACGAAGTTTCTGCCTTTTGCAGGAAACTGGTATCTGTGACGGTTATCCAGTTTCATTTTAAAAATTATTTCTTCTACCAGGTTTAAAGCTAAAGCAGAGATAGACAACTAAATCCCCAACCCATGATACAAAACGGGCAGTGCCTTTGGAAGCAGAAAGGTGAAAATTCATATATTCAGAATGGGACCTCAATCTGCCAAAGGAACCAAACTAAGTGGCTTCATCACTCCATCACTTGATCTTCACCCAAGATGAATTCTGCAATCAATTCTGGCTATAGCTGTCCTTTAACAAAACAGCCCCCCCCCCAGATTACATTTACTGAATCTTGACGTGCCCGTGCTTTCTAACACCTATGTCTAAAGGCATTTTTTCACCGAGGTCTCCATTCCATTTAGCACTGTGTGCTGTTCATGGCTGGCTACTGCCACTACCCAGAAATGAAGCGCAATTTCTGTGGCACTGCACCTCCAATGCCGATTTATTTTCCTGCTAATGACCAAAGGCCTCAGGTACGATGCTACACTAAGACAAGTACTAGTGACGAATGTGACGAACGTTCAGATGAATTACTGCCATATCCAGAACAGCCAATGGAGATTCTATTCTACTCTATTTAAAAAAGCAGCAAAACTATTTGCTGAAATCCATTTTTAGCATTTAATGCCATCACAGCTACCAAAATATCTGCTTCCATAATCAATTATTCAAATTATTAATAAATAATGAGATTAACAGTAAAGTAAGACTAAGGGGCTGGAACGCTAACCTGGCATTTGAGAAACGTGCAGCCTCCGCTCTCCCACAGATTTGCTGTTCGTCCCTGAGCCGTTCCCTTAATCTCTTTCATTGCATTTCCCTGTATCCCCTTCCCTCCTCACCAGGGATTTGCAACAATAGGTACATTAAAGACTGAAGTTTTCAGATTCTGTGATAATGGGAACTATAGAAGTACCACAGATAATAACACTAGGGAGTAACTGGTTAGCATCAAAAAAAGAGGTCACGTAAAGCATAGCTGAGCATTCCTGCTTGATCTTAATTACCTTCCAACTTCATTACCAATATTTCTTAATGATTTTCCAATAGATTGCAGCCCTTATTTAACACTAAGAGCACTCATTTTCCCTGGAGAATCACGTTATCAGATAAGGCAAACGTAACTAATTCTGTACATCATCTCTGATCTGAAAATTCCATTTTTAGCTATTCTGCCCCAAACAAGGAATACTCTGGTTGCTGTAACCAGGAGTGCACAGTTATCAGGTTATGACAAAAGGCATGATTCAACCAAAGGCTATTTGCCTTACTTTATCAATTCCAATGTTTATTTCAGACTAGTCATGGAAAAAAAATATCGCTGTCCTCGACTATTTTCAGACACAAAATAACAGCATGTGCATTAATGGATCCATCTATTGCATTATTCCAAGATGTGGTGGCTCGGCATTTTATTTCCTGGCAGCACAAGGCTAATCTATCGATCTGTAACGTCAAGAACACTGCACTATGTATTCTTACAGCAAAACCAATCCTTTTTACTTACACGCAGGAAAAAAACCCAACCGTAACTGCTGACAAATGATGCAATTTTGCAGGTAGGATATAGTGAGAGCTATACGAAATATAAATAAAAAAACCCTGCTGCACCCCCAAGAGTGTCTGATTGAACTGACTGAACAACACAATTGAAGTGCTTGCCTATCTCAAAGCTTATAAATAATCCCACGACTTCTGTGGGGCCGCGCACTATGCTTGAAGTTAAAGAGACGCCTAAGCCACTCTAGGGAATAATTAGCAAAAAGGATCCTGGCAGAAGCTGGCAGTGCTTCAGATATTCAGTAGGAAACTGGCTTTTTTTCTGCTCCTCAGCAATGTTTAAGTATCTTCTATTTAAACAGATACTTGAGAAGCAAGTAAGTACTGTGGAAAAACATTTAAAATTTCTAATTTTCTTCTACTTACTTGTGGTCATTACTATGTAACAGTTCAGCCTGTAATAGCCTGTAAAGAACCACTTAAAGAACAACAATCAAAATAAATAAAAAAATCAAAACTAAATTATATTAGCTAGAGGCCCCGAGAGCTAGAGATGGTTCATTAAAATAGCTCCCCATTGTGTCTCACATTCATTTTGCTTTTTCAGACAATCACAAAGGCAGCTTCAAGTGAGCAAAGACTTTCAAAATAAATGTAATTCCTTTAATCAGACTTTTTTCTTTACTTTTCCCTTCTTGAACTTTGACATTTTTCTTCCAGCTGAGAGGAGAAACTCCGTAACATTCTCTTGGCAATGTGGACTTCATAGTAACAGAGACAGAAATAAGTTGGGAAGCAAGGAGATGAAAGTTGAAAGATCAGTGTTCTTTCAACCCTCATATTTATTTCTTGTACCTTTATAAAGAGCTATGTGTTACAAGCGTGACATCAAAGAAACCACCACTCCTCTTGTTATGTATTAAAATAAACTGGATATTATTATACTCTCTCTTCTGAAAGGTCACATGATTCCAGAAATACACACAGCAACTTTACTCCAACGCTGAACAAAGAATTATGTATATTAGAAGAAAGGCTTCTCTAGGTCACTGCAGGACTTCCTTAACACCTTAGTTTAACATTCCCCATTCTCTCCTAAGAGTGGATCTTCTACTGTAGATGTAGAACCAGCACATACGATCATAAGAAGAACTGAGTATTTCTCTTGCTGCATCAAACTCTCACGGTCTCCAACATCATAGCCATTCTTGGAGCATGGCATAACTCTAAAAGGATAACTTTTGCAGTCATACTGTCCCCTCCTACCTTCAGTGAAGCCCTAAAAGAGCCTCCTTCTTTGTACAATAAGGACTAATTTAAGTACCTACCAGAAGCCAGTACAAACTTTTTGTCAATGTCCATCAAAACTAAGAATAGGAGGTTACCTTCCTATATAGTGGAAAGTATGGCACTGCTACAGGATGCCAGAAATGACATCAGATCAGTTCATCCACTGCCAACATTCCTACTAAAAGCAGCTTTAAATATGCTGTGCTGGCTAATCTTTGTTTTGTAATTAAATAAATCCTACAGCACTGTTGAAGCCTTCCTCTTGTGGTCAGCACTATCTTCTGATTAAGTCAGCTGCACGCACACACACAAGTGATCAAGAGCCATGTTAAAAACTGTCAATTAAGCAAAATTATGACTCTGTGAGCAGCTCACTTCTCACACAGGGATCACATTCTGTACAGGCAAAAATGAGGCCTGGACCCATCTGAAAATACATTGATGGGGCAGACGAAAGACTCGGAATTTAGTTCAATTTATTCATGACAGGAGATGACATGAAACATACCATATAGCTACTAGGATTTGATAAACTGAGGTTTTGGTCCTCTTGGGTATCCCATGGTCTCATTTTGCTTGTGTTTTCTTGATAGGTAAGAGGAATCTACTCAAAAAAGCTCTGTAATCTGGCACCAACAGGAAAAGCGACAGTCAGAGAACCCCACTAAACTTCCAAAGCTGACAGGACATTAAAAAGGAGAAATATGTCCTTGACTTGACAACAGGTACAGCTGGGTTTGTTCTTTACCAGTGCCACTCAACACAGACCAGGCCTTATCTTATGATATTTCCCTGACATGTACAACGCTGTGAAGCTGTGCCTATCAAATCCTCTGAGAGTTGTTCAAAGACGGTACTAAATCAGGAGCCTTGATCCTGCAGGGGAAGTGGAGAGCATTCGCCATCTAGCAAGCTACAATTTTGGAATAGAAGGTAGGAAATAAGGTCTTACAATACTGGGGAAAAATCATTCCAGTGGTATCGTAAATTTTAGGAATGGTGAATAAGTCCAACGGAATTGCTACAAAGAATCTAAGATCACTACGTCGACTGCTTGTTTGGTATTTACCATACCGTATTTGCAACAATGATTTACAGCAGTATTCCTTCAGCAAGAATTTCTTCATCTTATCCTGCCACTGCTTGACCAAATGCCATCTATTGAGGTTATTTCTTTTTGCCAGTTAAAGTCATGTGTGTCATGGGCTGCCAGCAAAAGTAGTTTTTCCAGTGGATGAACTTTAAACTAAAGTGTGGGGTTTTGATTATTTTTAAATAAACTGTAACATAACGTAAAGTCAAGATGGCCCTGGCCAATCTGCTGCTGTGTTCTTGGTCATCATCACTGAGCCTCTATACTTCCTGGTACTTAACATACATTAAATGTTGCATCTATAGAGTTACTCGACAATGGGAGGTCTGATATTTCAGTTTATGTAGAGTGCAAACAGCTTTTACCAGTGCATACGAGGAGGTTTGTTTGTTTGGGGTTTTTTAAGTGTAAACACTCCCTCAATCTAGAGCAAAGCTTAGTCTTATTTGTGTTGACATCACCACTGTGGTACCTGTTTAACACACAGATTCACCACTGACACAAATCAATGACCTAAAAAAAATCCCTTTTCCATGCAGTTCAGCATCAACATCCCTTCTGGTATTAACACTCTCTACACATCTTCAATATTTTGGTAGGAGTTTTGCCCTGCTATGATTTAGGAATGGTTCTGCAACTGAGAATAGCAAAACAACAACAACAATAACAACAACAATTAAAGAAAGTAGGCAAGCCAGCCAACCTGTCAGGCTGTGCTAATAAAAATTGATTGATGAACTACTTCTAGCAGCACTGAGCAATATTTTCAGATGGATCAGTTAAAACAGGTGCTGACCACCACAGGATTTTTCAGTAGAGAACCTTATGTTATAAACATATGTTGTGCGTATTTTCAGACTGAAACTAGTTGGCAGCTTTCAGCTATTTCCTTTTTAACTATGAATGAATTACAAGATAATGCATTATTTTGTAGTGGTTTTCTGATTGTTTTGTTATTGAGCTTTTTCCTCCCATTTAATCTTTCTTTGGAATCCAAACCCTCCCAGTATTTTTCCTAGAATCAATTAAATGGTTCTGAAGAAGTAAAAAATTTCAGTTCTCCAGCTGCTCACTGGATTATCATCAGAATAAGGTCAGGCCTTCTAACTCAAAATAGACAGCTGACAAAAAGAATCAATGCATCATTCTTCTAGAATGTAAAAGCCAGCACGAGAAACTGATTAAAAACAAGAGTAAAAAAAATAAAATCTGCTTTCATTACCCACTTTAATGAAATGACAAACAATTATCCCCAAAAGTATCTCTCTATATATTAGATTTCAAAAGGGCTAGACTCCCAATCTCCTCCTAATGCTAGGGAAGAGAAAGTGCTAACACCTACAGAGTAGCAGGGAGAAGTAACCCATCTTCCCTCCGGTGCTTTACCAGCGCGGCAGTCAGGAGTTGATCTACTGGGACCCAACAGTGAGAAGAGATTTCCATATCCACACAAGAGGTCACCTGCACTGGCCAAAGCAGGCAGAGATATAAGCCAGACTTCCCCAATTCTCAGTATATCGGATCAGGAACGGAGAACCAGATACTCAGCCAAACCTCACTATAATGAATCCCCACGGGACTTGAACAAATGTTCGTTTGATCAGTTCACATAATGATATGGCAGCTTCCCACATCATAACAATATAGGAACAGCTGATTTTAACTAAATGCAACCAAGTGTTGTGCTTTGGTGGAGACTAATTTATATTAATGTAATAAATCCAGAATAGTATTTTAAAAATAAAATAGTAAAGGAATAAGAAGGGAAAAGCAAGTAATTTTGCACAGCTAATTCGGCACACATTGAGAGAAACAACAGAAATAGAACTGTTGTATCTAGCTCAACATTACGTTAAGTGTTTGGCCTACAAAGACTAATTAGCAAAGGAAAAAATATTTTTTGTTGTTATAAACAGTTGGTAGAAAGTTTGGGTTGTGGGGTTTTCTTTAAGGTAAAGCGATACTTTTCATAGAGAGATGTACACAGTTCTTTAATATGTCTACCTGCAGATTTTTCAAGCTCCAGACCCATAAAGATAGATAATATCTGTGCAAGACATTATTTTTAAGAGACAAATATTGGATTAGACAATGCAAATCAAAAATGAGACTTTACTTCTTCCAGCTGTAACCCCTGAAGCCAAATGGGTACCCCAAGGGTTTATTTATCTGCCCAAGCACAACAGAGAAAGCAACTACCCACACTTGAGTTACCAAGAAAGCTAAATATATCTTTTTATACTTACGCCTCTTCCCCCGCCTTTTTCTAAGATTGTGGTATAAAGAAAGAGAAATGTTTACTAAGCAAACTAAGATTTGCATGCCTCTTGGATGCAAAGAGTATCCACCTCCTATCACTTTGCTGTAACTTACCACCAAAACCGTGCTGCATGTGCTTCTGGTGTTCAGAAGCAAAACGCTTTGAGTCTCATCTCCTAGTAACCCCTTGCAGGTTGCCACACGCTGGCACCCTGTACTGCACAGTCACACCCGCAGCACCTTTGAACAAGGAAAAAGCACCGCTCACCAGCAACAGCTGCCCAGCATCCCGCTGCCCACCTCCTCCTGCGCAGCAGCGAACAGGAGCCACGGGGCTGCAGGACAGCCAAGAACTTCTTGGAGGTGTTGCTCAGTCAGCAAGTCACAGATGGTACAGCGATGTTTCCTCGGGTTCAATTGCAAAGAAAGCTGCCCTCAATAGCACCAAAAACAGAGCAGTTATCAGCTTTTCATTCAAAGTATTAATTAACAATACTTTGGGTTTTTATGCCACCTTCCATTACAACACTGAAGCCTCTTTATACAGAACCTCCCCCAGAGCAATAGCACATTGTCATCACCTGTGCCTGGAAGACAGAGGAACTGTGAAACAGAGCAGCGAAGTACCTCTCGCAAAAATACGCATGGAGTCAGAGCTGGAAAACAAGCCTGTTTAATTCCACCGAGTTATGCTCTGCTCCTTATATTAAAAAATCCAGTCCGGAGTAGAAACACCTAGGTGCATGCACTGTTCAGCCATGTAACAAAGTCCACCGTTCATAAAATACACTGAACTGGGAAGGTGTTTACCTGTTAAATTGGAAAAGAAAAACAAACTAAAATAAAGAAATTGCTCTATCAGAGACATCCCAATTTCAGTCCAACAGAACTTCTTCAGCCTGTTTTCCTTCTGTAAATCCAAGAACTAATGTCCTGTGGGTGCTTAACCTATGCAATTTATCAATAGAGATGTACATTGCAGATCTATAGCCCAGGACTAACCTTTGCCGTTTGCGGAGCCATGATGTATTTCTAGTTCCATTTGTGCTCTCAAGCAGTTATGTTTCTGGACCTCAAAAGCTACAGCCTTTCAGAGTACCGATGACACGCTGGAGGAACAACCGAAATCCTTCAGAGATGGCTCACTCTATGGCTTTACTCCTCGTATTTCCTGGGTTGAACAGTACTGAAGGGAGTGGCCCGAGCAAAATAGGTGTGTCTGTGTTCCCAAACAGTTTAAAGGAAGAGTGAATATTTTCCTCTAGATATTCCATTAGTCATCAGGACCATGATATGCTGTCTTTCAGAGACGTGTTCCAATGAACTGACCATCTCAAAGCAGCTGATATCATTGATAACTTTCTTTTTCACACAGAAGGATCTTAAACAGCCTCAAAAGTTGACTGCAAACAGACTTGATTTTGCCCTGAGACTGTTTTCTATTTTACTCTGCGTCTCATCTCCACTCCACTGCTTTTCTTGTATGGATATATCGCACCGAACCAAAGGAGTAAAGTGGGGATCAAAGACACACTGCTGCCACTTTATCCACACGCTTACAGCAGGCAAAGCCAAAGTCCCAGGCATCTTCCCTAGGTTCCCACAACCCCCCACCCGGACAGAGGCAATTAGGCTGACTGTAAGGGTAGACTTCCAGGCATTTCCTTCTACGCAGTTGTACATATCCAGAGACAAACTGTTCCATGAGCAGCTGAATTAATGAATCTTTTCATTCTGACAGATTTGCTTCCAACATCCTCAACACCCATCGGGTTTGCCCGGCCTCTATGTAACATCCTCTTGGCAAAACCATTGCCATAAATACTTTCAGTTCCTTTCCATTTGTCTGCTTTCCCAGTTCCTCTCCATGTGAAGACAGGCTGAGAGAATTGGGGTTGTTCAGTCTGGAGAAGAGAAGGCTCCAGGGAGACCTTATAGCCCCTTCCAGTACCTAAAGTGAACCTACAGCAAAGATGGAGAGGGACTCCTGATCAGGGAGTGCAGTGATAGGCCGAGGGGTAATGGTTTTAAATTGAAAGAGGGGAGATTTAGATTAGATCTCAGGAAGAAGTTTTTCACTCTCAGGGTGGTGAGACACTGGCACAGGTTGCCCAGGGAAGCTGTGGCTGCCCCATCCCTGGAGGTGTTCAAGGCCAGGTTGGATGGGGCTTGGAGCAACCTGGTCTACTGGGAGGTGTCCCTGCCCATGGCAGGGGGGTTGGAACTAGATGATCTTAAGGCCCCTTCCAACTCAAACTGCTCTATGATTCTATGACTCTGTGCCCTTTAAATCCACCCACAGAACCCTTAAGCTGTCTTTCCTAACTGCTTCAATATCTTCAATTTCCACCCACTCCTCCTAAACAGTACTCTCTTTTTTCACTCTTCCATCTTTCTCCTGTACTCCAGCTACTGGTTAGTGTCTTTAAATCCTGTTTCCCTGAAAGAAGGAGAGAGGGAAGACTGACAGAGCAGTTGTATAATTCTCATGTCCTAGGAAATGAGACTGAAAAGCAGTCAAACACAAGGTGCAGAAGCTGACAACTTGCAACCCAAAGCCCTCTCTAGACCACACTTACTGTACTCTGCATATTATTATGGACTGAGAGATGCTGCTGTAACAGCAGCAAATCCCTGAGATTTCACTTTAAACAACAAAAAAATGCTATTTCGCCTCTAAATATGTATGAAAAGATGCCAGAAACATACAAAACCTTTCGGGTTCCTGGGTGGGAACTGCTAAATCCAACCAAATTTTGGCCAACTACGTTTAATTACCTGCTTCAAACACTAAATCCTGAATTTCCTGAACTCTTGACTTCATTTTTCCCACAATGAATTGTCATCTTCTCAGCTAGCTTGTTAAAAATACACACTCATGCAGACACACAGAGACAGACACAGAATCTGGTCTCTCTACCTTTATTCTCAGTCTGGCATTCTCCTCCTCTGGCTTTACACGTTTTGTTTGCTGCCAAATTAAGTGGAGTGCAGGACAGGGCGTTCACTCCGTTTGGACTTTAACATGCCCGACTGAAAACGATTAGCTCATCAGAAACACTGCTTTCTCTCCGCCTCCATTCTTCTTCTTAATAATCAAAGCACTCCACGCTTTAATTACCATTACTACCACTCTGATGTGGTAAGCAGATACAATTATTCCTGTTCTACGGACAAAAAAATAAAGCACTATATTCCCAGGAAGTGCTGACCATTAGCATTTATTTATTGTATTTACTCTGCTCCTAGATACAACTGAGTATTGTGTATCTGTCTCAGATACAATTGCAAAAAGGAGCTCTATGGGTCCAGAAATAAGTTCTGTTCTCACTACGAGACAAGTTTCTGAAGTATGCCAGTGACTTCTGCAGTTAACCACATTTATATCTTTTTTGTTTGGGTGAAGAGATGAAAGAGAAGGAAGAGGAGAATGATGCAATATACATCTACATACTGTACAAGTCATCACGCTCACACTAGCTACGTATTATTAGCAGCTATAGCATTAGACGCTATATTTGAGACATATAAACTTAAGCCTTCTATATGGCTACGTATGTATATACACACCTCTTCTGTAGTACAATTGATTATATGTTGATTTTCATTTATGTTAAATTAAGTGACCATACCTAGTGGTTTTTTACACCCTGTGAGAAGTGATCATTTCTCACACATTGTACTAGTCCCGAGTCTCATCTCAGGAATTTCTGTACACACTTCCTAATGCTGAAGGTCTAGCCGCCAGAAACTTGGGAGAATCTGAAATCTGCCAGTGTGCTGTCATAAACATTGTATGTTGTTCCCATTAAAAAAAACACGTAAATCTCGCCAAGTGACAAGACTTTGAAATACTGCAGTCTATTATGCTCAGCAGAGAGATATTTTTGTTGGCTATTAAAGCTCAGCAGAGACTTGCTGGCTATTAGTTCTCCAGCAATTTCATCGGATTTAGCTTATTCCATCCTACACAGTTCTCAGGCCTATTGTAATTCCTACAAAGTGGCTGAGAATAATCAATCCCCATGCTGCCAGGGATATGCAGAACTACACTTGTTCCAGAAGAACAGAAAGACAACAGTGTACTCCATAACTCCATTAGACAGACCAACAAGCTGACATTTCTTAAATTTAAGCGCTCGTTTGTGTGATTTTAATTTTCTTTTATTGCATTTTTTTTCCTCCAGACTTCATGTAACCCAAACAGAAGCCCTCACAATCACAAACTACCTACTACCAGAAAACCTACTAATCAAGAATGTTATCAGCCACTTTAGACAGCCACGGATCCATGAGGCAGCACATTCCTGTTGTGTCTAGCGGGAGACAAGCAAGGCATCACAATTTCTCCTTCAAGTTTCAAAAGCAGTTCTTCCTAGACAGCATTAGACCATATTAGCTCAGCCCGCTCCCTGGAAGATTCTGTCCTTGGTGAGATATTCTTTCTGTAATACAGATGAGGAAAACACTGAGCAAACTAAGTGATCTGCCCAGGACCACAAAACTCTATGCCCAGCTTAGAAACTGAATCTACGTCTCGTGAATCCCAACCCAACGGTCAAGCCATTACACCTTTCGTTTAAAGAAAAACATTTATTTAAGACAAAACAAAACCACAGAAGAAAGAGACTTTAAGGGGGACCAATAAGCTCCTATTAAAGGAAATTAACTTACCCTGTTCCTTCATAGCTTATCTCCTTATTTCTTCTCACTCCAAGTCCCACATAATAGAAAATGCCCCTTCACAGCTCCTGCAGATGCCACAGCCTTTTCACCAGAGCCAGTTCGTAAGTGACAGCAGCAGAACCAAGAGATCACAGGAGGAAAATTACAAGCAGACTCTTCCTCGTTACTTCAGCACTTTCCCTCATCTCCCAATCCAGGCTGAGACTCCTGATTGCTAGTAATTCTTCTTCTCATTTACAGCTTCCAGTAGTGACTCCTCCGGAATTTTTTCCCCATCCTGTGCAATTATTGCACCACTGTCAATGTCTCCATCTCACAGCAGAAACAAATTTACAGTAACTTCCTCAGAGCTTGTGCACAGCAATTATTTTCAAGTGTAACTGCTTAGAACAAGTGTTATGTCATGTATTCTGTGCTCCAGAAAATGAAACTTTATAGACATATAAAGTGTAGCCAGGCAAACACTCCATTCTTGTGCATTGCTAATTGCATCTTAATTATAGCATTTTACATGTATTTATGTACCTTTCATCCTCGTGTATCCCAGAGCATTTTGTAAACTGTCACACGGTTTTAGAAGGGGGCCTATATTCATACAGAACTACCAGTGCCCAGACGTCTCTAGAATCCGGTGCAGCAGCCTGCAGGTAACTTCGTTATGAGAGAGATTTGGGCCAACAGCAGAACACAATCTCTTGTAGGTAGATAAAGACCTTCCCTCCCCCTTCAGACATCATTTGAAATTCTTGCATATCCATTTCATTTGATGATCTCAATGTTTTAAAAACATTCATTAACTTGTACAGTATTTTAATTAGCTAAGGCATAAATAAAGATCTAAAACCTGCAATGCCTCTGCGAGTTGTCAAGAGGAAGTGCTTAAGGGAAAAAGATTATGAACCAGGGCAAATACAGAGTGATCCTTCTAGATTCTCTCCCACATTGCAGCAAAATGGTGGTTTAGCTGGAGACTGCCTACAGATCAGCATTTAACAGCTACCAATGCACCTATTCTCTATGGTTTTTTTCCTAATTCCTTTTGGAATATGTCCCTCCTTTTCATTGATTTTCACCCTGAAGTAGTGAGCTCCATCCTGGATTCCAGTGCTGTACGAAGAAACACTTCCAAAGTAGCTTTTTTTGCTTTTAAGCCCCATCACCTGCGGATTTGATCAGGTTGAGGCCAAAATTCTTATATCCTCAGGAAAAAATAAAATCAATAAAATAAAATAGAATAAAATAATAAAATGAAGAATCATCTTGTACATGCTTTCTTTGCACAAAGTTTTTACAATGTTTTATCATGTCTCTCAACACCACTCACTTTTACAGGTAAACAAACATAGAAGCCAGATTTTTCCAACAAAATAATCTGAAACAAGAGTTTACATCTGCAAGAACACAAGCTGTTTATTTTTAGATGTCTAATTTTAGGCAGCTAGTTTTAAAAATTCCACCCATATATATGCCAAGTTATTTTCTGAGCTCACACAGGGAGCTAGTGACAGCCCTGATGAAAAAGCCCAGGCATCCTTGTCCTTACAATCATTATCAGAAGGCAAAGAGAAAGAATAAATTGCATGCTCCCCAACATATCCATGCAGGAAGGAAGGAGGCTGAGTCAATTCTGCTGGGATTTCAGTGTACGCTTGCAAGAAATGCAAATATTCCAGTTGTGATACACTGAGCTTTAAATAGTTTCCAAGACTAAAATGGCAGTCTCCCATCACACTTCATTTAAAGATTTACTTAACAACTTTGTCTTTCCTTAAGCTAAGCTAAGTGTTTGCAAAGCTACAAGAACGTGCAACCTCCCTCTGCTTTTCCACACTCAAAGGTAGCTTGGGAACTTGCTGATACTGATTGCTTTCCCCTGACTTGGCTTTTAATTCAGGCGCCAGGCAACGGATCCCAAATGGATAACATGAAGATAAAACATTTGGCAGACACTTGACTGTCATATGCTTTCTGTTGCCAAGAAACAAAATAGGACCTATTAAAATCATCTCATTAATTAACTTTTCTATAATTCTATTTTTTTATTGGCATCTTGTTGGTTAAGCAAATGTTTTCTTCTTTCAGAAGGAAAGCGCGTTAAGCTTAGAGTGACTTTTAGTACCATCAGGGACTGGCATTTAACAGATCCTCACAATATATAACTCTGGGCCAGATCTTCAGCTAGTTATGGTTGATTTTGCTCCCTGATACTAAAAAAAACCTGTTTTCTTTGAGAAAGAGGATGTTAGTGGAGGGATCAGTTTACATCAGCTGACAATCTGAATCCTAATTTCTTGCCATCTTTTTTCCTTCCACTTTGGGGAGTTACTAAATGATGAAATGATGTACTACAGTACTGAAATCCTGATCTGTTGTTTCAGTCATTGCCTTTAAAAAATTTGCTACAGATTTTTTTGAATGGTCCTAATTTTGATACGAGTTGGTTGCAATTGTGATCCACTTGCCATACAATTCTCAAGGAAAAGAAAAATTCTTTCAGCGGCAGAACAATATTTACATCCTCTTTTTTTTCCAAGGAGGACTCTTAACCCTCAAAGAAGTCAGCTAAGACCTAAATGAAAGGCCTGGCTGAAGCACTAATTCACCATGAGTGATAGCTGTTAAGATCGTCGGAAAGCAAAAAATTGATCTCTAGTAAACTAAAATAAAGCCTAGGCCTGTAAGCACTATACATGAAAGAAAACTTACTGGTGCTCATGCAGGTATCTTGCACGTGTGAATGTTTGCTACGGCAAGCTAAAACAGACTAGAAATGCAGAAGACTACTTTCAGTGTACATCACTGCAAGCACAACATCATTTTTTTTAAAAAAGAAGACAGTTGAAACAGTGCCTCCATTTTTCCTGTCCACTTTTTCTTTAATGTCAGTGAAAACTTTTTCTTATGTTCTAAGTATTGTTCAGAGTGAGGCAGGGTTCTGTTTCTGCTCTGCAAAGAGACACAGAAAAACAGGGAAGTAAACCCAATTTTCTCTATAAAAACCTGCAGGAAAATGTAGAACTTACCTAGCCCACAGCATAAACAGTGATAGGCAGAAGTCAATATTGCAAATATTGTTCTTCAGCCGTCACACAAGTGGCATTATCTGTGTGAGGATTTTCACACCTGACTGTCAGCCCAGGAACTCCTCAGCCTGCGACAGGACACGCAGGACGTGAGTGATACTCAGCATTACGGGTTCCTGAGACCGTTCTCAGCAGCCGCCTTCCTACATGACCTGGTGGGAGCCTTTAAAGTGGAAGTTAATTTACCAGTGTCTTTGTGATACTGCATCCCTTTTAAGAATGAAAAGAATATGCTAATGCAATCTCTAAAGCGAAGGCTTCACTGTTCTTTTTTAGAAGAAATTTAGGTGTGGCACTGAGCAGAAAAATATCATACCCAGATGGAAGGAACGGATGCAGCTTTCCAGTGTATCACATTCAGCTGTCAGCAATCACAGGCTGTAACACCACACAACTCCTTACAGAACCTGATCAAGCTCCAACTTAAAACATGCAACGTTTACAAATTCCACTGGAAGGCTGGTGCAGGGATTAATTTTCACCTAGCTCCTATAACGAATTTGTTAATGGGATGTTCATAAACTTTCTTCCTGTGACAACATCATCCATTAGTTAAAATGGCTCTTCTCCCTTCACAAGTGTCATATACTTTTGGATGTGTGTCCTGACAGGCACATTTTCTCTTTTGTTAGGCTGAAGCAACACATCCTTGTTTAGAGACCTACCCACCACCATCCTGTCATCAAACAAGGCATCAACATTCTTCTCTACAGTCATTCTCCCCTGGTAAATTCCTACTGTACAGCAAAAACCCTTCTTAGTCCCCAAGCACACAAAGGTCTCTTACTTAGTAAAACTGAATTTCAACCTGTCTACGATTTGCCCGAAAATCCTCTGTACAATATGCTCATCCCCACTTGACACTGAATATGCCTCCCAAATGCGTGTCACCAGTACGCTTCATTAGCAGACCCCTGTGTTTCTCTTGTACACCTTACAACTCATGTATGAACTATAATCTCTTCCACCTTAATTAGTAATTTCTCAAGAATAAATATTCAAGCTTACGAATTTGTCCATATTTCATCTGCCCTGTTTCATATTACCTTGTCAAAAAAGACCCCTTATCAGTCACTCTTGCCCTAAGCTGTTCCGGTGGCTCAAGCCCGGTCAAAAGGATTCTGCACCCAGCGTAAAAAAAAATCAGTGGTTAAGTTCTGTTCCTAAGAATTTCTTCAAATGAGTGTTCAATTCAGCTGACACCCTCTACACTTCCAGAATAACCACAGCGTTGTTTTAGGACGAAACAAGAAGCGTAGCCATTTTCCTTTTTATTTCAATAATGCCTACAGGCTTCTACTGAGGGTAAGACACCACTGGGCTAAGATCTGTAAAATACACAGTAATGTTCCTGTACCAATGGAAATCTGAACAGGTGAGATAACCACTGGACAGGAGAAAAAATTAGGACATAGAAAGAAAGGATTTAATTAGTCTAAATTTGCACAACACAGATCAGTCGCAAAGCCAGACAGAGAACCTAGAGGTCTTAGAACACTCTAGGCAGGAACCCACAAGACAGTTTTTCAGTTTTGTTTTTTGCTTTGAAGTACAGATGCACCTGATGGGAATATTAAAAATGAGAACAAATGAACAATATAGTCCAACTAAAGAAATAATTGTCTTTCTATGATAACTGTTGCTTAGATAAATCACCAACATAGCTGAAGACCAATGCTCAAAAATCTGAAGGGGCAAATCTGACGCAGTTAAAGGCTTTTATAGTCCCCCATGTGCTTTAAGTATAAAGCACAGTTGATAGGCAAGAATACTGGAAGAATTCAAATGATGCCTTATAGCTCTTTTGTTTTTTGCTGCAAGGCAATTCTTATCACAGCCTATTGGACTATATTAAAAATTCTTTCATTAAAATTTTACCACCGCTGAAATTACTACATATGAGATCTGACTGTAGACCAAGAAAATTTCTTTGTTATCACAGTGATTAAAGCAAGGTGATAGAGAAATCTAAACAATAGACTTCTTTTACAACCTTAAATTCAACACCTGTCTAGTCAATAGCCTCACTGGAAATACCAGGATGTTAACCAATACTGAATATTAGTAAATAATGTTTGTTTTTGTTGGGTTTTTTGTTGCTGTTGTTCTTATTTTGTTATGGTAAGCAGAGAAAACTGAAAGTGCTAGCAAAACAGACCTCAGGAGTATCTGCACTTGGTTTATCTAACAAATAAACAGTAAAGAAAGTTAAACAGTCAAAAATACGCAGAATTAAAATTGACAGCAGGATGAAAATTGATACAGGTTGTTAAGTCGAAAGAAAGGGAGATTTATTCTTTTTTTAACTCACATTTAGATGCTTTTATACCTGCAAGTTTTCTTCAGAAGTAGGGCAATGCCATTTGCCTCTAGTTAAAATGCATAAGGGATGCCTCACAGAGTCAGCAGTTGGATTTATTTATTTATTATCTGTGTTTCAAAGGACAGAAAATGAGAACCATGTCCACTGCTACCTGCCATATCTATCCAGTAGTTCCACATCACTATTCCTATTACTCAGTGCCCCCCGCGTTATAAACCACACACTGGGAGCACAGAGAGCTCAGCTCAGTGCAACTCCTTTCTCCATTCTGCCCAAATTTTCTGTCAGAGTAAGCAGAATTCTGGCCAGCACTTACATGAGGGACAAGAGACCAAAGATATGGAAATTCACATTGACCATCACTCATTTGTCAGGTCATTCACCATCAGGAGGACAGAGTTTGAAAGGAAGAGTCCTGAGAAGCAAGAGCAATGCTTGGGGGATGGAGGAGGAGATCATTGCTTATGTGAATGCTGAAACTCTTCCGGTGTCAGATTCTACCTTATGGCTAGTGCTTTTTCTTTACAAGCAGTCCACTGATATCCTTACTGTCCCTTAAGATATAAGTAAGGATGAAAAGATTTCAGCCTCAAACAAGTATAGCCTGTGCCTACCGACCACAGAGTGCAGCGTGTGGACTGGATTGCTGAAGGGCAGGAGCCCCTACATTCAGCAGTCTACTGCCATCAGAATCCTAGAGTCTTAAAAGAGAACCACGGAACAAATCAAGCTGGAAGGGACCTCTGGAAATCTCTAGTTCAACCTTCTGCCCAAAGCAGGGCTACTTTCAAAACCAGATCAAGTTGCTCAGGGCCTTTTTCCACCAACTTCTGAAAATCTCCAGAGGCTGCACAACTTCTCTGGGTAATCTTATCAAGGGCTCAGGCACACTCATTGTGAAAAAAAATTTCCTTCTGTTTAGTCGGAATTTCTCTTGGTGCAGTTTGTGACTGCTGTCTTCCACCCTTTCACTTTCATTCTCCCGCAAGGAGAGTCAAGAAAGGGGGCTAGATAGAAAACATGGATCCATTCAGAGAGTTGAAGCCAGTAATTATATCTGCCCTTGCCTTCTCTTCCCCAGGCCTACGCAAAGCTGGTTCCTTCAGCTTTTCCATGTAGGTCACAAGCTCTAGATCCCTAATCAGCACTCTGCTGCAGTTGCTCATTTGTCAGTATCTTTCTTGCACAGGAGGGTGGGGGTAAAACTGGAAAAAAATAGAAACCATTCCAGAGGAAGCCCTCGGTGCTGAACAGAGGGGAGCAATCACTTCCCTCCACCTGCCAGCTAAGTTCTTGCAAATCTTGTAAACCTCGCTCTGCTCTGCAGTAAGCTTTCAGTGTCACAAGGGCACACCACTGACTCATACTCAGCCTGCCCACCAGGACCCACTAGTCCTTTTCTGCAAAGGTGCTACCTGGCCAGCTGCTCCCAGTCTGCTTGGTTATCCCATCCAATGTGCAAGACTGCATTTGTCTCTGCTGAACATCTCAAGTCCCCTGCTGGCCCATCCTTCCAGATTGCTTAAGTCCCTCTGAATAGCAGCCCTGCTCTCCCTTCAGTGCACTGATGGTTTCTCCCAATTCGATGTCATCTGTGAACGTGCTAAGGGGGCATTCTGCCCCACCATCTAGGTCACTGATGATGATGTTGAAAAGTAGTAACTCCAGCATTAGGCCCTAACGTACACTGCTTGTCACAGGCTGCCAGGACTTCACAGGACTTCAAAACACTGATACTTTGAGTGTGAAGGTCTAGTCAGCTTTTCACAAACCTTGAAGTCCACCCATTTGGTCCATAACCCCTGGTTTGACTACAAATATGCAATGAGAGATCAATTTCTTTGTGTACTGGCTTGGAGAATAGTGAGCACACTCAAGTTCAAAGTTGCACCCCTGCTACGCACCAAAGTTCAGACAGAACAGGTTAAAGGATGATCACTACTAGATGAAACTCAGCAGTTGTTTGTGCTAAGAAAAGCTGGTTCATCATTTCAGAAGCCCGAGGTGCTTATATGTACGCATCCTAAATGGAAACGATGAACGCTTGGGTCACCAACTGGTAATTCCTCGCTTTCCCCTGTATTATGAGTAACAACTTACTCCTTCTGTCCATTTTTTCCCTATTATATTCATTAAAGGGATACCAGCAAGGCCTTTTAACACCTCATTCTCTAGTTATTAATTAATCCACTCTCCTGCAAAGAACAGAGAGCAGCTAAGATGTGGTCTGTTTCTTCTATTTAAAGAATGAGCTGTTATAGTTAGCCATCCACCCCAGATGAATCAGAAAACAATTCCACCCTTTGGCATCTGAGAACCCATGGAACAATTTTATGAACAAAAATTAATACAAACCAATGAGATTTAGCTGGCATTTAACTGAGCACTTAGTCAGCATTTTATGTACACTGGTGACACCCCCACACTGATTCTACTAATTTTTATCATGAGTTTCACATTCGTTCCCTGACAAATCAAAAGTGGAAAAAAACCACCACCACCCAACAAATCATTTGGCCTTTTAGCAGGTTGTTTATGTACGCTAAAGGGAATCAGAAGCTTAACTCAAGGTCAACTATGTTGCCAAAGAAGGCAGTTCAAAACAAATTCCACCTAGAGTACGTGTCTCTGATCAGAGATTTGAAAGGCTGGACAACGCATACCTTACAGACACCTCCACTGGAAACACAAATCCTTTGTTCCACTGAGCATTGCCCTTTTTATGTAGACACCTTTACATGGATCACATATTCTTGGAAGCTCAGTTTCCAGATAGCTTTACTATAGTGTCACTGATTTTTCCAGCTCAGAACTATTTTCAGCTTCAGACCAAATGCTATTTTTAATCTTAAACTCTGGCTCATTGCGAGGCTTAATTTTATTGTGTACTTAAAGATGCATTTTGGATCGTTCTCATGCTTTTGCAGTGCCATGAAAATTCTCTTGGTGATCTCTGGACTAAACTTACAATTCCTATACTTTTTTCATCAATCTAAAATACTAAAATAATGATAAACTATGGTGTTATCCATCAGTTTTAAAATAAATTAAAAACTCCAAAACTAAAAACCTTAGATGCTGTACTAAGTCTCAGACTCCAAATTCAAAAGAGGTTGTTTTGTATCAAAAGATAGGAGACTTAACTTTTCCCATCTCCAGGCCACCCATACCCGATTCCACGAGGCACCAGAACACCTTCTACAACTTTTGCAATCTCCAGTTGATCTGACCATACCAATTTCCCCCTCACCTCCTAGTCATCTGTCTCGGGAAACATAGACATACTCTTCATTATTATCATCAAGTATTTTGCAAAGCAGTAATTCCCAGAACTCTAGAGAGTCACAGTTTCCAAAAAGTTTCGAAAAATTTAGCAAATTTGAGAGTACAAGCAGCTTCCAAACTAAACAAATGAGCTAGGTTATCACAGAAAGTCATTCTTATTGTTCTTCAATTATAATCACATAAGAAATCACATCTAATCCTGGGAGCAAATCAGCAGTACCTATGTCCTGATACACGTTTTACTCACACTGTCAGAAATTAAAAACACTGCTCCTCTATGCAAATGGTGTTACTTTCGGGTAAAACCACACTAAAACTGGAAAAAAACCCGAAGTGTTTCTGTCCCATTGAAGTTGTTTAAAAAAGAAAAAACTTCTAGCATATAATGCAGTTAAAGCAGATGAAAAATCCTGGATCTCTAGAAGGCACGGCTTCCTACTCAGCTCTGCCATACCAGAACACATGCTCCTTTCCAACACAAACACACACCCCAAAATCCAAAGGCATCTTCTCATAAGTTAAATGCATGCTATGAATAAAACTATGGTAAGGCAATCTGACGGGACATGAGTTGGAAATACCTTGGAAATATTTTCAATAGATCCAGTGCCTTGGAGAGGCAATTAACTGTCCTGTGCTAGAACTAAATAATACAGATTCTTATTTAAAAGTAGCTGAGATGCATGTTCCAGACCTGTCTGTAGTGAAAACTCTTATTTGCAGCTCAGGAGGAAAAAATTCTAATTAAGGAAAAAACTACCTTGGGGAAGAAGATGGCTCCAAATCTTTCCTTAAATTAATTCCCAGTTAAACTTGTGTAAGCCCCATTACACACTGGAGCAGTAAGGTCCCTGCAAACAAGTACTCACAGACTCACAAACTAGGGCTGGACAAACAAGCTTGCATTGTTGCCAGTCCAAGTGACCTCCAGGTTATGTCCCTGCTTGCCCCGCCAGAGGACTAGAAAAAACGGCGCTGTGTTCCCAGATGACAGTATCTATTCCAGAACTGAGGACAAACGCCTCTGCGTTTGGAAAACATGAGAGGAGATTTAGTGGTCCTCAGAACAGTATGAGAATCACCTACACAAGCATCGCCATGCTCTGGGAGAATGCTAGGAAGCAGAGAGGCATTAAGCAGCCTGGACCACTGCTGGCACGCCGCAGCTGCTGACAGCCTGCCAGCACGCATCCCCGGCACTGCAGTAACAAAAACAACTTAATTAGTGGGCAGCCACAGTCTACACTGACTTCAGCTCCTGGACAATTTCCACGTATAACTCTATGCCTGGGCTCAGTCTTTAGGCCAGCGTAGCTACAGCTTCACAAGCAAGGCTTTAAGTTATCGAAGTATTTTATGACTCGGTAGTGCCTATCACAATGGAGACCAGCTCTTAATTTGTGATCCTAATGCACCGTCTCATTGCAGCATATCTCATTACTGTCATATTCCACAGCACTACTATTGTGGAAACAATCAATTCAATAGCAAAGGACTGCGACTCTTGAGAAGTCAATGCAGTTAGCGTCTGAGAAGACAGAAGATAAAAAAACCACCTCTGCACATCAGTTAGAATTACCCCATAAAAGCAGAGGCCATTTCTAGGCAGCTCTGAGTATAAAAGGGATCTCCTGAGCTGCTGAATTAGTGCCTGTGACCAGCACAATCCTTTAATAATAGCATATGACAGCGTCCTGAATTTGAAGAGATATTCAAACATCTGACTCCAAGCAGCAGAGAAAGGAGTCTGTCAGAATATTCTCAAGGAATTTTTCCATGCGGCAGAGTGGCATAGGCACAGCACAAGAGTGATATTCCAGCTGTAATTTAGAGAGGGAACATTACAAACAGCTCAGAGCAGTTCCCATGCACCCATCCTTTCCTCCTTTTTCACAACATTCCTGAATTTAAAAGGGAGATACAGCTTTTTGAAAACAATCTTGGCTGAGTCACTAATAAGAACAGCAACAACAACAAAAAATTACACGCTGGGAGGAACTGGCAAGATCTGGCAGTACGGGAAGCCTTCGAGGCACAGAGCCAGACAACTGGAGCTCATGGGCCAGGTGGTGCGTTCGTTCCTTGGGGAACCTGGCATTAGTCTCATCCAGCAGCTGAACCACGGAATAATTCTGGTTTAAGCGTTGGAAAAAGTGTTTAAAGACTTGCTCTCTCAGCTGTGGGTGAAGGTGGCATACGTAAGAGCCAAGGTAAAGCAACTGTAAATTACTGCACTGGGAGTAGGAGGTAGGTAAAATTTATCAGATTTAGAAGGAGTCCTTAGTCCCTGGTGCGGGCTCAAGGCAACGGTTTCGCACAGAGGAGAGACTTGGACATTGGGAACAGGACACTGTGGTGTAATACTGTGCTGCCTGCAACCCGCTGGGATACTGCAGTGTCTCCCACTTCATAGTCATTACCTACTGTGGCACTGAGGACATGTAGCCAGGCAGATCTATTTTTGAGTGCTTGCAGTCTTCACACACGGACTGTCGTGGGTTTTCTGCCTGCAGACATTTCAGAAAATTAAGCCAAATTAACTTTTGAAAAGTATTACAGAAACTTCTTTAAAGCCTTTTGTGGACACTCTCGTTCATAAGTAAGAGCGACCTTAATCAATTTTAGTTAGCTCATTACAAGAATAAATTAAGATCAATCAGAGCCCCTTCAACTCTGAATTCACTTCTTTATTTAATTTGGATGAATTGTTTCTGTTTCTCTCCATCAGACTGTGTCAAACTACGAGGCTGGAGAACAAATGGAAAGAAACAATCATTCCTGTGTTACCTCCCTGGTCATTACGCTGTGAGCCCCCTGCAACATAACATGCTCTCACACAAGGCTGTTATACTCTTGTTTCTAACACCAAGGTAACCATGACTGTAAAACTCACTGTTCTGGATAAAGGGAAAATATCCTGGTAATATCTGAAAGTGACACATTGCCACTGGGTTGCTTGGACTCAACCCTTCCATTGTTCCATTCCTATATTTAAGCTTCTTCTCTAGGGCCCTGACATCCACTCAAGTTTCTGGGCCCTTGTAGCTCCCCAAGAAGGTCTCAGGCCAATGACAGGAGCCGCAAACAATTGATGACTTGGTCGTATCTAAAATCTTCCTGTCATCCAACTTCACTGTCTCCTAAATCCCATTACCAGAACTGTTCTTGTACTGGTGACTATACTGATACACGTGGGACAGCATACTCAGGTACCATCTGCAGTTAAGCATTACAGAAAAGTGGGAATTGTTTAGTATTTCCCACAAATACTTGGCAGCAAAAGCCTTCTGTACTCCAGAAGACCAACCCTAGCAGTAGCTAGGTGCAGCCTTTCTCCCACCCCCAGTCCCTTGACGCAGCTAGATTATGGCTGGAGGTCAGAGTGGGACAATGAACACAGGGTGCCAGAAGCGCCAGAGTCCCATGCCTTCACATCAGAAAAAGCAGCAAAAGCAAATGATGCATCCGTCGGGCCTCACTCCAAAGGCAACCGCCGCTGAATGCTGTGGATGATGCCAACTGTGATTTGAGCTGCACTCGACAGCCCTCAGCTTCTCCTGAAGTGCAGACTATACACAGAGACTACAGAGGAACTCAAAGCAAATGAACCAAAACAGCCGGCATTTTACAGAAGTCTTCAGAGCTGGAAATAGGCTCAAGGATCAGGTAGCAGCCGCTGAGCACTGAGACTCTTCCTTATAACCAAGGCTGCCAGCTGCCTCGTTTGGGGACAGGAATAACCTGTTCTGACAGATTTACTGCTCCTGCCATTTCACCCTAAACCTTTAATGAAGTTTTTATGAACCATTTCCTTCAAACAACACCCTTTCACCCGTTGACAATGCAAGGAAGTTACATTTGCAGAGTGGAACAAAGTCAAGCAGACAGATGGGAGGCAAAACAAGCTGAGAAGAAACTCCTGCTGCTTGCCAAGCATCTTCCTAGTATTTTCCACAACAAGCTGTAAGCAGTATCCCCCGCTTTCTCTAATATCACATCTTCCCTAGGATCACGATTTTTAAGTCCCTTTCTGCTCTCTTACAGAATTACTAAAAGAACACAATTAGTCAGACAACGTTTTTGCCTAATTGGAAGAGTAGCATTGTTAAATGTGCCAAGAATCTGCCCTTAGCCATATGCATCTGTAAAGCAGCAAGCACTGGAGAAGTTGAGCGGCATTCCACTGATGGAATTAGTGTGACATTGACTTCTGACAGAAAACCAGCTCGATGGTAGTGTGTTAACTGAAGGCTTCACCAGTTACTTTGAAATTCAGATAAGTGTAAACCTTTCAGACTCCAGAGACTGAGCTGCACTGTCAGTGAAACTTGAAATAGCATAAACCCAGGGTGATTTATCCTTACGTTGCCAACTAGTGAAATCACTATGGGTTTGCAAGTATGCCTGCATGCCTGAGTTTGCAAGTATGCCTGCATGCCTGAGTGTGTGGATTTAAGCATGAGGGGTGATTGTGATTCTCTCTCTGTTTCTAGCATTACTTCTCTATGCCTTGTTTTGGAAGTGCTAGCATTACTTGTAGGCAGCTCTGAGCAGAAAGGCAGAAAGAGCGAAGCATGGAAGAGCAAGAAGGAGGTGGTCACAAAAAGCTTGCAATGGCATCCAAGACGTCTGAGCTTAAACGCCACCTCTGTCAGACTTTTTGAGGAATCTTGGGCATATCGTTTCTATCTTCCACATGTTAAAATCTATGTGCACTGGAAAACAATGTCTGTTTTTACTTGCCTTAGGTCTAACACTGAGACTGACAAAAACCTATAAATCCTTAAGAGTGCTTTGTCTCCTTTAATTGTAGTTTTCCTGAAAGTTCTTATGTGACACTCGTAGAGGAGACGAAGAAGGAACAGACCAAACTTTATGCTGCAATCCAGAATGTAAGCCATCCATCCACACTGTCCTCTGAATTACACACATAGCACCATTTGTCCCAAAGAATTCAAAGAACTTTACCGCCTTTAGGGGAAGTTGGCTGATACGAAGTCCTGATACGCAGAATTCCCACTGCGGTGAGCAGGAGGGGTTTCACATTCAGAGAACCTGCTGGATAGGACTTGCAAATGCAGTAGCAGGAGAGTACCGCTTGACAGTAAATCCATACCCTGAGAGCACAGCAGATTGTCTGAGGCCTATGAACTTCATGGTATGATTGAGAGAATTACTTCTAATCACAAACAACTTTTTCCTCTTTGTTTTACTGTCCATCTACATTTTGTCATAGAATGAAAAAAGGTCAAATATTGACTCCCAGAAACACTCAGGGGATAGGTACTCCTATCCTTTTCAAGACAAAAAAACCCTGAAGATAGACCAGAGAGGAAAAACAGAAATGAAAATAATGAAGGTGACCTATCACTTTGCTGAGTGTTCTACCTACATACATTAAATTACATAGCCTAATGAAGACAAGTTGAAGGAAGACAGTCTTGTGTGGGATGACTTCTACCAGTAAAGCTGCAACAAAACAACAGGAAACGAACTGGCACATGCAATAAATAACTGTATAAAAAAAGTGTAATGCTTAAGACTAGAAGCTGTCTCTTACATGCAACACAACAATTTCTTGCAAGAAGCGGAAAGTACCATAATCAAGTAACCAGAACCTATCATATAGAATCATAGAATCATAGAATGGTTTAGGTTGGAAGGGACCTTAAAGATCATCTAGTTCCAAACCCCCTGCCATGCGTAAGAATACCTTCCACTAGACCAGGTCGCTCAAAGCCCCATCCAACCTGGTCTTGAACACTTCCAGGGATGGGGCAGCCACAGCTTCTCTAGGCAGCCTGGTCCAGTGCCTCACCACCCTCAGAGTAAAGGATTTCCTCCTAATATCTGATCTAAAACTCCCCTCTTTAGTTTAAAACCGTTACCCCTTGCCCTATCACTACACTCCCTGATCAAGAGTCCCTCCCCATCTTTCCTGTAGGCCCCCTTTAGGTACTGGGAGGGGCTAGAAGGTCTCCTCGGAGCCTTCTCTTCTCCAGACTGAACAACCCCAACTCTCTCAGCCTGTCCTCATAGGAGAGGTGCTCCAGCCCTCTGATCATCTTTGTGGTCCTCCTTTGGACCCGCTCCAATAGGTTCATGTCCTTCTTATGTTGAGGGCTCCGGAGCTGGATGCACATCTATAAAGTAAACTATTCAGTGATACATCTAAAAATACAGCAAGCAGTTATATGAGGATTAGGAAAACAAATAATAATTCCTCATTAAAATTTGATCTGGGATTGCTAAAACGGTTTCAGGAACTTCAATGCAGTCAGAATCTTGATTTCACAAGGTATCAAACAGCACCTTCCCAATGAGCTCACTGATATGCTGCAGCGCCATCTCAGCCCTGACACAGGGAGAAGACCGCATCCCGCAGAACTGCAGGCAGCCATCCCCTTTTGCCTTTGCCCAAGCTCATTCGAGGATGAGTCAAGCCTGACACTGCCTTACATTACAAAAATTGCATGAGAAGCAATGTGGTGATGAGAGCCATGATAAGAAAGATCCACAAAAAATAAGACAAACATCTTCAGAAATTTTAAAGTATAATTGATGAATATCCAACGTCAGTATCATTGACAGGCCACGCATCCATCATGTTCCTTACTCGCAGCAATTTCCTGGTGAGAGCTAAAAACAAAAAGCCCGAAGTAATGTGTTCTGTGTAGTGGAGTGAATTTTATGTCTTCCTTCCCCTATCACGTCTGTTTATTATTCTAGTGTATTTCTAGCCTCGTCAGGTTAACACTTGCTAGAAGTCCTGCTTCCAGACTGACTGGCTTTAGTACTCCAGTACTTTACAGTACCTTTCTCCTCTTGAGGACTAAACAAGGAAGGAAAGAAGCAAGCCTGAGGAAACTAAAATGCTATTCGTCATGATGAGACCTCAAGAGTAAATGGTACGTTTATTTTTTCCTCCACTCTGTTGCATCAGTAATTTGCTAGTAAGTCTCAAATTCTAAAGCTCTTCTAAGCATTGCTGACATTATCAGTTTTAAATTCAAACCCATTTGTACTTATCATGCTCATGGGCAAAAATGGAGACTGTAAGGTATATCTGCATAAGTAAAATGTAGGTGATGTTGCTTCTCTTTTCATCTTATCAGTATTCAGCAAGTGTTCAGGTAAAGCTGGCAAGTAATCCTGCTCACGGGTACAGATTCATCTTAGGACATTTCTCAGAGACAGTTTCAGTTGAATAGGAATTATTTATTTAGAAAAAAGGTTGACAAATACAGACACATAGCTCATACTTCTTTAAAGCATTTGGTTCAAACAGTTTTCTTTCTGTCAATGAATGTTTATACAGGACTGGATGAGAAGCCTGCCTGGAGAGCATGCCAAATATAACACCATATTCTTATTTCTGAGGCTGTCCCTGATACTGCTTAAAACAGGCAATGCAGTGTGGAAAAGGAACAAGGCAGGGATACCAGCAGAACTGGAAATCAGAATTTCCAGGGAAATTATTGAATCTCTTGCTTTGCCTGATTAAAGACAGTCTGTGTGTCACCTCCGAAAAATCAAAATTTAACCATCTGAAATAGGCACTCAGAAACTATGGTACCCAAATTCAGTAGGTATCCTGAAAAATTTAGCCAAGTGTTTTTCAAAGTTTTTTTAAGGGACAGAAAAGAGCCTCTCCCACCATTCCACTTCAGTTAAATCAAAATTCAAGGCAAAAAATGCACATACGAACAGAAATATAATTTGCAAGTATCCACTTAAAACTCTTTAATACTCCACCTTTTTCATTTGTAAAATGCTGCTCTCTTCTCTACTCCCTTACAACTTCACATACCATTGTCACTGCAGTATCCAGCTACTGGAGTACTCAAATTTGTTCAAAGCAGCTTTCAATATTAGTATCTAAATCCTGCAAAATACGCTAAAATCTTTGGAGAAATACACACAGGCTTATACATATTCTCTCAACCCTGTGCTATATTATTATACATATATTCGTGCTAGACACTTGACAGCAGCTATGTGCTTCGCTAGCGATGGATTAAAGCAAGGTGCATTTCTTTTAATTAAAGGACACCAATTATTTAAATTTTTAAAATGAGAGAGAGAAGTCAGAGTTGTCAACAATGGCAAGTCAGTTGTTCTGAAACGAAGAAAAGTGATGCTGACAACCGTCTAATCCTCCTCCCTGTTGCAGGCATTCTGGGAACTCCGTGAGGCAACAGCAAGGGAATTCTAACAACAGAAAGAAAAATCTTGTAAATCTTCCATTAAACCTGTACATCTTCACTCATCAGGTGAATTTTCTAGACAAAATAAAATAACATCAGACACCACAGACACAAAGCCACATAAGCAATATCTGCTTAATTTAACCAGACAGCCAAGACGCAGGGAAATATTCCTAAGCCTTTCTGGTTTTCAGTCCCTTAGCTGACCCCATCTATTTGCCTCTTTATGCATTGTTTCTCCTATATGAATTGCAAGTTTTCACCTTGGCTGCTTCTGTGACATTTTCGAACTTAACTGTATATTAAAATGTTGGTGTCTCCTCTATCTGTTTGGTTTTATACTGCAGTAACACAGTACAGCTTTCAAAACAAAAAGACAATTATTAAACACAAATTTCACAACTGCTTTTGAACTTTCCAAATGGGAAAAATTACTGCATTTACAGTTTAAAAAAATATTGGGGGGAAGGTTACTCTCTTTAAAACAGAAAATGTTTTTTTGGCCTCAGTGTTGTACAGTTATAGAGTCCATGCTGTAAAGAGCCCAGAAAAGTTTACACCTCTTTCATTTATGACTTTGATGATTACTCAGAAGCAAAAAATAAAGGACATAAGTGATACAAAGTTTAAAAAAAAAAAAAAAACAACCAAAACAATATATCTCCCTAATTTGGCAGTCTCGTCTGTCACCTAACCATGTAGCTACTGTACAGTCTGTCTTTCACCAAATCCCTTTTATAATTGGTAAAGGAAATACTATTCATTTGCATGCAGCTGCAAAAATAAAGAAGATAATCTTCTTACTCTCATTTGAATGTGAAATAAAACACAATGGTTTAAAAAACAGATCAGTATTTTTAAATCTCAATATTTTTAAAACTAGGAACAGATAAGAGATTATCAATTACATAATGTAATATACCATAGATAACAATTATGCAGAACAAGTTTGATAATTGCAGCTACTTGTAACGATGTATGTATTCCACAAAGCTTGTCATGAAGCTCTCATGAAGCTTCTACACTGCTGCAAAGTTAGAAACAAACTGCAATGAGAAGAAATAGATAAAAATGGCAGATGTAATGTTTAGACTCTTTCACCCAAATGAATCCCAGAGAGCATTACTAACTTAACTAATTATTTGAAAAATGCCCCAAATCTTAAAAATATTTTGCTAGCAGTGAAGTCATCTTTTGGCATTATCTGCCACTAAAGGCAGCTTTCCCTGAGCTTGAACAGTATGGCAAACTAACCGTGCTTATAATTTATATATAAGTAAATAAAAACAAAAAAAATCAACCAGAACACTGGGCAGTGTTTAGGAAAGAGGAATGAAAAGAATACATAAATAACCCTGCATTAGAATAGTCCTGAAAAAAACATTATTCTCTTCTCTCTTCTATTAATCAAAGGTCAATAAGAGATTATGAAAAATGTACCTCTGCTTTACATGTCTGTAATTCCAGGCCCCTTAGATTCATAAAAACTACTTCCAAAATCAAAGGTAAGTCATTTCCAAGCCTGTTCATTTCACCTTTAGTATCAGCGACATCAATTATTTGACAAAGGATACAAACATTATCATAGGCACAGAGCGGTAGCTAAAAGGAAGTTTATAAAACTAAGTTTCACACAACATAATTCCATGAAGATTTAACCTCTATCAGAACATATAAATAAATGAAATACACGTTGTATTTTCTTCTTCTAAGCTTCCAGTTGATCTTCATTTGACAGCGTGTGGAAGTTTAGAATCCCTACATGGAAAACTCTTAAATGCCACTAACAGAATGAAGGCACCTCTGTTTCAAAGTACCAGCAATTATCCAAGGCGGGCTTGCCGAGCTTCCTAATCCTGAGAGATATAAATTAAAGTTCTCACATTGCTCGGAGTGTAACATCCCCACCGCAGTGAAAGAGAAAGGAGACACAGGAGGGGACTGAAGAATTCACCAACTGCCAAGACTGCCAGCAAGTGCCAGGAGGCATACAAGCCTCCAGCTGACAAGCTCTTAGCCTGTGCATCCTGTTCCGACGCCGTACCATCAGTCCTACAGCCCCTGGACAAACGGGAATCACTGGGCAAGTGCAGCTGCCTGTAGAGCGCTGTACAGCAGGCATTTAACAGCACATTCAACCACTGGGATCCTGATGCGAAGTACGTCACATTCATGTCCACACGTCCACACAGGTCCAAAAAAGGTCTATGCTCTGCAAACAGAAGCACGTTTTCCACAGGCAAAAGGCAAATGTAATTTGAAGGTGGAAACAAGATTAATGCTGCTACTCCTTCAGAATACCCCGAAACCACTGACTGAGCAATACGCTCTTTAAGGTGATTAGCATGCTTGCCATCATCTGTTTTTCCTGTATACAAAAGGCACTATCTGCCAAGACTTCCACAAAATACAGTTTATTTCAGTGAATTTAGAGGGTTGACAAATGAGAGGATTATAGGACCAGTAAACCGGATTTATGTTCAGAACACACTCACCTGTGAAAAGCATAACACATTTTAAAAGATGTGTCATAAGGCAAAAATTGTGTAAGAGTGAAATTTACAAAATATATACATTAATTTGGTCTCGGGGGAGCAATCACAGAAGTAAAACTCCGTTCTAAAAAAAAGTAAATACTATATAAATACATAATATATAGCTTTTCTGGATTTTAAAGTAAGTTCTTACAACGAAAAGCAAAGCCTCAAACTTTAAAAAGAAAAGCAAAGGCGGTACAGAATTTTTCAGACAAAAAAAATACTGTGCTAATGTGACAATTCTTTAAATTTTTAAAATGACACGGAAAGTGTTTCTGCAGATAAACACACTCCTAGAATGGCATTTCTTGCGATGCAGACAATTATGTAGTTTTCAGGATTCCACAAAGAAAGCTAATAAGAAGACTACTCAAGGGGAGAATACGGACTGGCAACGTGCAGAAAAAGTACTGGCCTGATCAGCTGCATCTCTGGAGATTTATTTCACAGAGGAAATGATTTGGACAGTCCTAGAAAAACTGTTTGCTAGCACATATTCTTAACTTTAAAAAGAATGCAGTACCACATACATAGGTGCATAGCAGCTTCCCTTACTTTCTTTACTTCCCTTTCTTTCTTCATTCTCACAATGCTCTTAAGATAGTGTGTAGGCATAACCCACTCACCTCATGCCCAGGACTTCAGAATCAATAATTTTCTAATTTCAGTAAAACTAGGCATTTGGATAGATTGGTCTCACAGACTCAATTTCTTTCTTCATTTCATTAATTTCTTAATTTCATCAAAAGCCTGTTGCAATGAGTTTCAAAGTCTAACCAAGTACTCCCATATTTCCCCCCTACAGGTTTCCCATGATTTGTATTTAACTGAGTGCCCTGATATTTTTTTTAAGAGGAAAGAAAATAGATGGTCCTCATCTATCTCTTTTATACCATTTATAATTTTAGCTACTGATATGACACAGAAAGGCGATGGAGAATGGAGCCTAAGACGATAATCCCAGGGGGGTTTTGTCTTTCATCATGTGTTTCCAGAATAGATCATGTTAGTCTCCTTTTTCTGAACTCTCACTAGTTTAAGATGAAGTAATCAGAACTGTGAAATATTCCAGGAAAACGTGCATCACCAGTCAATATAAATGAACAGTACTTTTTATATGCCCTAGTCCCTATCCCCTTTCACTTGCCCCTTCAGTTCTTATAAGCAGCCTAAGAAGAGCAAGTGCTTTAAATATATAAATTTGAACACAGAGTATTCAAGCCACGATGAATATTTAAGAGAAAAAAAGAAACACAGTCTTTATGTTTTCAGCTTCTACTGTACCTCCTCGCCAATAGTAAACTATTTCTAGTAACAGCTGCTAAGAACTTTGAAGAGTATTTTTAGGTTGTAACCAAGCTCAGGGTATTTTTAATCTATGATTATACATTGTCTAAGTCAGATGAGCATCAGTTAGGAGGTTGAGCCAGACGCTGTTCTTGCAGACTGCTGCAAAACAAATCTTTATGAAGGGCTGCTTAAGAAAGGGTATAACAGAGAAAATTGAGCAGTCCTATCATTTCTTGGGCAGGGAACATCTTCAGGAGAGCTTCATCTCTTTAGATTCTGCAGCAATAACAGTAACTCAATAGTAACTGCAGCTAGACAGACTGAAGTTTTCCTAAGTTACATACAGTGTAACACTGATTTTAGCCATACTGGGAAAATTCATTCGTTTCACAATGTTACTTCAGACTTTGTCCAGTGCAGCATGAAATGAGAATGTAGCTGGCCTGATGAAAAATGTAAAATTCTGCAGCCTTGAGGAGGGGGCACTGGGTCTTTTTTTCACTCGTTTATTTCCTCACTCTTTCCAAATACTAAGCAGCCGAGGTGACAGAAGAATGTAGCCTCAACCTTTTGCGTGTATTGCCAGATTCTCCTAAAGATTAAAGACAATTTTCCAATTATCTTTTCTTATCTCTGGGATTCTGAGAGAGCCTCTCATGGAAATGAAGAGGTAGGAGGTAACTATCTTTGTCGGAAAGACAAGCCGGCTTTGCACTGAGTAGTAAGGGTATCTTTTCCACCTCCACATTAATTACTTCTCGCTTTGCGCAGTTTTATGTAACCTATTGCTGTGAAACTGTCTCGCAGGTGAAGTTTCCCTACCCAAAACAAAGAGGGACCCGCTCCCTTACTGCCACTGAAATTGCGCGCTGGCAGGGAAATAGATCACTCGGAGATTTCCAGCCTGTGCTGCTGAGAGGAACGAAAGAACAAGTTACTGCTAAATGGCTGCAAGACAGAGAAAAGGGATACCGTCCGTGCCGGAGTGTTTAACCAAACTGAGAGATCCAAAAAAATACTGCTTGCTTCTCTGCCGTAACACAGAACTGGGGGCACAGGGGAAAGGATCCCAGTGGGCCACCAGAAAAAGCAATGATGTCAGTGATTTTAACAATCCCTGTCACACTGTTCTCTGCCACAAGCAGCAGAAACAGGATGGACATAAATCCAAATAAAACCTGTAATTGTTTTAAATTATTTATTGAAACTCTGAAAAATTTTCTCTTCTGTTTGAATACCAGCTGCTTTTATTACACCAGAGAATAGTAACAGGAAAAAGGAAATATAACAATGAAAAAAAATACCACTACAGCAACAGAGACGCAAGTACCTCAATACCCTCCCCACCCTATTGCTTCATTATCCATTATCTGGTATATCAGATCTATTTCAGCAAAGCAAAGCCCAACTCAATGGGTAAAGGCTAGGGAAGTCCAGCAAATTGTTAGTGTGCCATTTCAGGTTCACTGCCGTTCCCTTCCTCTCTCCCCTGGAAGCACGTGCAATTTCACAACTGAGGGGAAGGGTGAGGGTACCAGCCGAGCCCAGCCAGGCAGACTACTCACCCCTGACACCTCAGTGTTAACTGGGAAGAAACACGGATGCTGTAGAAAATGACTCCTACCCTAGGACACTGACCCTCTTTGCCAAGGGAAATGAAAAGGGATTAAAGATGTTGGGAGTGTCAGAGACGGAGCATGACTCTGAAAAAACATCTGGGATGTTGATTCCCCTCTCCAAGACTGAACTGAACTTGTGAAACACTCCGAGAAGATCTGTAGAGCCTAAAATTTCTCCTTATACCTACTACACTGTGAAATAAAATCAGCCTCTTGCTAGAAGAACTGACTTGCCTGTTTCTTTTACAGGAGAAGCCTGTAATTCTAGAGTCATCACCTGGAAGGATGGAGGTGCTCCAAGGAGGTCACACAGTGCAATTACCACACTATGATGTCTGGAGTCAAAAAAGACTGAAGCTTACCTGCTCCAGGGCAAGGCCACCTGCAGAAGAGCTGCAGATGCAGCTCCAAAAGACTTCAGAAACTGAACTGCAGGCAGCAAGTTCCTTTGGACACAACAATGTCTGACAGTGGCCATAAGTCATTTCACCTTTCTCTCACTCAAACCCATTTTATAGCTAGGAATGCAAAACTGTCTCACCGGAGTTCTGGGATTGCTAATGTCAATCCAGTCACTATCTACAAACAAACTCCCAGCAAAGACCTTCATTTGTTCCCAAGGGGTAAACTGTTTACACACTAGAACAGCATGAATTGATTTGAGTGATTAAATTGAGTCAAAATACAACCACAGGACTGCAAATATTTGGTGTCACAAGTCCAAATCTGGTGAACTAGAAGAACTACTTACAGATGTCCAGAGATCCAAAAGCCTTGCAGATTGACACAGAGGAGGCTGAGATTCGACACAAACATGAACACGAAAACTATCCACAACGAAAGCCAGGGTGAAAAACATTTGATGTGGGCAGGCTCCATACTTACCCAGGTAAGCACCCAACCCTGAACGACCATTCAAAGTAACCAGAGAGAGAACCAGCAAAGAGTGGTCAGGAAGTTCGGTCTAACGCTCTGAGAGGTCAGTATGTGCAGTCTAGTATCTAAACAATGCCTTCACCTTGATTTTCAGTAACATCCAGTGCTGAACATACAGGCAATACAGCTGAGTGGGACACAGGTACAAAATGGGAAATTCGAACCAAACTGCGGGCTTCTTACGCTCAGTGTATGTGCTCAACCCAGGAGAACCCGATGATCTTAGAACAATGAAGGGACTAGCATATAAAATCACAAACTACTTAGCAAAAAAAATTAATAATCTATTCAATCAGAGGCATATCATAAGAATATGCAAAAAAACCCCATCATAGCTGTGGTTAAGAAACAGAAAACAGAGATCCAAACAATTTTGAAGCTGGTTTTCTGATCCAAATGCATACTCTTTTTGAACAAAGTTTATAAAAAATAGACTGTGCCCCACTATCTTTTTGGATAATTATTTTTAGGTGAGGAAAATTCAGTATACGTAGTCTAGCAGTAGCATTTTTTACAGTGCCAGAAAGGAAAAGATGAGCGTATTTGGAGAAGATGGGTAAATTACAGGTGAATAAGGAACTGACTGCAAGGGAGGAACAAGAGGTTATGTAAAAAAAGGGATGTGTGAGCTGAATGCCAACAAAAAGCTGAGAACTATTTGGCTGCAGTTTTGAGTGCCCAAAATGCTAACGGTGGGGTCCTGCAGGAAAGCTGAGAGGGAAGCTTAGGGGTCAGAGTGCTGCCTGGAGAGCTGCCGGTGCCACAGGTAAGCAGTGAGCCTCCCACCTTCCGCTTCCCCAGGTGTGCGCACAGCGCAGCTCCTTCTCTGGTCACCAAACTGCACCACAGCCAAGGATGTCCATCCAGTCCTGGCACCAGGACCCTTTCCAAATAACAGAAAGCAACCGAGGCACGTCCTGAGCCTGCACAGCCATCGTAGCCTTGCCCGGTGCAAGCCCCCCATGGCCACGCACTGCCCACCTCAGCCCACTCAAGGGGCCACTCGTTTGCTGCACCACCACAGCCCCTGAAGGAAAGGGGTTTCTCATGAAGCCTGTGCTTTTGGCAGTGGACCCTGTAAGCAGCGCTCAGAGCCCATGGCCGGGGAAATCCATGCGAGGGCTCTGAGGAGCCGGTCATGGATCCTGGCATAACTTCTCCCCTGGGCCCATGAGAAGTTCTGCCTGAGGACAAGGGAGGCCGGTCTGCCAGGCAGTTAGTTCTGAAGTACCTTCCTCTGCCCGTCCTGCTGCCAGCTAAGTCATATTTAAGAACTTGACAGCCTCAATACTTACACTCAGAAGTGACTAAATTTGTGATCACTAAGTGACTAAATTTGTGTGCCATCTGAGGATGGCAAATGGCCTCCATGCATGAGTTTCAGCTTTCAGGATTTGTGGAAAATATAGTTAAGACCGATGTTTTAAATCTTGTGATTCTTACTGCTTTGGAACATTAGGGCTAAAATCATATAAAGTGTAGCTTTATTTCAACTTTCTGCTCTGAATAAAGTAAGGAAATTGATGTAAAATAGCATTTTTACATGGATTCTCTATGTACCAGGCTGTAACGGCCAAAGTTAAAAATGTGCCAGATGATGGATATTAAAGTCTCACAACCCTCCTAACGCAGCACAACACCAGCACATACCTGAAAAAAAGCACTCCCTGAAAAATGGCACATCTCCCTTTATCTGCAACAAAGAATCCACCACTCTGCCATGCAAAGTGAATTTTATTAACTTGATTCAGGGTCTGTCACTCATTTTTCAACATCTTACGTGTACCTATAATATATGTCATGGTTAATCCATTTGATGAAAAGTCTATGATGAACTCTTGGCAATTTGCCCGCCATTCCAGCTGCTTTACAACAACTTAACAGAGTCCAAATTATTAAAAAAGCTTTACATACTTTGCGTTATTAATAAATAAGTAAATAAATAAAAGCTACAAACTGTTTCTCTTTTCTGCTGTCTATTTAGATTAGCAAGGCCTCGGGCACTGATCTTTCACAGTGTGTAAATGGTACTTGGCATGATGCCCATCATTCACCCCAGCCTTGCTGAGCTTCCCAGTGCAAATCTAATATTATACAGCATTTTTTTAGAGCAAGATTTACCTTATTTATCAGTAGTTGCCCAAAAGATAAGCATCTCCTCCACACTAAATCATCAACGCTTTCTCTCGAATTAACATAAAAAAGTACCTATGAACATGAATTTATCACCCTTGTCATACATCTTTCAGGATAAATGACACTTTTTATTCCTTGGCAACCATTCAGACCACACACAGTAAACGACACCTTAGTCATGTGTCAATGTACTAGTATCAGTTTCCTCAAAGAAAAAAAGTAGTCCACAAACTAAATGCTTGCCTTAGGTCAACTCAACACAACTAGTGTTAAAGGAATCTCTACAGTTTTAAAAATGGGAAAAAAAGTCTTTAACAGACTTAAATGAGCTTAAATCACATTTCCAAAAAAGGTTGTTATTCCTCAAAAATGAAACCTTGTGACACCAGCAAAATGGTATTATTCCTCCCCATTTAGAACTTAATCTGGCTACTGCTGTAAAATACAATAAAAAATGTTTCTATAAATACATTAGCAACAAAAGGAGGGCTAAGAAGAATCTCCATCTTTTATTGGATGTGGGGCGAAACATGGTGACAAAGAATGAGGAAAAGGCTGAGGTACTTAATGGCTTCTTTGCCTCAGTCTTTAACAGTAAGACCAGTTGTTTTCCAGATACCCAGCCCCCTAAGCTGGAAGACAGGGACACAGAGCAGAATGAAGCCCCCATAATTCATGGGAAAATGGTTAGGCACCTGCTACACCTCTTAGACGCACACAAGTCTATGGAGCCCCACTTGGATCCACCCAAGTGTTCTGAGGGATCTGGCAGAAATGCTCACCAAGCCACTTTCCATCATTTATCAGCAGTCCTGACTAACAGAATGTTCCGGATGACTGGAGGGTACCAAATGTGACGCCCATCCACAAGAAGGGCTGAAAGGAGGATCCAGGGAACTACAGGCCTATCAGTCTGACCTTGGTGCCTGGGAAGGTTATGGAGCAGATCATCTTGAGTGCCATTACACGGCACATGCAGGACAACCAGGTGATCAAGCCCAGCCAACATGGGTTCATGAAAGGCAGGTCCTGCTTGACAAACCTGATCTCCTTCTATGACAAGGTGACCCTTTTACTAGATGAGCGAAAGGCTGTGGATGTTGTCTACCGAGACTTTAGTAAAGCCTTTGACACTGTTTCCCACAGCATTCTCCTGGAGAAACTGGCTGATCATGGCTTGGACAGGCGTACTTTTTGCTGGGTCAAAAACTGGCTGGATGGCCAGGCCCAAAGAGTGGTGGTGAATGGAGTTAAATCCTGTTGGCAGCTGGTCACAAGTGGTGTTCCTCAAGGCTCAGTACTGGGGCCAGTTCTCTTTTAATATCTTCATCAATGACCTGAACTGACCCTCAGTAAGTTCCTAGACAACAACAAGCTGGGCAGGAGTGCTGACCTGCTTTAGGGTAAGAAGGCTCCACAGAGGGATCCAGACAGGCTGCATCGATGGGCTGAGGCCAATGGTATGAGGTTCAACAAGGCCAAGTGCTGGGTCCCGCACTTGAGTCACAACAACTCCATGCAGCGCTAACGCTTGGGGAAGAATGGCTGGAAAGCTGCCTGGCAGAAAAGGACCTGGGGGTCCTGGTGGACAGCCGGCTGAACATGAGCCAGCAGTGTGCCCAGGTGGCCAAGAAAGCCAAGAGCATCCTGGCTTGTATCAGGAATAGTGTGGCCAGCAGGACTACAGAAGTGATCATCCCCCTGTAGTCAGCACTGGTGAGGCCCCACCTCAAATACTGTGTTCAGTTTTGGGCCCCTCACTACAAGAAAGACATTAAAATTCTGGAGCGTGTCCAGAGAAGGGCAACGAAGCTGGTGAGGGGTCTAGAGAGCAAGTCTTATGGGGAGCGGCTGAGGGAACTGAGGTTGTTTAGCCTGGAGAAAAGGAGGCTGAGGGGAGACCTTATTGCTCTCTACAACTACCTGAAAGGAGGCTGTAGTGAGGTGGGGGTCGGTCTCTTCTCCCAAGTAGCAAGCGATAGGACAAGAGGAAATGGCCTCAAGTTGCGCCAGGGGAGGTTTAGATTGGCTATTAGGAAAAATTTCTTCACCAAAAGGGTTATCAAGCATTGGAACAGGCTGCCCAGGGAAGTGGTGGAATCACCATCCCTGGAGGTATTTAAAAGACGCGTAGATGTGGTGCTGAGGGACATGGTTTAGTGGTGGACTTGGCAGTGTTAGGTTAACAGTCGGACTTGATGATCCTAAAGGTCTTTTCCAACCTAAATGATTCTATTCTACGATTCTGGCGTAGTTTAGGCTTATGATTTTTCTGTAATTAGTTCTTAAATGCACTAGGCAAATTTTTCACGGTAAGTATATTTCTGATAATCAAAATCCAGATCTTTAAAAAAGCCAGTAATGTTTAATGTCATGACTAAAACTACTTCTCCATTCAGCAACTGACATTTTCGGACTTTAATGCAGGGAATCACAACACACCATAAAGTAGCCTACAATAAAAGATTAAAACAAGGAGTAAATGGAAAAGCTTTTTATGGTCAATCCTCACTAGTAGGCTACAGCAAGTAGAAAAAAAACTGAAAGAAAAACAACTGTACGAATAAAGACACGATTGGCAGCACACTTTTGGCCATGACCAATGGCTCCAAACACTGCTCTGGCAAAGGACCACCACAGAGCATACCTAGTCGTAGGCTCTGGAGGCGGCCTGACCACTCCAGAGGAAGCAATCTGTGCAGCATTTTCACACTGTGTGTATCTTCAGCTTCTTCATCTGCTGGGCAAATGCTCTCTCACATATCACCATTAAAATCCCTATGACCCTACAAGTGCAGCCAAGAGCAGGCAGGTTTACTTCAGTCATAAAGTACAGTTTCACTGTATGTGCCCTAAACTGGGTGCAAACAAAAACACAAAAAAAGATAGGACTGAGAAAATCACTGCCTTCATAGATCAGACTAGTGTCAAAGAAGGGACAGTGGTTTGGAAAAATGCTTTTTTTTTATTTTTTTTATTTTTAATATCTTGACCTTGATCATGTCCATCTTAAAACACTGAAATTGTACTTGAAGGAAAGGCATATCTAAAGCAATACAGCTGCAAACAGGTCATTCTGGATTACAAGGGGCTCCCAAAATGCAGCTCTCCCTAACATCTTTTAGAAAGTCTGAACTTAGTACAAGTATCCTACAAATCTTACTGGTTTTGCAACAGCAGATACCAGAGCCCTTGCAGCAGATGCCTCAGCACCCTACAAGGCAGGATGCCAGGTAATTTTTTCTTTTAATTTATCACCACAAAGGCAGGTCCTCTGTAGCATGATTAAGTACATTTTGGGGAATACTCCACGCACGAGGCACAGCAAGAGGTTTTCCCAGGTAATACTAGAAAGGTCATTTCAGACTCAGGTGTGCTCCCAAGGACAGACAATGTAGACCACTATTTTAGCCACAAGCCTGTCCTGCAAAATCACTGGACACAACCCAAAATCTGCAATCCCTTACTAATAAAACACAGCCCTCCCCTCCCTGAAAGAATGCCATGGAAATCAGTTAATTAACAAAGTAAAAAGAATATAATTACAGACTGTAGGATATCTTTATCATTATGTATGTCATCATATTTATCCCTGCTTCCTGTCACCACATACAAAGAACATGTACTCAGTGCAGTTAGTTTAATTTACAAGCTCCAAAATAAACATTTCTCACCCCTACTGACATTTCTGGAAGTTATTTTTGCCTTAGAAAAACCCAATATGAGGATCTGTGAGGCACATTACACAGAGCAGCTTGAGGCTTTTATCTGCCTAAACAACCAAATAACGGTGTTAGAAAAGTGTTACTTCTGCTCCCAAGCACGTTCAGAATCAAATTTCACAAAGAAAAAGAGTGACCCAGTTCAACAATGTAAATACATGTCATCTCATTAGCTTCAAAGTTTAGCTGAAATAACGTTCAGATGTTACAGCTTGCACTTCAGACAACAAATTCCATAAATATTCCTTATGATTAACAGCCCCAGATAAAGAGACAGCCAGATCATTGGAGGGGTGAACTGACAGAGGTCACTTCAAAGGCCACGTTCCTACAGCTGAGGCTTTGCTCGGGCATCCTGTGAGCTGTATTCTTCAGATGTTTGCATCGTTTCAGGCAGCAGGTCAGCATGCAGCACTAACGAAAGACTAATAACCCTACAGGGAAATCAACATCACCAGAGCATGCAAACTATTCCCAAAGCCATCCTAGAAATAATCCCTCCACATTTGCCTAAGAAAACCGCTCCAGGTATTTTCAATTTATTCCTAATACGATCTCCTCCACCTCTGACAGTTAATTAAAAAAAGTTATTACAGATGGATTAATTTCATTCATAAAGCTTTTTCTTATAGCTGTACCGAGGAGCCAAAGATGAGATGCATTTGCAGAGTTTTATGTGTTTCATGTTTCTTTTTTGGGAAAAAGCACCACCATACCTTTGGAAACATGAACATATGAGAACTGCATGCTAGTATTAGGATCCCTCAGCCCTCACACGGTAACACAGCTGAAAAAGGACTTTCAGTCATCAAAACCTTTCCATTTCTCTACAGCTGTTTATAACAAGAGTAAAGAAACACACCTTCTCTCCAATCCAGCCTGGGTGATTAATTAACTGATGCAACAGCAAGGTTGCAGCTGCGTTTGTCAAGTTATCATCCTCAGGACCATAATTAACACAGAGGAAGTTCCAGGGGGAATCAGGCTTGAATGACATCAGTGGTAACAATTAAAGCTCCTGAAGATTTTACAGTACTTCAGAGTAGCTTCTTAGTCCTCCGAGCAACCCTTCAGTTCTGCCAAACGCCTCTTGGAGGCAGCTAAGGCTCAGTATGTTTTTACTGGACTCAAGGATCGTACTGGCCACCAGAAACCTCTGACCTAAGGTTTTGTTTCTCAAATAACAGTGCCTTGCATGTGCTTCCCCTTTATCCCCATCTCTTTCACGTAAGCAATGACAGCACAAGAGGGAAGTCCACAACTAAAACTGCAGATGGGGGCAGATTTCTCCCTTCAGCCTGCCTTGTGGATTTGTTGGTAAATTCTGTAGTTCAAGAAGACAAAAGATCATAGTGCTGGCTAAATATACTTAACTATACCCTGGTATTGTTTTGGCTTTCATCCCTTAACATCCACACTCTCTAAACCTTTACATCTCTTAGCCACGGATATTCATGCCTCATGGCATAAAACCCAAATACCAGACTGAAGTAGTATGTTACAATATGTTAACATAGTGGAGATATTCCCATTTTTCCCCTTGATTAATGCATCAACCCAGTGTGTAAGACTTCCCAATTCCTCCCAGAGACATGGGTCTACCCACAGACAGCAGTTCCTAATGAGGCAACACTGTTCTCTCTCCTCTAAAACAAATGCAAAGAGAGGACATCCTTGATCTTTTATTGCCTATGTGTTTCTGGTGCAATGATCTACTTGCAGCTGACATTTGAAACTTGAAGCTAAAAAGAAATCCGCAGATGGGATTTGAAGGTCATCCAAACAGAGCTTTAAACCTGCTCTATTTTGCTCCCTAATGCAGCCTCGATACAAGCCTTTGGTTGTAAGTTATCCTGTACTTTTTTTGCTCCAAATTGATCATCTGGTATATCAATTTATGACAGGGCGGGTAAGACCAAAAATACATTTACAGAGATTTTCCTAATGATATTTTCTTTTAAAGCAGTAAAGCTGGAAAACTTGATTTTGTCTTTTAACTTACCCTGTTCAAAGAAAAAACTCTTCTTTTTCCCTATAATCACATCACACCTAACTAGAAATAGATTTGCATCACAAAATGTTGTGGTAAATGTCTGTCTTTTCAGGACAGTGTGTTAGAGATCCTGTGACGCTTCCTGTGCTACCAAGTGGACTTCAAAGAACTTGTATTTGTAATTCAAAACTGTCGATTTTTCTAGCTATCTACTTTTGAGCCAAAAAGCTAACTATGTCTTTGCATAAAAGGCTGACTACAACCCCATGAAAAGGATTAGCCCACATCTGCATGACACTTAAATCCTACTTAAGCCTATTCCAAATATCATTAACGTTCTTCTTGCACAAATGAGACAGCACCACTCTGGATTAGGTAATGGGAGACATGCTTAGCATGCTGGACTGGATGACAGGGAAGGAGCAACATAGCATTACTAGGTTATGCTATCATCTGTGCTTTCTAACCCCCTTGGATATAATAGCCTCATCTTATATATCGTCCTCTATATCCTGACTGCAGCTGCCGTCATAGATCATGCTAACCATTGGCACCTCGCATGTTGAACCACGGAGCAGGAGAGAAGCTTCAGCACTGAGGAAAGCCTGAGTTAGCCTGTTCTTAGCAGTGGAGCATCACAGAACTCGGGCCACCTCTGAGTGACATCGGTGGTAACACTTACAGACATGAAACTTCCTAATTGCAGTGTTCTCAATCTTGTTACGCACACTAACAACAATGACTGGCTATAAAGACCAAATTATTTTAAATTACATACTTGCTTCGTAAACCACAAATTCAGGATCACTTAGGAAGTGGACAGAACTAAGTAATAAATTCTTCTGAAATAAAACCCCCCAAAATCTAGTGATGCGGGCCACTTCACACCACAAACTCCAGCCTGAGTTTGGACCATGAGAGCAAATGTTGCCAGGCAAGGCCTTGAGCCATCTCATTTGTCCCACGTCCTCAACAGGCGGTTCTGTTCACCGGATTGGCATGACACTTTGCACCCAAAGGAAAAGACCAACTTATAGGTGACAGGTGATGGCTACAACGCTGAGAGGTCATGCTTAAAATGTGTTCCACAACTGCTGTCTCAAATTAGTTTCATTCCACAATTCACTGATTTTAAGGCACCTACTATCACCCAATCTGACTTCCGGCAACAAAATTCATGACGGTGCACGTAAGTCTCAGGAAATGCCTGCTAACCAGATACTTCACAATGAACTTCACTAACACTAGCAAAAATGTAAGCACATTTTCTCGCTGAGTGATTCTCTGTGTGGGCTACATGATACTTTATCTCCCATAATTTGCACTTCTTAACCATTTCTCCTATACGAAGTCTGAAAATCCTGTACGTACAGGTGAGGTGATTTTGCAGATCAGCTTCTACAATCTGCCTGAAGATTTACCAGAGCTGTTGAAAGGGAAGTTGTTCTGCAGCTCCTGACCCCAGCAGTTAGGCTCAGCCCTCACCTCATCTGCACAAGAATAGAAGCACTCGTGTCACATCTAGAACTGCTCTTCTGGACATCAGGAAAGGCAGAAAACCACTATGGGCAATCATTTTAATTATTAAAGAGCTTGATCACCAAATGAGGGAGCATTGATTTACCCAAGTTCCTCTGCTGTACTGTGCATTAAAATCATTAATTCTCAAAGCTTTGTAAAATGGACCAGCACAGCGGTCTGTGAGCAGCTGTCTTCAGCAGAGAAACCAAAGTCCAAGAGGAAAGGAAGTCACTAGTGTTAGCTAGACTACATGTTGACAAAATAAAGGTAACACCTGAAGCTATATACATTTATAATCCTGCTGGTTTTCATTCTGTCCAGCTGTGTCACACATGGAGAAAAACTCAGTGACAGGCCGGGTAGCATACTGGGTAGAAATTTGCAAGAATGCAACCAAAAAGGATAGAGGAATTCTGAAATTAATCTCAGGGGCTTGTCTAAAACCACATCAAAAGCATACCCACAGCAGCAGTAGCCATACTCAAACTCATATGAAGCCCGGGAACTAATTTAAGTCACAGTGATACGGATTTCAGCTCAGCATATTCACCAAAACATACCAGTCCTTTCCTAAAACTCGAGCCACTGTGACTTCCCCTGTACTGTTACCTGAACTATCTTAATTAAAGATGTTATGTCATGTCATATGGCAAATTACAATCACACCCCTGATCTATAGAAAGGAGCAACGGAATCACAGAATCATGGAATCACGAAATTTTCAGAGTTGGAAGGGACCTCTAGAGATCATCTAGTCCAACTCCCCTGCTGACGCAGGAATGCCTACAGCACATTACCCAGGACTGCATCCAGGCAGGTCTTGAAAATCTCCAAGGATGGCTTTGATTCCTGCATACCTGGACTTCAGCAACAGCAATATAGTTCATACCAGTATATGTGGCACCATTTCCAGTCTCCTAACCAGGCTCAGCCTTGATATCTGCCTTCAAGAAACCACAACATTCTTGTTCTGGTCCTCACAAAACACAAGGCCAACTAATAAGTAGTGGGAAAGTGTCATGAAATTAACATTCTGTCTCACATGGAGATACATCTGAAGCACAGAATTGATATCAAAGAATTCAGGTTCATAACATAAAAGGAAGAAGCTTCTTTGAAGTTAGCAGATTGGAGACACAGGCCCATTGGTGCTTTGTTACATGAGGTACAAAAACCAGTTACGGGCTGCTTGTGTGTCCCAGAAGGAGGCTGGACATCACAATCATGGAAGGAGGAAACTTCACCAATAATAATGCTTGTGGAATATACCCTTCTTTTGCCCAGAAGGGTGTTGATAGCCTCATTTTCAAGGAAACAGAAATACCCTTATATAAGGGAACTTGTCCACTGAATCCAGTACCATCCCCTGTACCCAGTACACAAATTAAGTCAACACACACAAACCAGCATTAAATCACTCAACCACCTAATAACGCTGTATTCACTCTCTTCTGCTTTTGGAGCCATCCCTTCTGGAAAAGCTGGGGCAGAGAGCTACAGCAACGCAGGGCTTGGGGAGATATCTAGGAAATAAGATGCACCCTATATGCAGCCTAAAAATATAAGCTCTGTAAGCACTAGCTCTGGGCCATTAGCAGGTCCCAAATCTCCTACAGAGCATTACCAAGAGAGAAGTACTTATCCTTTGTTTCAACTTGGATAGAAACCAAGTACTAGAAATTATTTGTCTGGTTTCCATTTAGTTGTCCAGCAATTTATCCCAAGCATCCCAAGCATCTTCACACCAGAGCTGAGAAAAGAAGATGAAATTTCTCAGTAACCTGCAGAGCAAACAGCCACCTGAAAGACCCAGTCCAATCCTGATGTAACTTCGTTAATTCCACTGTGCTTCCTTTAGAGTTGAATCTGGCCCTACATCCTACATTGCTCCACTTAACACAGCTAACGTGTGTGACTAAAGCTTTGCTCAGCTCCAGATGGCCAAACGTCAAATAAATTGAAAAACAGCCATTGCCAAATCTCTACTTACAAAAAAAATAAAAATAAAAAAAGTGGACGAAATCAAAGAGGGAATATGAATTCAGCATTAGAAAACAATGCAACACACTGCCTTGCCTTTTGGAGTTCACTTTTACAAGGTATTTACCTTGTAAAAGGTAATGAAAAGATGCAAAGGTAATGAAAACATCCAATAAATCTCTGCCCCTAGCTACTGAACAACCTCTCAGCTCTCTTCATCCTGCTGACACTGTTTATGTCCTCCAAGACAGAAAGCCACTGTGCTCTAGATTAGGGGTAAGACCTCCATGCCACTACTGGCACACAAGCTATTTCAAAGAGGTATTAAAACTAAGTAACAACTACATCCAAATACTGTACTTTCTTTAGAGAAGACAAGGCATGACTAGAAAGCAAACTATGCACTAGGCAAAAAAAATGGGTACTTGCCTGCACTTCAGCTAACCCAGAAATCATGATCAACAGCAGCTGATCATGAATAACTGCATAAAAACATCTATATACATGCACATACAATTTGTAGAGTGCCTCATGTTTCCAGCCATTTTCCAACGTGGCTGTCAGGATGGCAAGAGAATTCAGCTGAGCTACGCAGTTCAGAGCACGGTTTAGCCTGGAGGGAGGAAGGGAGAGAGGAAGGAAGGGACAGCAGTATTTTGATTAATATACAGGACTGGAACTCATTAAGAGTAGGATCAATTTCCAGTTTTATACAACTTCTCTTCCCTACACTAACCTACATCTGACATCAGTCATAACACTCTAGAAACAGCTAAAAGTAATTTTCACACCTTCCTTCTAGGATAGCGTGTTATATAGCATGTCCTAGATCAGATAAAGCAGATTGTGGATGAAATACAGATTTTACCTAGACTCTTGAAACTGCCAGGATGAACAATTCCCCAAGGATCACAATGCCTACTTTTGTACTTTCAAATAGGGGGAATACATATTCAGCTTCATGTAGCTTAAGAATCACTGTATATACAGTCAACATTCTTTTACACATGCCAAAGTATAACTATCTTCATTATCAACTAATTTTCTAAACAACAATATATTGTTGAGGCTCTCTGTACTGCTTTCATATACAAATGAACACGCAAGAAAATTTGTTCTAAAGAAAGTCTCCAAAATAGGGGTTCAGACCAAACACAGCTGAATAAACCTGTACGTCCCATAGCACAGAACCCTACAGTTGCAACATAATAATGGTGACAGGGACTTAAAAAAGCTGTGTGCCTCTTCCTGCCTCAAGGCAGGATGAACTCTCTACAGCTATTCCTCTGTTCAGTGTCTTCCTCTACTTCATATCATTACCAAAAATCTGACCAATTCATCTCTCCGACTAGCACAAATCTGGAATTACTCCGCTTGCCTCCACAGTTATTCTAGTTTTACACAACACAAGGGAGTATAGCTTGTCTTCAAAGAGCTCCGCTACCAAAAAAGACTTTTTGTCAACATATTCTTTGCCCATAAAATAAGCACTGTAGTTTCTAAACAGTCATTCAGGCAAGAAATAGATCAGAAATAAAAGGCAAGCTGATTATTTTTTGAAGCACTTAGGAAAGATCAAATTGCTGTGTCTGTCTCACCCTCTGATAGCGCAGAATACTATGCTCAAATGTAACCAACAGTACTGCCTGACATTTTCAAGACATATAAAACAGGAAAACAACCATTTTAGAAAGGCTTTTAACTTCCAGTTCCTAGTGGAAAATGAATGTGATGCTAAAGATTTGCGCTCCTAAGACATACTATTAATATTAAAAGTTGTATACTTACAGAACCCATAAAAATTAGCAGTAAATAATGTTGGACAGAATGAAAAGCTGAATTAAAGATTTCCTACTGGGTTATTTTGCACTACAGAAATTAAGGTGGGTGGGGCAGAAAATGAAATTCCATAGTAGTCAAGACCTATTTCAGTCCATAATGAGTATTGTTTCTGGACTACAGTCCGGGGAAGAAACATCAATGAATGCTCTACTAAGAACTGCACACTTGAAAGAAATTCAGGCACACTAACATGCATTTTAAATGGACCAACACTTGCATATGGGTGTCAAAACATCATTTTTTTATCCTAGAACTTGGAAAAATCTCAGACACACTAACTGCTATGTGGTCCCCTTTTGATCTAACATTTATTGCTGGAAATCAGAAAATGAGAACACACTAAGTCAACTGAGCTTTCCTGCCAGCATGAAGGAAGATATATTCTGACTAAAACTGTTAAGTTTGGCAGTGTTAATAGCATTACTAGTGTTCAGGCAGCAGCAGCGATTCCTCTGGACTTTATTTTCTCTTCCAGTTATTCTTTCTGTCTTCCCAATTTCATTTACATGAAGTGTATTTTGCAAATAGAAAAACTACTTGTTACGTTCATGAAAACCCTTTTGATCAGTTCTGGCTGCATCTCTGGGGCTCTTTAGACATTTCAGAAATCAAAAGGACATCATAGCTGATCTCATAATTAATCCACTCCCAGTGAGTTAACACAGGACTTCCATTGGTGTTATCCTTTCTAGTTTCTTTACATTCCCCAGCTGATGGGGTTTCCTAATTGTCCGAGGAAATTTCTTAATACTTTTGTTTGGAACTTCAACTTGCAGTCAAAGGAAACATTAATAGAAGAGAATTAACTATGTGTTCAAGGAAAACAGCAGATTCTACTTTGAAGTAGCAACATGGACTGTGTAACTCAGCAGGATGGAAACACACCAGGGCTGGAGCTGTTCGGTCTCACTCAAGATCAGCTCTTTGCTATACAAACAGGGAAACATGGCATCAAACTTAAGTCATTTTTTTCCCCTGAAAAGTCATACGCTTGCACACATGCTCCCCACTCCCTTTCCAGGCCCTACGCTTGTGTGATATTGCTAGAGAAGTATAACTTCATAAAGCTGGGAGAGATACCCAAGTCCTTAAAAATAGGATTTGGCACAGCCCCAGCACCTAGATTAGGCTGTGAAGCGTTCAGAGATTTTAGGCAGCTAAGAGTTTTACCTCAGGCAATTTCAAACCAGTACCTTCCTCTGCTCCCTTCAGAAAACCATAAAAATATTTGAAGCAACTGTAAGGAGAGTTACTCCAGAAGGCGCTCTCCTTGACTGCTAGGCTTCTTAGGGTGTCCAAGAACCAAAGAAATAAAACCAAAATGCTTCTTGACATCAGAACATTGACAACTCCTTTCACTAGGGAGTATCTGTAACTCTCCAAATGTTCTCTACTCCCACCTCTTTTAATCTTGTTTTTTAGGTTCAAGGCCAATTCTGTGTCAGTTCTGCCTCTGTACCAGCTTGAAGAAGGGGTTTCCACACACCCCCTCTTGCCTCACTCTGCTTTAAATATGTCTCTTCTGCTCACCGTTCTCAGGCACCCTTCTATTCTGCTTCCGCTCTCCCAGCTCTTACTCACTGCCTCCTTCACCCACCGCTCTCGTGACTTCTCAGTCTCCAGAGGAATGAGTAGGAAGCAAATTTAACAAGGGCAGAACAAGGCTCAATCTCGACCTTGCTTCCTTAGAAAACTGAGTCATAACGTGTATTAGCAACATACAGATCTTTCTGGACCTGTACATTTGGAGGGAGGGTTCAGTTATGGAAACTGAGTATCATATAAAAACCATTCCATGTAACTCCAATAATCTTTCAGGAATAGGAATTGTGTGGAACAGAGCATGAATTAACCCCCTCCCCTCTTTCAAACGGCTGCAGTGAGCACAGGTGATTATAGTTTCTTTAGTTGTTTTCTATATGTAGGGTCCAAATCTGTTTATGTGTACACATAGGCATTCATACGCACGCACCCAGCCACCAAAGGGACCTTTGCTGGGGTTCCTGCTTCCCTGCAATTCCAGCCGGAGTACTCTTTAGTTTCAGCTGGCTGCCTCCTGACCTACCCTCTCTCAGCCTTTCCCTTGGGCAGCAGCGCCAACAACCTTTACTAAAAATACCTCCTGAGCATCATAAATAGCAAGATGTTAGGATTCTTAATCCCCCTTCAGGCGCATAGTCTTTTTGCTTTTGATAAATACGGAGTGGCAACAATGGACAGAGGATAAAGCGCATCTTCTAGTACTGGTCTGCTTGGCCCATGTGCCTTGCAGAAAGGAAAAATGAGAACTCCTGGTATCCACAAAAGCTGTCACCAGAGGACAAGAGAAAGAGGGGGAAATCAATATTGCTAAAAGTCACAAAATCTCCCAAACCTAAATTTTGGATGTGTTAAACTCAATAGGATTTACTGCCCAAAGCACAAGACGAGTGTTATTAAAGAAAACTTTAGATCTGCAGATTATCTGCATCAAGGAGGGAGGCAGACAGCTGGAAAACTCACAGCAAAAGAAGGGAAAAGTTGAATCTTGCCCTGCTGAACTTCTGCACCCCCACAAACTGTACGGAACAAGCCGAACGCACAGTGCCACGCCAGCCTGGCCGAAGGAAGAACAAGACGTAGCCCTCTCATGGCACTTCACTCTGGAAACACTATACCAAACGTTACAGGCACCTCTCAACATCCCTGCCACACACATCTGAAAAACCCCTGCATTACCTAGGGACTGAGGTCATGTTATATCTAGGTATACAAAACACATTAAAGATCCTAAAAGCAACCGCCATTTGAGTCTAAGTTTTCAGCCATTTTCTTTACTGAATGTATTACGGGTAGAAATTCAAAAGTACCAAAGAAACTTTACAAGTCCATGAGCTTTGTTGACCCATACGATTCTGGAATTTTCAAAATCTCAGTTTATGATGAAAAAAAGGGATACATGACTTTCTTTTTTTTACATTCTCCTTTAAGTTTTCAAATATTAAACCTAGAAAAACTTGCCACGGTCCAGCTGCACCTCTAAAGGAAGAACATCACACGTGGTGTTTCCTACACACACCTGTGTAGGAAAATATTTACTATGTTGCAAGCATGGAAAGAAATACGGTATCACTGTGGTAACTACAATACAGTCATAGACATTAGCCATTTAAAATTTTTAAATTTTAAGTGACATTTCCAGAAAGATAGAAAGCAAGATAATGGAATCAGAATTTTATTGTAAATTAATCATATTTTTTATGAACATAATCAGTTAACCAGAGCCTCCTTCTCTGAAACACTAGACTCCAAATGTGCATTGCATATCTAAGTACACAAAACATTTCACTCATTCATCTCAAATAACAAAACATCTGGCAACAGAAAATAGAAAAAAAATATTTGTAGATATTTTTGGACAGAGATTACTTCAGGTCAAGTCAGAAAGCATCCCTAAGCTGCAATCATCAAATTCTTTTATCAGTTATTTTGGATTTAGCCAGTGTTACTAAGAGAGAAATATGACATAGGCTTTTTACAGCAGCTGCCAATTCAACAATGATCAAAGTTTTATTATTCTTCCTTAGATCAAAGTCTGGATTTGGGATTATCTCCAGCTCATGAAGTAGAATAAACAGTTTTGGATAACCACATTATTATATAACAATATTGTCTTCTTGCAATAAGTTTTGTTCTTATTTACATATGCCACAGGTTTTTAGTGGATTGTCTGATTATCATTTAATTATTTCATTGGCTTACTAGGACAATAAAAGAGAATATTATACAACAGAAGCAGAAGGCAATAGAAACATTCAAATCCTCTCTTGTGTACCTACATTCATATGCAGAGGATACTCATGAGAACAGGTGAAACTAAGATTAAAAAATAAAACTGGGCACAATTCCAGTGAAAGGTAATAGGTCTTACAGCTCTGCTCATTATAAACCACTCAAGACAGCTGCAAATTCCCTTTTGTGGAACCGAGACATTTCACACACACACCTCAGCACAGCCAACATGTTCACGCGTGCACACGCCCTTCCCACTGGAAGAAAGAAAGTTCTCGGCAGAGAAAATTAGTATACTTACACCGTATCGACCTTCATTAATAGCCATAAAATATTACTTCATGGGTAATACTCAGCACAATTCCTTTTGCCACTAAACCTAATTTTAAAGGTGCTTGGATTTGTGCTTCACTCAGGTGTGCCTGCATTCAAGAAAAAAAGGGGTTTCCTCCCTTTGGTTTTCACTCTGAGAAAGCCATTGATTTCCATATTATCTATCGATCATAGGCTCAACTATATTCCTGTTCCACTGAACAAGGTACTTACTCTTATCTCCAGTGAAACAGCAAGTCATAATCCATCTCTTCTTTTACACCCTAATTCTATGAAATTCATTCACCTCACAGTCTTTATTGAAGCCAACTCTTCCACAAATGTAGATCAACTGAAGTGGCAACCTAGGAGACCAGGGAAAGCCAGTACTTTGGCATAAACTGTTTTGCATTTTCTGTATGTGTAGGGTCACAGAGAGTTAGAGCTGTAGCATCTTTTTCAGAGCTGTTATTATACTCTCTTATTTATGTTCCTTTATCATTAACTAGGTTTCAGCTCTTATCTAACCTGGTTGTCTCCCAACCTTTCTAATGCCAAAAATAAACTGAAAGCTTTCATCACTAGTTAAAAGGAAACTGTAATTTGAACAGCAGTTTTGCTGACTTTTCTGTTGATCAAAGATGCCTCATACAAGCCTGATGCGATAGAAACAAATTCAGCTTTATAATAACAGTAATTAAAGCAGAATCCTTTCACTGAGTGAAATCCCACAGTCCTTACTCATACAAGACTTACATTGGAGGAAACAGTAGTTAGAAGCACATTAAAAACTACTAAGTTAAGGTTCCAGGTATAGCAAAGGGAATGATAAATACTAAGAAAATGTTACAGAAATTTTTCCAGCTCTGCACTTTGGATTAAAATCTGTCCATCTCTATGACCATACATGGTCATGGAACTGTTTGTACAGTTCCAGAAATCATAGAATCATACAATGATAGGGGTTGGGAGGGACCTTCAGAGATCATCTAGTCCAACTCCCCCATCAGATGAATAGAATAAACCATCTTTATTAGTAAGGAAGCAGTAAACCAAAACTTCTTGTCATGATGTCGTGGAAAGTCCGCCGTGGTAAGGGCACTCACTTCTCTGACCTATCTCCAAAAGGATCATTACTAAGTGCCATGCTAATAAGTTACCAAGAAAACATCTATGACCATGAAGTAGAAAAAGACATCGTTGGCTTCACCAATGAACAGCAACACGTACTGCACTTTCCAGCATGCTCCAGAAAGAGCTAAGCACAGGTCTAAGGGCTTCAGGGAGTCACAACCCCACAATCTGTTGACTTCGATGTTTTTCTTTCACCCCCTGCAAGATGAAACTGCAAATATACCATAGGGGGGAAAAAAGTACCTTTTGTCTCACCTTTGAGCACATTGTCTTCTGGTTGTTTCCTATTTCATGCTTATGTCCAGAGTGCCCCTCGGTCACAGCTGCACCAGGCGTCTCTCAGTAATCCCACCAGCACAGCAGGAACCCCAGCACCTCCTCTCCGGAGGCAAAGAGCATACTGGTGGCACAAAGCACTCCGGCTCATCATACTTTTTCACACATCAGCTTTTTTTACAATGATGACAACAAATCCTCCTTCCACTTCAAAATTTAGAGCTCAGATGAACAGAATAATAGTTTTCACAGAATCACAGAATGGCGGGGGTCGGAAGGGACCTTTGGAGATCATCTAGTCCAACCCCCCTGCGAAAGCAGGTTCACCTACAGCAGGTCGGACAGGAACGCATCCAGGTGGGTTTTGAATATCTCAAGAGAAGGAGACTCCACCACCTCTCTGGGCAGCCTGATCCAGTGATCTGTCACCCTCAAAGTAAAGAAGTTTTTGCTCATGTTGAGATGTCCTGTCGCTGGGCACCACTGAAAAGAGTCCAGCCCCATCCTCTTGACATCCACCCTTTAGATATTTATAAACATTGATGAGATCCCCTCTCAGTCCTCTCTTCTCAAGGCTAAACAGACCCAGGGCTCTCAGCCTTTCCTCATACGAGAGGCGCTCCAGTCTCCTGATCATGTTCGTAGCCCTCCACTGGACTCTCTCCAGTAGTTCCCTGTCTTTCTTGAACTGGGGAGCCCAGAACCAGGCACAGTACTCCAGATGCAGCCTCACAAGGACAAGGTACTGGAGGAGGATAACCTCCCTCAACCTGCTGGCCACGCTGTTTTTAATGCACTCCAGGATAACATTGGCCTTCTTGGCCACAAACGCACATTGATGGCTCATGTTTCAACCAACATGAAGCGCGTGCAATCATTTCTCGCCACAGTGAAGTAACTCCAAGGCTACGTAATTACACCATACTCATCACCACAACTGAGTTTGCTGAGACTGGCCACAACAAACTCTTCACAACAGCACAGAAGTCAACACAGGCTGCAAATTCCACACAAGGAACTGGGCAGGTACTCCAACAGGTAGCTCATTTTGAGCTCTCGCTAAAGATCTACGCAATCAGCACCACACAGTTTAAGTTTAACTCCAATGTCTGTACACAAAGAGCAGGCATTGCATTGTGGATGTGACCATGTTTCATGGTTTATATGAAACAAACTGACTCATCAAAGCGCTAATTCTGGCTTACAAATGGGAAAAAGAGAGCGTAAGACCCCTCCATCACAGGTGTACCTTGCTGAAGCCTGTCTGGTCCAACCACATTTACAAATGAAGGATTTCCCTATGTACCATATGGGACTGGTAAACATACCGAATGCAATGCTCAATAATGTTTACAGGATTGGGACTCTTATTTGGATTTGAGCTTCTAAAAATGAAGTTCTTTCTGAAAACATGCCATGATAAAGGCTGAACATTTAAAAAAATCTGTGTCTCTGTTTTTCTCTGCTATTACTGCATAATGTCTAGGAGTTTTCTTCAGTTTTAATGAAGAACAACACCTACACGGTAGCCTAAACAGTATGTGACAAAAAAATTAGGGGCTACCTGCCGGTCTCAGAACTTACAGACCAAAGTCTGCTTTCCACTGTGTGTTTCTGCCTTTACACTGCAAAACTAAGAAATACTAGACCAGTCACATGAACTAACCACGTTTGGTTTTCATTGTCAATTACTAAGAGATTAGATTTAAAATAATTCAAAATATTCAATTCAAACCTATTTAAATAAATAAATAAATAAATAAATAAATAAAAAGAAATCCCCAAAAGACTGTTTACAGAGACTGCAAAACACATGAGGTTCTGGTGTTCTCCACTAAAAGCAATTTTGCTGGCTTTTCCACCCATAAGCTGACGCTTATTTTCCTTCTGTGCAATTCGTTTCAAAGCATGCATCTAAAATAGATTCTACCTCATTGTCCCAGTTTCCTCTTGTTGTCGCCATTAGTCTATGCAACTTTTTCCATGCGTTCAGGACTAGTTTTCATTAATCACAAAAGTTAAACAGTACAGACTAAGCTTTGTTGAGGGCAAAAAAAGATCGGATGGAGATGCAAAACTTAAAAAGGAGCAGCTTAAAAGACATACTACTGCTTAAGTCAGATACCTCAGTAAAATATTCTTCTTCCCCATGAAAAAAAAAAGCTCTAAAGGTCTGGCTGCAGCAACTCATTCTCACATACAGACAAGTAAGTACAGCTTGCAGTGACAATCCTGATGCTGATCCTGAGCTATTTAAGCCATTAAATTGAGGTTTAAGCCCTAAAATGAGTAACTGGAGAAAAAAAAATGTAAGTCATTACATGTATTTGGAAGAAATAAACAAAAAGTACAGATAGGATTAAAGAACAGTTTGAAATCGGTACAGAAGAAATTCAGGACAAAAGCTGAGGAGAGAAAAACCTTGAGAGCCAGTTCCAAATTCTGCACTGCGTAGGTATTCAGAGTGGGAAACGGCAGTGCCGGCATGACTGCACACACAGCTCTGTCTCAGGTCATGCTGCAGAGCACCCAACCCTGCCAGGAACGTGCTCCTGCAGGCCAGGCAGCATTACACCAAGGAAAATGGTGGAAATCACTAGGACTGGAAACATTTAAAGCTACAATAATTAACTAATGCTAAAACTCTCTAATTCTAAAATTAAAGAAGTGTCCGGCCAGCTTACATTGCTCTCAGTCTGCAGGTCTTTCGGCCTGAGAGTGTTTGGTGACAGCCATGCACTAGTCACGCCCCAAATTAAATAAACAACAGATTACTACATGCCTGAAAGAAATACCTGTGACAACAACTAGAAAAACACAGCAAGAGATTTCAAAAAGGATGTGGCAGACAATATTGCCACCTCTTAAGTGGCTGGTTCCTTCAGGTATGAGCAGTATTACTGTGAGAATCACAGACCATAATAAAACGTTGACCAGAAGCTTCCAGCAGCTAGTTTTTAAACCAGGCAGAAGACCTCAGTCAAAACCATCTCTGCTAGCAACAGCAGCCATGTCTACAGCTATTTGAGGAGCACTAGAAGATTTGGAAAAGAAAAATAAAAGTTACAGGTGGAATGTGTAGGAGCTCAAGATTTAGTATGTAAATATCTCAGAAAGATCTGTGATCTCCTCACACAAAAGTTCACAACTGTGAGATGGATCAATCAAGTGATGTGCACAGTGCAGATAAACAAAGAACTGTTACCAGAGCAAAACATAATGAGCTGAAGTTTACCACCTTCTGTTAGAAATCTATTGTTGACTTGTGTAAGAACAAACACGGAGCCTCAGAACAGGCCCAGGAGGCTTGTTCTGACCTGGCTCTGAGACTCAAGAAGAAGAAAACGATCATTTCAGTTCTTGTCTCACCTGTAAAATGAGGACAAAACCTCCCTCACACCAGCATTAATGGTGATTTATTTGCCTAAAATGAGAAGCATTTGATCTACATGTTAGAAAATCAAATAGGACAAGACAAGGATTGTAGTACAAAACAAATTCTTAAGCTGAACAACCCTACTACTTTGACTATTGAGTAGACTAAAAAATGTAATTACCTTCTCTAGAACACCCATACTTGCAGCATCAGAGTGGCACAGTAAAACCTGTTAATATTAGATAGCAATAATGTTTCTTTAACACTGGTTTCTGTCAAAATTCAGTGATTTTTGTTACGGCACAAAAAAGGCTGAAAAGACAGCACTATTGATAAACCTCCTATTTTACACGCCTTCGTTTTCCTGAAAAAGTTGCCTACTGGACTAAATACAGCTCATGCAAATTCTTTCACCATTTAGAAAAAAAAATTAGCCAAGATCTTCATATTTGACCATACCAAACACTACCATTTCTGCCTGTTTGCTCTAGCATAACTGAAGATTATAACAGTTAAAAATAGCCATTTTTCCATTAACCTTCATGATAACAAGTAGTTTTGACAGTTTTTAAGCAGTTTGAGATAACATGCACAAGTAGGTCACAGTTATACTTGGCTTTAGAAAAATGTCTTTCATCCAGAGAATTTACAGCTCTTTGCAAACAAGCCCTTAGGTTAGCAGCAATCTATAAGGCTTGCTCCAACACCCAAATTCAGTCATGTATGAGTCCTAATAACAACTACTTAACAACGGTTGAAAGTAGAATATGAAGCCTTTTGCGAGCTGCAAAATTGAAAAGCCCGACTGACGTCAACGGCAGCTCTCCAGTGATCCCAACAGGCTGCAGAACAGGTCGTGAGAGCGCCCTGGGAAGGACTCCAACTTGACAGGGAAGTGAAAAGGGATTTTCAAAGTTCGTTTCAGCTCCCAGTTATATCATCAGCTGTCAAAAATGATTATTTGTTCAAGCTTCTGGGAATACACGACTATGCTGCTTCATCTGGCATTTGGTCAGAACATCCGTGAGAGCTGTACTCTGAGGAAAGTGGCAGAAGAATGTTAGAGACCTTACACTTTCAGACCAGCCAGAGGTGAGGGACAGGTGTGAAGGACTGCAACAACCCACTCTGTGAAGGCTGGCAGAAAATAAAGGAGTATTTCTGAAAATTCATCTTAAAGCACACATCCTCACAGCCACACCTCTGAAAATTTAGCTATCATTATTTCCATTGTACAAGTAGGCAAGCATACAACTCTTCATCTGGAGTTCCATTTACGGCAAAATTACATGAATTTGGTTTATCAGTTATACTTTATGTATGACTTACAATCTGTCCTAATGTCATTGACTACATGGGTAGTTTTGGTTAAATAACAACAGGGAACTAGAGCAGAAGAGAGGTACCGCTGGATTTCAGGAGTTTCTTCTGTCATCTGTTGCAGTCAGTTAACTAGACCATGCTGCCTCCTGGAGCAAAAGAGGTGAATAGAGAGCCACACAGATTGAACACTGATAATATTGTGATGTTTTTTACTATCTCTTGAATATCTTCTGCAGTTTAGTAATAAAAATGGCACAGGTGAATGTTTAACTCTTCTGCTGTTCTTGTTACGCTTGGTATATAATTAACAAGCAGAGAGTTCCAAGGGTCTGATGCATTCAGAATAATAATGATCACCTTTTGGACAGCTAGCACAACATAAAATATTAACAATCAATATTTGCTGAGCATGCAGACCCTAATGATACAGTGGTTTTGATGAGACTGCATATGCATGAGGTAATCTGCCTTCATAAGCAAAGGGTCCCTATGTGACATTTGAACAAAGCCCTAATCCCTTAAAGACTTACTTCTTATTCGAGCTACATTCTCCTGAGTAACCTCATGAAGACCCGTCATACCACCTAAGTGTGTAAAAGTAAGTTCACGTGTAAGATTTTAACAGCAGTAGTGTTTAAAATGGTTAATAATATCAATGGTTTCTAGTGCTTTACACACAAATAGCCTGTGGTCAGTACTGAATCACTCTTTACTCGCACATACATGCTTAATTTCCAACTAAGTCCATTTGTTAAAATTGAAAAGCAGATATCGATAGAAATTATTATCTTAATCTCTTTTATGAATCCTATTCACTACTTCCCAAAAGTCCTATGGACTCTCTCTCCAATTAATTACTCTGAAAATAATAGATGGCAGGGGAGAGGCTGAAAAAGAATTCACCCTTCTTCTCCAGGCAGCTCTCCAGCAGAATCTAGCAGGCATCAAACATCATGTGTTGTGCAGATGAATAGGAAAGAGGGATGGTGGGGGGAGGAAAAGGGAATACGGCCAGTGGAGATTTTCCCTGGCTTCCCATTCTGTACAGTTCAGTTCTGGGGAGTCATCTGCAGAGCTGAAACTGCAAAGGTTTTCTGTCGCTTCCTCGAATCCAGGTACCCCTTTGAAGACAACAAATCTAATCCATGTTATAAAGCTTTGCTGGGTTTTCCCCACAAGAACTAATGCAGCCTTCGCACAGCCCTGATGCTAATATACTTAGTATTCTTCCAGAAATGGATTTGTTGGAGACTGATATGGCCCATTTCTTCCTAAAGCAAGAATAATACCGTGCCATGAAGAATTATGCTGCTCTAACACCATTTATTATTTATATCTAAAATGGGTGTGATGCTTTAGGAATATGGTCCTAACCACAAAATGCTGACAACCTTTCAGCAGTCACATTATGCCTTCCCTGTGCATGAAGCTCATCTGGACGTCAACACAAATCCAAGCAAATGAAAGACCTGGTCAATGCTGAGCAGTATTTAATATACGAAAATGCAGAGAAATAAAGGGACAAACAAATAAGATGTATCCTTACATTCAGGGGCTTGTATTTGTATTTGTAATACATAATATTGACAAAGTATTTTTTCAATCCAGAGATAACTGGGGAGTGGTTTTACTTGTCATTATTACGCAGGTAATTTTCTCTCTTCCTTCAGGGGAAAAAAAAAAAAGGGAAGGAGATGCTTACAAGTATTTCTGCTTTGTTATGACAATATTTGGAAAATGCTTAACGTTATGCCTCCAGTTCTTTTATTGATACTAACTATAATCAAAAAGCTAAAAGCATCAGTCTTTGGGCCACACCTGCATCAGTTTCTCAAATCAGAAGCACAAGTTTGGGACAAGGCAGGATCTGCAGTCAATGAGGGTTGATCTGTTCATCCCCAGCCCAGAATTACCAAACGCACATAGCCTACGCACAAATGCATGCAGAGGACAAAGGCTATTCAAGTTTAGGCCATTATTAAAACAAATGCAAATCTGCAGTAAAACTTCAAAATGTTAATTTCAAGCCAGATGCAAATGGCCACCAGAGGTATAATCTGACGACTGGATTTACCACCACACCCGAACAGGAGCACTTGCTTTACAAATGACAGACCAAGCCGCACCAGCGCTCAGCAGACACACCAGTACCAACCAGTTAATATTTCCTAAGCGGTAATAACCACCGAGCTCTGACCCTAAACCCCACCGCCACCATATTCCTTTCTCTGCATAGATAGGCTCCCATCACCATTTAAACCGCACCAAACCGCCGGGCCCCCCCGGGCCCTCCCCGCCGCCCCCCGGGAGCTGGGAGAAGGCGAAGCGGGGTCCCCACGCCTGCCCCGGCAGGTGCGGCTGGCTGCCCGTCCCCGGAGGATGCTCTGCGGCGCTAAGCCCTTCCACGCCCGAACTGCAAAACGGTACCGATAGGGGAAAAATCATCTCGCCTCCCCCTGCCCCGAAATCGCCCGCGCAACCTCCGCCCAAGCGCAGCGAGCGGGGCACTGCAGCACGGCAAGGCGCGCAAGGTCAAGCCGCCGGCAGGGACGCGGAGCCCGGCGCGGCGGAGACCCACCTCTGGCAGACATGGCTCAGGCTGGAGAGGAGCCGCGGAGCGGCGGCGGTGGACGGTCCGCACCGCCCTGCACCCTCCGCGCCGCGGCGGCCGATGCGGGCGGGGGGCGGCGGCGCTGGGCCGGGCCGGGCCGGGCGGGTGGGTCCGCGCCGCCGCCGCGCTCCCTCCCTCCCCGCCCGCCGCGGTGCGGGGCGGCGCCGGGGGCCGCCCTGCGCTGCCTGTGCGTGGCCGTGGGTGTCCGTGGCCGTGCGTGCCGGCCTGCCGGGGCGGGAGTGGGGGGACCGCAGCGGCTCCCGTGAGGCGGGACTGCGCGCTGGAAGCGGCGCCCGGCGGGGGCGGCGGAGGAAGGCGGCGGGGGGGGGGGGCAGAGGAATAAGGCGATATTGGCTGCTGGCACGGCGACAGGGAAATGTCACCGGCGGGGTGTGCAGGGCGCGTCTCGTCGCATGGCGATGGGCTCGGGGAGAGCCGCCCCGGCTGCAAAGGCAAAGCTAGAAAAAGCACGGGCAGAGCTTCGTCAAAAGCAGCGTGGGCAGCAGGTCGAGGGAGGGGATTCTGCCCCTCTGCTCCGCTCTGGTGAGACCCCACCTGGAGGACTGCGTCCAGCTCTGAGACCCCCAACATAAGAAGGACATGGACCTGTTGGAGCAGGTCCAGAGGAGGGCCACGAAGACGATCAGAGGGCTGGAGCACCTGTCCTATGAAGACAGGCTGAGAGAGTTGGGGTTGTTCAGCCTGAGGAAGAGAAGGCTCCAGGGAGACCTTACAGCCCCTTCCAGTACCTAAAGGGGGCCTACAGGAAAGATGGGGAGGGACTCTTTATCAGGGAGTGTAGTGATAGGACGAGGGCTAACGGTTTTAAACTGAAAGGGGAGATTTAGGTTAAATATGAGGAAGAAATGCTTTACTCTGAGGGTGGTGAGACACTGGCACAGGTTGCCCAGGGGAGTTGTGGATGCCCCATCCCTGGAGGTGTTCAAGGCCAGGTTGGATGGGGTTTTGAGCAACCTGGTCTAGTGGGAGGTGTCCCTGCCCATGGCAGGGGGGTTGGAACTAGATGATCTTTAAGGTCCCTTCCAACTCTAACCGTTCTATGATTCTGCTCCTTTAACTGCTGGCTAGATGGGTCCTCTTCTAAAATCACTCCCTGACAGTGCTATTCGACAGCAATGCAGCACATTTATGACCTGACGCTGAAGTCTGTGGCACAACTTGAAATTCACTCACCAAACAGCAACAGAGCATAGCAACTATACACCTGCATATCTGTATGTAAATAGTATATAAACATAAAAATTATAGCAATGTTGTCTGCAAAACAATCTTAGCATTAACACACAGAAAAGAGTACTCAGCTTCCTCCTGGCACTTTAATAAAAGCGGCAAGCAACCAACTGCAAGGCATGGAAGAACAAGATCAGTATCTAGTGGACACCTCTCCCCACGGTAGCCTAGCCTCCAATCTAATAAAGCCAAATACTCCGAAGCCACACTAAAAGGAAAACCCCTATGCCACCAGTTTATTAGATGCTGGCAAGAGTTAAGCAAAACAACAATCTAGTTTGTCAAGAATAACAAGTTAGAAGACCACATCAGAATAGTGAAATTAAAACATTAGAGCAGACTCTTATTGATTTCAGAATGGGCAACTATGAACTAAGAAACAGAAAGCGCAATCTGTGATGTTCAGTGAGGAGCCAGCAGGCAAACTAAATGACAGGAGAGACTGAATCACACTCCTCCACTCTGCTCTACCATACACTATACATCTTCATACTAGCATGAAGCCTACACAATTTTTCCATCAAAAAAAAACAATTACCAAAATCTTCGTATCTAAGAGAGGTGGCAAAGATTGCATCACAGTGTGTCCGCAGAGCACAAACGGATGCTAGTAACAGATGTAGCACACGTTCCCGCTGCCGTTTGGAAGTGCAGCCTAGCCAGCCTATCTGCTCTATCAGACCAACCCTCTGGCAGTGCTTTTATGCCGCTCACTTTCCCCATCACACCAACTGAGTGGGGCGTAAGAAAGCATGGAAGCAGCAGCAAAATGGACAGCACACACATGCCTTCTCATCGGGTGAGATATGCACAAAAAATGAATCGGCACATCTGTTTGTCTGAATTTGTGTCCATGCCTGCACGCAGCAGTGACTTTTAGTCATGTTCGGCTCTATTTGCCATGGATTACTCCAGTGTCTCCCACACTTTAGTTCAATTGTACACGGTATGTCATTCTGTTTTCTTGCCCATTGCAAATGTTTCTGAATCCTGCAGCAGGAATGAAATAAATCTCAATTTCTTCTTCTCCTTCCCAACTCCAATGGCATTGTCCTTAGTTGGTGAACTGACATCCACTTGAAAAACAGTTCCTTTCCCTGTCTTCTTTTCTGAAATGAGTGGTTCTCAACTTGCAAGCAACTGAAGTTTTTCTTCTTGTCTGAAAGATGCAAGGTTTTCTTCAGTCAATGTGGCATGACAAAATTTTGTATTTTTAATTGAGTAATTTCCTACGCACTTCCTTCAGTGAATTTCTAACTAGCACTATCAAGGGTTCTCCTGTATGATAATAGATGGCTTTAAAAAAAAGGTTCAGGAACATGCAGAAATTAGCTTTTTAATGAAGAACTTCCTTTCTTTATACTGCTAGGAAGTAGGAAGGGAAAGACATTTGTAATTTGGGTTTCCGTAGAACACAAAGAGTTTATTCCATTTACCGTGTAAAGTCTCTAAGGCAGAGAAATTCAACAGACATGTTAGTTTAAGAATGCTAAAATGGATCGGATACAACACTCATTTATTAAAAAGACCTTTTTAGCTGGGTTTCCGGAGGAATTGAGGCTGATAAGAGTTTTATTTTCCTGTCTGTCCATCAAGACCCCTCCAAAAATTTTCAGATTGGGATATGGAGAATTTCAATTCAATTTGCCCAAAAGGTATAATTCAGAAAGAGTTCTACATCCCTACAAGTTTTGTAGAAATTAGCACAAATATTAGAATAAGAGCAATTAAAATGAAGGAGAAAAGCTGCAGTGGGAACGCAACAGTTACCAGTTCTGGAGGACGTCTTCAATAGCTACAAGTACCAGTCAGGCAATCTGCATGTGTGCAGCTGAATCAGCCGCCGCAGTTGCTGTCTCAGATCCTGTCAGTATCTAGGGAATGTGGAAGGGAGCTGAAGAGGGTGGAAAAGGGAGGTAGAGAAGCGAGACACCATTATTACTATTTTACAGATTAAGACCTTGGATACTTAGATAAAAGATGCTAAGTCAGATAAGATGGACGAGCCAATCCAAGAGTTCACTGCTGCTTCTGCAAGGGGTGGTCACATACCCTCCTATGTGCTCCCTCTTCTGTTACTCACTCCAACCCATCTGCTCCTGCTCCTCTCACTGTAGCACCATCACCACTGGTCTGACCCTCAGGGAACTACTTTAGCTTATTAAATAGCAAAGAATTGCTCACTTTCTTGCACTGGGTTAGCCTTCTGCCAGATAAGGCTACAGAAGAATAGAGGAAGAAACCACAAGCTCAGATAAACACTGAAGCTAACAGAAAGTGCAGAACTGCACAGCCAGGAAGGGGTGAGGAGGAACCATTAGAGGGAAAAGAGATGGTCCTTTTGAGCAGCAGCAAGCTGTTGAGCTGTTTGATTGACTAAGCCATTTCCTGACTACTTTAGAAGTCCATTAAGGAGCAGTGATTGACACTGTTTTATTTCAGGCATCTACCTGAGGCTTCTGAATTAGTCAACTGGGAAGCAGGATCCTACCTCCTACATTTTCCTATTGACTGTACAGACAGCCTAGGCTTCTAACTCAAATTAGATTGGAGGAAAAATATCCACTAAGGTCAACATTTTTTAAAGGTATTTGGGCTTTAAGAGATGGAAACAGGCACCTCGGGATTTTTTAGAGATGCCCAAACAGATATATATATTTTACCAAACAAGAGATGTTTTCAAATCCCCTATTGGTATTTTCAGATGCCTAAATGCCCTTGAAAAGCTGAGTATGTTGCCCAAGGTCATGGAGAAAATCTGTCAGAGCAAAGAATAGAACCTGCATCTTCAAAGAAAAGTATCCTAAATATTGGACTGTATTCTTTGTGCAGTGTAACTTGCTGTCTCTTAGCCACTGGGTGAATACCTAAAAGAAGATTCAGTTTTCCATCCATTAAGTAAACAGAAAACTCTTAAAAGAATGATAATGTCCAGCTAACCCATGAGTTTGAAATGTGAAAACATTAATCATTGTTACTGAACTCTTACAGCCAATACATTGTCCCACTCATGATCTGCACAGCAACATGGGTGAGAATCTCTCCCTTTGCTTTTCAGTAGCTTTTGGACCAAGACTCAGACACCTAACGTCAGGCACTGTACCATCTTTGTCATATGCTGTTTATGTGTAACACATCACTGCAAGTTTTGTGCTTCGGCTTTCCAACAATTGGCTGGTACCAGTCCCTACAGTCCCTGCCCTTCTCCCTACCCTCTCCCCATCTTCTCAAAAGGATTAATAAACTGTTGATATTTTTAGCACCAATTCTCAGGAAAATTAGGTTTATAATCTCATTGTTTGTCCCTCATCACTTTTGAATGACTTTGTCACATAGGAAAGTAGGATAGTAGTTTTAAAAATATTTGAGATCTCATCAGTTGTATGTAAATAATTTTTTTTTCATTAAAATCAGGGGAGAATGACTTAGCATGGATGCAAAAAACAGAAGTCAGCATGACATCTTTGTTTGATGCAGATAACTCATCAGTCAGAATGTGCCCATCTTTACACAACACAGTATGTTTCCTCTTGAAATCAGATCATTGTGACAAAAGTTAGGGGGTTTTTTGGAACAACAGACAAATTTTTCCAGAAGTGGGCTTCAAAGAACAACTTCTGTGGGCAAGGCAAAGAGCAAGAATGGCCAGGACTGGCCTGAATAATCTATTTAACTGTATTTCACTGAACTGAAATTGGGACCCTGAAGAATGACAGAAACTGCAGGGTTTTTCTACAAGTTTTTAGCACATGCTCCACCATAACTCCACTGGCTCCTTTCTTAGGGAAATCAGATCTATAGCAGCCACACTAGAAAGGAACAAAATCTACAGCATTGCTAAGTCTTATGATTTCATCAGAATTTTGATAAGCTCACAATTAATAGTTCTCTGTGACATGAATGCCATGAAAGCAAGACAGCTCTCTCACTTTCAATATAAGACTCTTACTAGAATCTGCAATTAGTCAGTAATGGGCAGCATATTCACATAAATACATGGCCTTTCACGGATTTCAGTGAGCTTCAAGGGCAGCTCCCACTAATCTCTTTTAAGAAACGTTCCCATTTATATATTTCAAAGGAGAATTGAGCTCCAAATTACTCAAGGCACACATTTATAGAAATGCCTTACTGACTTTTTTTTCTTCCCCCAAATATCCCACATATATAAAGAGATTTAACCATCAAAAAAAAAAAAAAAGAAAAAATAAAAATGTTAGAAAGTTCCCCTGAGTGAGACAAATCCCAAAGTCATCTTCCTTATTTTTTTCATTGCGTAGAACCAGTTTTCTTAATCCTCTGCATGTTACTCAACCCTCCACATTGTCTGTGGTATATGCACTTTTATGGCAAAAAATACAATATTGAACATATGTTATCCTAAGTCAGTACTGACTACTGGACTCAAGAACCTCAAAATTTTTACACAGATTATGTAAGATCGTGCTATCACATAAATGCTATAGGTTTTATATAACCAAGAAATACTGGTGATCCTGGCAGCTAAGGAAGAGCCCCCAAATAGGCCTGTTAATGTCTAGTCCATATTGCTCTTGCATCAAAATGGCTGACATACCTGTGGGAACTTAGGGCACAAGGGCCAACATGACAAATTCGTTGCTGAGAGTCAGGTTTGGAAAGATCAGCTAAACATTGGCCAGCATTTACTGCTGAAGAACTTCAGCATCACTCCTATGTGTGTATCCTTATCAGGAAGATCCCAACAAAGAGCTCACAGTCAGAAACGTTATCAGGTTTTGCATCAGGTTCTCACAGGCTCACATACGAAGTATGTACCATGAATAAGAGCTGTGAGTCTTGACTCCTAAATAAATTTTTCTTCTATTTTTGTATTTAGTGCATGCCTTCAGGAGATACAGAGACAATCCCATAAACTGCCAGGTTGTTAATCATAAATTAGGGTTTTTAGATCTGCATCACGTAAGGGCATTGTCTCACTGTGTACCCTAATTTAACCCTTTACCCTAAACATTTTGCTGTGGCCAAACTGAATTAAATTATGCAGTCAGAGTTGGTTAAATGTGCAAGCATTTTCACACAGAGTAACTTTTACATCATGCTATCAATGTAAAACATGACAGATACTTCATTGGTCAAAGTTCACATTAGCAAAGATGTTTAAGTACAGCATGGCAAGAATAGCAATGAATATTCTGAATAAACCAAAGTCAAAATCTCTCAGCACTCCTGTACACAGAGAAACTTTTAGGAATCAGAAGCAAAAATTCACCTGTCATTGCAGTTACAATGAGCCAGACTCTGAGAAGTGTATATATTCGGCTGTCAACAGCCATGCTTATGTGGGGTGGAAAGTTTGGGGCCAAACAAATTAATTATCTAAATCAACGTGAAAGTATATCTGTGAGTAATTTGACAGCTGATCATAAGAGATATTTAGGTTTCTTCCCATACTCCTGGAGTTCACGCATTGCTGAGGTTGTCTTAATATCTCAAATGCTGTTTTCTTTATATGTATTTTCTGTTCTGAACACTGTATTGCAGGGCCCTCTGGCTGAGAAGTATAGAAGTGGACAGGCCTCCCTTCAGAGCATATCAAGATCATTCCTTAATTAGCTGGTGGATGCAATTTCATTTGAGAGACACAAAGTACTGGGTCTTTTTCAGGAACTGAATGCCTTGTTCCTTGTCATGTTAACTGAAGATAGCAACCCCTAGTCCCGAACCTGGCACTGATCAGTTTTACAGCTAAGGCACATGCCTGCGTGTAGACACATCCTCTTAGACAAAATCTCCTTGAAATTGTGACGGCTGTTTCACAAGGACTCAGGACACACTTGGGAAACAACATGGGTGAACCAGCCAGAAGCACAATCTTACAGTCGTGGTAACAGTAACTTGAATCTTGAAAGATTCCTGAAGAGATTTGGAAAAAAACAAAACCACTTTTCTTCTGTTAGTCTTGTCGAGTACATTCAGGTACCATTATTCTGGACATTTTTTTTCTCTTGCCTGTTGACATCTACCAATAAACTTATCTGTTGTACATGTGAGATATTTAAAGCTCAGGTCTAGCTGAGTTTTCTCATGCAATTTTTTTGCTTTCAATGTTTTAAAAAAATTAAAATACCACAAGGTTTAATTTAGTCAAGCGTGGGTTTTTTTTTTTGGTCCACTTTTGAATCCGTTTAAGTTTAGGGCCGATGCTAATTCTCCACAACATTCAGTTGTTTATTCCACAGCAAGTCACCCTGGTAGACAGAGCTGCCAGCAGATGACCGAATTCTCCGGTTGAGCGCATTGCTGGAGCGAAACACGAGCCAGGCTGCCCTCTGCGGGCGGTGATGGAGCACTGGGATGAATTGTTTTGCAACAGCTCATGGAAACTGATTACTACTAGTACAAGATTTCCACGTCTGAACACAGAATTTTGACGTATGCTGTATATGTAATGCCAAATGTAACAATCGGCTTTCTGCTGCCCGGTTGTTACTGCTGGAGAGGGAGAAGGAAATGCAGCCTGCACAGGTGGAATTACAGCAGTCAAGCACCCCAGGAACAAATAACAGCTGGACACGACACCACCTGGGAATTCCCAGGAGGCCCAGAGACTGGGGATAACAGCTTCTGAACATAAAATCAGAGAAACCAAATGGATGGAAATACTTCACTCGGCACATGAGCTGCCAGGCAGGAATCGAGGACAGTGTATTACAGCACCACTCCAAGATCTAATCCGGAACAGGTTCCATTATATTAGGCGTATTACAAACATAGGTCTGCTTACTTCAGCATTTCACAACATGAGGACTGAATGTCAAACTAGTCCAAAGCACCCTCAGGCAAAAGAACAGGCATGAGCAACAGAAACATTTCTGGATGACCCTGGGTCTACTACAGACTTCATTTGCTTTGCTTGTTGTCAATGGTGCCTCCAGCTCAGTTCCTTAAGGGCTTCATCCAAGTGCAGATGCTCGTTCCTACAGGGCTGATAACTCAGAAAGAATTCCAATGGATCAAATTGTACATACTTTTTCTGGAAAAGCAGTTTGGCTCAGAGGATAGCTTCTGAGCATGAAATTCGAACTGGAAGTGTTCAGATGGCTCCCTCTACCCTCACCTATAGGTAAAATAATGCAATGGTGATGTACACGGTCACTCTCACCTCTTTGGCAAACACAATAGAACTCAGTTAGTTGTCAAGAAGGGGAAGTCTTTGAATGCAAGACCCTTCCTAAATTCATTGGGGTTTAGTTGTTGAAAAGATGCAAATACTATGTGGGATGTGATAGCCACAGGGTTAAGTCAATGTCTTCATAAACTCAAACCAGTCCTGTAGCTTCAAATAACAGCATTTGAGAACCAAGTGGGACAAGCGAACTGCTAAGATGATGGGCTGTGGTGTAGCAGCCAAAAGCTTTTACAAGCCAAGTAACATGTAGCAGTTAAGCCCAGAGGTAACATTATGAGTTGGTAAGCTAACTCATCCTACACAGCATACATAGGGTTATTTTTTTCTCCAAAAAAGAGCGAGGAGGGAGACTCTCTGAACTTTGCTGCTTTGTGTCCTACAGATGAAACCAGGTCATCTGTGCCCTCTGCTGGTGCGAGCAGGTTCCTATCAAGAAGCCATGAATGGAACTCACAGGAGCTAGCTGGCCACCTTCCTGGTGTAACAAAATACTGAACATCACTGGACTTTTGTTGTGTAACTCTATGGACAGTGAACACTGGAGAGTGTTGTGACACTAGTATTTGGGCCTTTCTAGATAATTGTGCTATCAATAACTTAAAATTAATCACGAAGCCACAACCGAGTACCTCACACCATAAATATTTTAGACACTTGCTTCAAAATTAAGACATTTTACGATGCCAAAATTTAATATCAGACTGCATGAAAGATTTCAATCATGCTTCACAACAAAGACAGATGAACTGAAACTCAAAAAAACCCCTACTTTTAATTGCGGACTAATGCAAAATAGAGATCTGAAGGTTTCCATACTTGCATAGTAGTAGTGCACCTGAAATATTTTGCATAACACATATTGACTATCAAGATCAGCTTTTGCTTATGATTAAACAGATAATCTGATGACATTTTAGGGATTAACAGATTATAGCCCTAAATCCAAAGATGTAAGTAACAATGAAATCTTATTATGCATTAGAAAACAAACAATGCAGTCAGAGCTGATCTGAAAATTACTCAGAAATCTCTTAGTACGGTCAAGGCTAAGCACCTGAATTCTCCCCAGAAATACATGCAAATTCTGGTTGCTAGACTTCCCTTTGTGCAAGTACACATATGAATGACTGAGGGAACCAATTTACAGCAGCTGGACTGCTCAATTATTTTTTTCCAATATTTTTAGGGCAAAATCCAGTTTTATGTCTATTTATACCACATTCAGACTCTTGCAGTCATTACAGTTGCAATATAGCATAAACCCAGAAGTTTATCCTTAATCTTTTTGCTTCAACTTCCACAAGAACAAGTAAACCTGTGGTCCTGCTAACCTGCAGACTTCAGTGAAATTGGCTAAGCTGACGGATCATATTCGAGAGTATTTTATCTGGTTTCAATAATTTATATTCATATATACATATAATTAATATATTAATATATTAATGTCAAATATAAAAATATATTTGTATATTTATGTGCACTTATAAATATGTAATAATTTATACTAATTATATATAATTGTATATATTATTGCAGATACTGTATGGCAGAACATTCATATATTTACTTATAGAGGAAAGCTTGGATTATAATGCTTCCAGTGGAACAGGAACACTTGAGGAAAACATGATGTGTTTGGAAAATAAATGTCTCATTTCACTGGCAAGGTGTACTTCTGACCTCCTTGTGGTCTCCTTTACAACCCATTATACAAGCTAAAGCAGGGTAGCACAGACAGTGTAACTGAAGTACAACATAAGAAATAGCCTACTGGGCACACGTATTTGTCCATCCAGCCCAGTATTGTGTCTTCCACAGGAGCAATGAGTGATGGCCTACAAAGACTTGCAGATGTGACAGGTAAGCAATTGGACAATAGATTAATGACTAGGAACTTTGTAACCCATCAGAAGACAAATGAACGTCTCTACAGAAGGAGCAGATGTGCAGATGTGGAACAGGATGCACACAACACAAAATGCCTGAAAATGGGATTTAAAGAAATACTGCACGAGCTGATTACATGGTGCTACTAGCAAATCAGCAAGGAGGGAGGTGTTGCACACAGCTAAGACCACATACAACCAGCAAATTCATGACGGAAAATAACAGCGAACAGAAGCACATATGACATGACATATAACACACTGATTAAATTTGGGAGAAGTACAGTTTGGACTTCAATCTCACTGTATGCTCTTCAGTATCCAATGCACAGAATGCTTGCTTTCTATAATAAAGCCCAGAATCAGAAAGGTATGAAGATGACTTTAAACATCTCTACCCCTCCTCGAAAGCAGAGATCATGCTGAGTCACTAACACTTCATTCTTTATTTCATCCAAGTAGTCACTGAAAACGTAGATGTCAATCTGGTTATTATAAACACAATAAACTCCTGCGCAGAATATAAACAGATATTATGCATAGCTCTTCTAGCATGTTTTCATTCTGGGGTACAAAAACGCACCTTCCAAATCCTCAACCTCTCTGAAGCAAAAGTCCAGACTGCAGGAAGTTCTGTAATGTAGACAAATATATCCATTAGAGACTGGCCTGGTGCCATCAATCTAAATAGCAGAGAGATTTTCAGATAGAAAGGCTAGCACATTATCGCATTGTCTCACTCCATTTAAATTGATTTAATCTAGACAATTTCATTAATTTGTAAAAACGAGAAAAGTTCCCAAAAGCTCTATCAGTTAAAATAGCCTCACTTTCAAGCTGTGTCTTAACTCACATTCAAGCAAAATACTAACTCATTGTATATGCCACCCAAAAAAAAGAACTATCTTGCCAAAAAAAACCGCAACCCCAAATCAGCAGAACTCTGCTCTAAACAGTATTAAAACAGGTAGCAATACTTGTGTTTATTTCAGTGGAAACAACATCAAGCATCAGCAGGTGAAAATGTACTGTTGCGTATGACATGACATTGGTAGCCTCTCCGTAACTGAGTCATCTCCAGTTAAAACATCTCCAATGAGAACAAGAAGTATCCAAACAGCATGTAACCTCAGCTGAGTTCTTTTGCGCTGACACTGGTGAAATAATTTATCCATTATTTTCCAGTGATTTGCATTACTGCTGGTCTGCCAGTATTTATCTAATAGTCCCAGCAGTGAGAAATACCTCCATATACTTGAGAAATTTGAGATTACTTTAAAAGAGCATAAAAAAACCCGTATCTACAGTTTGCAAAACATACAAGCGCCCCAGACTGACTTCTGCAGTATGGCTATGTCATGGTTTGGCTACAAACTCAAGCTCAGTACATTGGTAAGTAAATGCAGGGTTATTTGCAGAGACTCAATTTGTTTAATAAGCTTAGGGATAATTATATAATTGTGATATTTTCTTTGTTGCCTTTACTGCAAGGCACTTCATATTGACAAGTTCTAATAAGTCACTTTTACAACTGAAACTTGAATTCCAACCACAATGAAATGTTCTGTTTAAAAAAAATGTTTTTATACACATCAGGCACTCTCAGAATAATAAGAGGCCCTCAAGCATTAGAAAAGCTTTACCTCACCATCTGTGAAGAGGTGACTTATGATTTCATAAGTTGCGAAGTACGCTTAGGAATACTGTCCCTGTTATAAAACTGTCTCCTTTTATATCTTCATGATATCTTACTGTTTCTTTATTCATTCTGCTGCTCAGAGATGGGAAGGCCCAGGCACACCCAAAAGACATTTTTGCAAAAACAAATGGATTGCAAAGAGCATTTTAAATTACGATGTTCTCTTAGACACCTTAATCAAGCACATGTTCCTTAAATCCACATTTTCTTCAGAAATGACGCAGGCTCCAAAATGGTATCTACGGTGAAAGAATGGGAAGGTCCCCATTAACATGGTAAACACCCTCACATTGATGGGAGAAAAGCTGTACTGCTACTCTGCCCACTTGCTGACAACATGTTTGCATTCAAACCTACAACTCATCATTTATTTTTCTTTTTTTAATGAAAGCAATACAAACCTTCAATACAAACCATATAAGCAGACTGAATGTAGCCCCGAACTGTACTTACAGTATAAAAATACTAATATAAATAAAAATAAAATTAAGTATTTACATATTAAAATATACATAGATATTAATAATAATCTGTATGTATTGCAAAACTATAGTAGATATCACTTAAATTCATCTGAAGAAGGGTTTGCCTCCTAGAGCACACTTAAAAAGTCTAATAGAACTTTAATAGAACTTTTTATGTTAAATCATAGACAATAGGCATGTTCCAAATGCAGCATCCATCCAGTTAATAATTACCTAAATGCAGAGATGGTACATATGTTTCATCATATGACTACCTACATAGAAAATTTACATTTCCTAAGAACTCCTATAGACTATAATTTGACAAACCCACAATAAAAAGAGTTAAAAAACCAAACGTAATTACCTTTTTAATTTATGTTATTAGATATGTCTGGATTTTGAGGAGGAAATAGCTAGATCTGCTCCTTAGCAACTTCAGCAAAGGTGTCCACATACAACTAGTATTTACTTCCATACAGTACTTGGACTGTAGCTCTCCATGCCTGCAAAGCATGGAGGCAGTAACAACAATCAGTACAGCAGAATCATTAGTAAGACTTCATCACAAGATCAAGTCACAGTCAGACTTTCCAGATGACACAATTTAACACAGCAGTTAAATAGTAGTTTTGTCCTGTCTTTTGATTAGTCTCTCTCTGCTTGCTCCTAGGATATGAGGAAGTTGGTGTTCATTCATCTCCAAAAATTAATGAGAAAGTTTTTCTCCCTTTGGTACTACAGGTTCTCTTCCCTTTCCCATACTGGTCTGTCACCTTCCCAACATTTCACTCTGCTCCCCCCATGCCAAATCAATCCTGTTCCCCTACTTCCATTTGCCCAGCACCCAAACACAATCCCATGAATTGTAGCTGTTCCCAAAACATCACACCACCCACCAGCTACATCTATAACCTCTGCTCACCCCACCTTACCTCTGCTTTTCCTGTGGCATGGAAAATGGCAGGGATAATCGTCTTCTCTGAAGTATTTGGCTCGGAGATGAAGTAAAGCCCTCTTTGTCTCCTTCAAAGTTCTGGGGAAAAAAAACCAGCAGAGAAACAGGTAGCAAGCATGGTGCCACAAGCCCCAGAAGGACCGTAGTCAGCCAGGACCGTGCCACCAGCCCCACCGGCCTCTCACCCAGCAGCAACAAGATGTCACTTGATTTTCTTAGCTTATCACCCTTACGCTGCTTTGTGGAGAGCTGGCCATTTCAATGTTTCCCTGAGGACCCCACAGTCCCTGCAGACGGTGACAGATCCCAACTGTCCCAGCAGACAGCAAGCTGGACCTTCATCTACCCACGCCAGCACTGCTCCCTATCTGCGCCGTGCTGGCAGGTGAGGGTGGAGGCGGTGGTCTCCTCATGAAGCACAGAGACCTTTGTGGAAGCCTGATGCCAGGCCTCTGGGCACAGAGACAGGGGTGGCGGGCGCCCCTGCCCCCTCGACCCCTTGCCCGGGAGTTGCCCGCAGAGGCGGGGGTCCAGCCCGCGGCACCCCGAGCTCGCTGCCCGCTCCCAGGCCCAGCTGTGTCCCACACTGCCTGCACCCTGGGGGCCGGCACAAGCGGCCCGGTTCGATCGACAATGCCAAGGGCAAGACCAGCGGCGTCCCCGCCCGGGCGGCAGGACGGCGCTCTCGGCTGCCCAGGCCCACGGGCCGCGGGCCAGGCCGCCGCGGGCGGAGCGGGACGGGCTGGGCCGGGCAGGGCCGCCCGGCCGGGCCTCCCCGCGGCGCGGCTGGCTTCGTGCGGGGGGTGGCGGCCCCTGCAGGCCGCGCCGGGGCAGACACCCGGAGCCTCGGCAGCCGGCGCCGCAGCCCGGCGGTGTCAGTGCCACGGTGTCCGCCGGGGAGCGAGAGACAGAGCCGGCGGCCGCTCGCCCACCCGCCCGATCCCCGCGGCCAGGCCCCCGCATGCAGCCCTCACCCTGGAGCGGCGGCGGCGGATCGAGGAGCTCTCGCGGTCCTCCCGGCAGCGGCTGCTCCAGTCGCGGGACAGGATGTTCTCCAAGTTCACCTCCATCCTGCAGCACGCCGTGGAGGCGGTAAGGCCGCCGGCGGGCCCGGCCACGCCGCGCCGGGGATGCGAGCCGGGCCTAGACGCCGAGCGGGCCCCGCGGGGAGGAGCGGCAGGGGGGCTCGGCCCGCTCCCTAAGCGCGGTGCCCCTTCCCCGCCGCCTACCCCGGGGTCTGCTGCCGGAGCAGGCCTGGCCGTGAGGGGCCCCGCCGAGCCGCGGCATATCCGCCGGCAGTCCGCGGCCCCGCCGGTGCCGGCTCGCCCCCGCCGCGGGGTAGGGAGGCGGAGGCCGAGGTGCCCGGGAGGGCCTCGGCCAGCGGCGGGCCCCGCGGGGAGCCCGGGAAGGGGACGGATTGCCCCAGCGCCAGCCGGGGCTGCCGGGAGAGGAGGGAGCGGCCGCTGCCCGGGGCTCCGCGGCGGGCCCGGGCGGCCCCAGCGCAGCCCCCGTGGCCGGCGGGAGCAGCCTCCGGGCTGTCACTGGCGGGAACCGGCCTTCCCCGTGGGCCCCGGTGCCGCGCGGCGGGCGTGAGGGCGGCCCTTGCCCGGCCGTGCCGGCAGCTTTCTGCGAAACAAATACAAAAGGAGGTGAATTCAGGAAACTCCTCAGGGTTTTTTTTCATGTCGTGGCTGGCAGACAACAGCAGTCGCCGTTTTGGGTGCTTTTGTGTGATGTTATCTCTTCCAAACCCACGTTTTCATCCCTGGTTTCTTTTTTAATTGGGTGGAGTGGAAAGGGAGCCCGAGGGGACCTGGGGCGGTGTATGTTCAGCTGGATTTCATCATGGAGACTCACACATCTGTGCCCATCGCCGCCCTGGGCAGAGGAAAGCAGCAGGGCCTATTTCTGAAGCTGCCATTTCTCTAGGCCGCACTCATCTTATCTTGCTTATCAGCACTTGTTTACTGTTTACAGGATTTATTTTTGTTTGCTTTTTGGTGAGGTGGGGTCCTGGTAGTCACGTCTCTGGCTTTCAGCACCTTTCTCAGTAAGCCAAGACACCTACGGGACCGAGTTTGAAGAGGTGCATCTTTGGTTAGGTGTGAAAAACTGGCAGTGAAATGCTACTAGAACTGAAGGCAGCAAGTGTTGAAGGAAAATAGTTCAAACGGTTGAAAAAAGAGCCTGCACGCCAAATTCTACCTCATGTGAGGGGCACCCTTTGTGCATTAATGTATGCCTCGATGCTGCCGTTACTTGAACATATGCTTGACTTTATGTGTGCCTGTAGTTCTGGTCTTTAGCAGGACTGTTCAGGTTTTAAAGTTAAGCATTTATTAATTAATTGCAGGTTCCTAGTTTGCTGTTTCAGGGGTAGAGTGGCAATTAGAAAGGAATATTTTAAATAATAATGAAATGACTTATTTGAAAACTCTCTATGACCTCATATGAATGCCTTCCATAGACAGTGCTTTCATGGGAGGAGAAAGAGAAATGAGTGGCTGCCTGACTAAAGAAATCTTGTTGCGGTGAGCTGTGCCACGTTTTGAATAAGAGTGGATGACTGAGTGATACAGGAGGGGAGGAGAAGTTATTCTTTCAGGCCTACTGATTCAAGATATCTAATAAAAGTTACTCCTAGAAGAATGTTTACATTATTGATGGCGTACAAAAAATAAAAAAACCTGCATTTAGGACTAGGAAAAATGAATGAGTTGAACGGAAAAGGGGAAAAGTAAAGATAGTAGGACCAGACAATCTTTTGTAATTAAAAACATAAACAAACCTCACAACCAAGTTGATAACATCATTTTGCAAGTGACTGCTATCAAACAACGTGCTATATGTCCTTGCTCAACTCTGGTGTCCCTTTTAGAATTGCCTCATCCTGCTAACACCACTGTGAAGGACCTTCTGATAATAAATACTGTGCCAAATTGCATTTACAGGGTTGTGACAGATACCAAGCACCACATGCCGGGAATGAAACATGGGATCACAAAAGCACAAGGATGTTAAGAATGTTTCTTACTTTAGCTAGGAAGTTTGACCTAGTAATTCAGACACAGAACTGAGACACAGAAACTTTTAACCAGTTTGGGGGCTGTATGACTTCAGATCATTGTTTCATTCTCTCTTTAACTAAAGTATGTGGGCTACTCAACTCTGCTACTCTGAAAATGAAAACTCGATGCTGGCTGCTGTTTTCAGAACCTAGATAATTTGGAGCTTCATTTTTACTTGCTGTTATTGCTCATGCAACCTCAAGTGGACTCTGTTTCAGCCCTGAATATCAGCAACAGAACTGGTAACTAAGATATAAACCCTCAAAGGTTTTGTGTGCCTACCTCCCAGAGGAATTCAGTTGCAGCTGAACAGTTTTCAGCTGAGCTAGACACTTAAATACACTTGAAGAAGTGTCCAGGCTTAGCTTTCATTGGTAGGACTACTTTTAAATCAGAATTGTTCGGGTAACCCTTCTACGCTGTCATTTTGCTTGCACATCACTTCTTTAATGCTCCTGTCCTGCCTCAGGGCCCGTGGGCCTGCAGACTTTAGAGATGTATTTAAATAGTAAGAGTTCCTACATTGTTAGATAATCATTGTTATCTTACCCTCAATATGCCATCTCTCTGAACTATGACGAGGAGTTCCAAAGGTTGACAGTCTGATACACACAGGAGTATTTGCCTTTAACTTGTTGTGAGTGTACCGCTCTTTAATTGACCACCTTCATGACAGGGCTGTGATGAGGCAAACGTAAGGGACCAGTTGCTTTTTATTAAGACGTTTTCTTACCTTGAATAACTCAAAACAGTCTTTTCTGCCTAAATTGTCCAAGTGTGTGAAATCATGTTCCTGATGTTCATTAAAACTGAATCCTAATTTTTGCCACCTCTTATATGTCAATCCTGCCAGTATTTTAGATATTTTTTGCCCTTTCTGGATTTCTCTGCAGCATCCAGATGAGCAAGCACCACCGTGGTACCATCCTGACAGAGCATCCTTAATTGAATTGAGTGGGTTGGTAAGAATGGTGGAGAGGACTGCAGTTACCTCACTTCAGGGCAGAATAGAAATGTTGTTACTTTATGAGTTTAATATTAATGAATTTGTGACAGTTTATATATGGCTCGTCCCCAAGATGTTTCCTCTTTGCTGTGCATTTCTGATACACTTTCATCCAAAACGTATTCCAAGAGTGCTGCATTCTCAGCAACATACAAAATGTAGTGTACAATAACAAAGCAGCAAGTGAGACTTACTTTTTCTCTTATCTTGTGCTCTTCACTCATGTTTCCCTAGACAAAATAGCTTGTCTGTAAAGTGGTCACTCAGTGTTCAAAGAACTTTTGTTTGTGTTTGACTTGGGCTTTCAGGAGAGGTTTTCTCTTAATAGTGAACTCAAAAGGATGTTTTTGAGCTGTGTACCTTGAAACCTATGATTTTGGTTGTTTTGAATTTTGCAATTTACTGTTAAACAAGATTATTTATATCACGCTTTTGGTATCTGGGAGTGAATTTAGATTTTGGTGTCTGCTGCACATTTTTGGGACCCCTCTCTACCAGCCTATATCCACTGTAGCCACCAATTCCACTGTATCTCTTACACTGGTACCTTAACGTGCTTTTAAGTAGCTTCTTTTCTCTTTGTGTTTTGAGGCAAAACTGAACTTTGAAAGAAATTGAGTAACTTGCTACAGGTGCTGCTCCAAAATCATTAACTGCATAACTGCTCAAAACAAGATTTATTCTTTTTGAACCCGCTTTATTTGATGTAATGACCCACATTACTGATGGTTGCTATTAACAAATTCTGATGATGAAATTTAATGCATGGCTTGCAAGCACGTGCAGTCTTAATTTTATATGTGAAAGCACTGACCCTTATAAACTGTGGATTTACAAGCTGAAGAAATAAAATAAACCTTCCAGCATTAGTCCTTTTTCAGATTTTCCCTTGGGGCAAACCTTCACACTGGTAGAGTATTAAGATCGAAGAAAAACATCAAGTGACTGCTGTAGTTTTTCTTGTTTCAGTCAGGGGAGTATGCACGTACTTCCCCTTCATTTCTCTTTGACCCAGTTTCCGCTTTCTTTTTCAGCCTGGCAGCTGACCAGCCAGTACCTGTTATTTTTATACAGTGTTTTCTTTACTTTGTAAACTTGTCCAAAATATATTGAGGGATATCACCAGCTTCCGTTGTTTCCATTGTTTTCAGTATTGAATTGCACTTCTGAAAAGCGTACATGAAAAATATGACAATTATTTTTACATGCATAAAGGAATTGCTGTTAAATACTGAATATTTATTAGTTTCTTTGCTCTTGACTACTTTTTTTCCTGCCTAAACACAAATTCTATATACTTTTGAAAACTACGTGGAACTGTATTTTGGACAGATTTTATAACGAGCAGACTATAGTTCTGGTCAAAGATCTATAGTTCTCCTGAGAACAGCACTTTTCCTGGAAGGAGTGGGGTTTGATCATTAGTAACGTATTGTCACCAGAATGATAAGGCAGCATGTGTTAAGTTTAGCTCATAAATGAGAACACTCACTCGCTCACTCCCAGGAAGCTTGACTACTGGAGTTGGGGACCAGATGGAAGAGCTAATCAATGTCTGCTCAAATGGGCTGGTTTTTAGTAGTGTTCAGTGAGTTTTGGCTATTTGATATACCAACACCCACACTGCAGTCTTTAAGATGCTGCGTTGGTTTTTTTTTACACAAAGGAGAACTTCACTTTGAGATTAGGAATCAGTAGCTGAAAATCAGTAAGAACATATGTAATTACATCAAAATGAACTAATATAACTGCCAGAAATAATTGCACTTTTAAGGTAATTCCTTCAAATTAGACCAATAGCAGGTATTAATGGCTTTCACAATGAATTTTGTTTTGCTTCAGAATCTTTATATAAGTATGTGTACTTTTATGAAAGGGTGATTACTCAGATTGGCAACTGTAATGTATTTCATCTCAGCTGGTAGCTAATAATTCATCCTAAAATAGAAACTACAACTTCATCCTAGAATTACCTGTCCTAGTAGGGTTAAAGCATGTCAACCAAGTGTTTGGGAGCTTACATTTTTCTAATCCTTTCCAGTGCTGGGCTTTGTTTGTGTACAAGCTGGTATCTTAGTCTTGGTCTTTACCTTGATCTTGTATCTGAATAACTAAGTTAAGAGGGTTGGGTTTTATTTTATTTTTTTGTCAGTAAAAACATTTCTTTCAGAATAATACGTAGCATTGCTGGAGTTACATCTCTATTAAATATTCCCTGGAATAGCTGTGCTGTAAAGAGCAGATTTATACTGGGTCCATCTGCAGTGGGAAGAGGAATTTGGGGGTGGGAGTATTTGAGGGGTGGAGATATTTTAACTGAACAAGTAAGGAAATACAATTTTTTTATATTGTTAGGAGTTGCTGAGTCTGGTAGCCCAATGCAGGTGAAGCTGCCACAGCTTGGTATCACTAGGTCCATTTGGTGGCAAGGTTGATCTTATATGCCCAACAGGCGTGCCTGTGCACACAAGCATAGGTGCACACACATGCTAATAGTATCTCTGTTTGGTATCTCTGTCTTGCAGTCCTTGGTCAGAGAAGACTCTGTGAAATCACTGAGTATTTTAATAAAAAAGGGCAGGACCTGTCCCTGAATTACCTCTTCACCTCTGAGAGGAGTCCCTGGAGGCATTTGTTGGGAGGGAGAATGTCTCCATCCACAGTTCTCTCCTGTGGTGGATAAATTATTGACAGTGCTGAGAAGCGAAATCCTTTTCCCGGCACTGCTCAGGGGCACTAAATTCATCTCGAGGCAGATGAGGCTAGAAGAAGTGGAGAGGAAAATCACATCAGTCAAGGATAAATCTTTAATGTTATCTATCATGTAGTTACTTTGGAAATAGAGTGGTCTGAAAGGCCCGGTATTCCTCAAAAGTGTTCTGTGTGCCATTCGTCAGCCAGAGTTGAGGTTTTGGTGTAGTTTTATTACAGAAAGATGCAAAATGATCATTACATTGCTTGAAATACACATCTACAGCAGCAAATGTGACATATGAAGCATGATACAAAATATCATGTGCTCAGTCTTTGGTTTGTTTGTTTGTTCTTCTGAATTTCAGTAACCTAGTAAACTTCATAGTAAAATAAACTAGTTTTGTCCAGTGTGTGGTGTCCTGATACTTATTCTGTGGTAGCTGGTGTGCTAAAGTGCTACTTGCAGTGCCCAGTTGTGGAAATACGGAGTCCACAGACTGTCAGGGAATGGATAAGCAATGTCAGTTTGAGTTCCTAGTTGCCGTTTTTGAGGGCGCGTGTCCACACAGGATGCAGGCGTAGATAGTTACCAAGCACCACTACTTTTTTAAAGTCTTGCATTTCAAAGTCCTGTGTGCAAAGGGTCATTAACAATTAGCATTCCACTTTCTTATCACGGCAGGGCATGCTGTTCATATACTGGGCTGCACGTCTTTACCAAGATAAATTTAAGTGTCATTAAATTCAAGGAAAAAAAAAAAGGCTGATGTGGAAAACTTGCAAGGCTTTTTCAAAGAGGCCAACACTACCCAGTGAAGACTATACAGATGTTGGAGCCCTGTGCTTCTGTTTGTCCAAGAGCTAAAGCAACTCAGCACTTTTTAGACCCTACAAGGAGACACTAGAGGAATTCAGAGTTATTAATCTCAAATGTATCTGTAGCTTCTGGGGGGAAAACTTTTTCACTGTGAGGGTTACTGAGCCCTGGCACAGGTTCCCAGAGAGGTTGTGGAATCTCCATCTTTTGAGATATTCAAAAGCCATCTGGACATGGTCCTGGGCAGCCAGCTCTAGGTGGCCATGCTTGAGCAGGGGAGTTGGACGAGATGGCCTCCAGAGGTCCCTTCCAACCTCAGCCACTCTGTGATTCTGTAAAGGACTGGACTTCATAGCCTGTCGGGATGGTTCGACTCCTTATCCTTCCCAAAATGGACACACCAACTTATACATGGGATTCTTTCTGTTTGCCCACAGGTCTCATTGTTACAATCGTGTCAAGTGATAATCCTTTATTTCAGGATTGCATATAAAAGAATGACTTGAGGACTTGATTGTCACAAAAAAAGCCTTAAACAAGTAGGATTAGGCCTCAGTACCAACGGACCCCCATGATCTGTTGAGTGGTGGTGGTTTTCCCTATAGAATTCCTGATTTTACCAGCTCTGAACATTTTACGTTGTGGTTACAAATTCAGTGTTTGCCTCAACTCTCTCTTTGGAGAGCAGAGTGGTAAAATGATCATGGTGCTTCTTTTTTCACATGATGCCTGTGGTATAATGGGCTGCAGGGCACCTAGTTCTCAAGCTCAGTGAAAAAGGAACACTACTGATGTCGACTGGGTGGGAGGCTGTTTTGTTCTTGCAGCATGTTATTCCTGGATGCCAGTCATGCCCACCCAGCCATCCCAAATTCCTCCAGAAAAGAAGAAACTTCTTTTTCTTTCAGAAATTAAATAAGAAATGTGTTTGTTAAAAAAACCCTACCTGTCAAGCTCTGGGGATGGGCCTGATGTTCAAAAAAAACAAAAAGAAGGAAACAAAGATATTTTAAAAGTTTTGATTAACAGGAAAAAAAGGCATGGCAAAAACTGTGTGAAGCAGCTAATTGGTATTTTTAAGGGACCAGAGGGAGAGGGCAGAACAGAGCATACAGAAAAGGAAGGTGGCATCAAGAGCAGATGTAAAATAACATGATTTTTTCTTGAAAGCCAAAACTCTGAGATCAGTTAAAACCCATGTTTCTAGTGTTGCTTTGCTGTATGAACAATTGCTTTTGTTGCTTCAGATAGATTGTCTGGTCATAGAGACATGACAGTGATTATTACTGATGTTCACAAGCCAGGCAATATGACATGGGGCTTATGTCATCAATAATGTATGTAGTCCTTGTTAGAGGTAAAAGAGCACAGAATAAGAATTGTAGCACTAGTCTGTAGCAGTTTACTTCCAAGTATAAGATAAAATTCAATTTAATCTCTGAGGAAATATGTTGTTTCATTCCTAACTGCTTTTTGTTTGTTTGTTTGTTTTTTTCCCCCATAGCTCGCACCTTCCCTTCCATTACAAGAAGATTTCGTTTACCACTGGAAAGCAATCACCCATTACTACATAGAGACATCAGGTAAAAGAATAAAACATTCTGGGTTTGTCTCTTTACTGTGAAAACTACAATTCCCAATTTCAGTGTTGTTAAAAATTAAAGATTAAGAAATACTAAAATGAGTCACGTCTTTTATCAAAATACCAACAATAATAATTAGTAATTAAAATTATTGTGTACCTGCATTCATCCCTTAAAAAATAGGCATGAACAACGATGGAGGGAAGGTCTTCTTTCCTGAGTACCATGCAGACAATTGTACCTTTTCACGTCTGCCCCAATTTCTGTCTTCATGTATTCTGTTTAATCCAAACAGACAACTACAGAAATGTAGTCCTGGCTCTTAACCTTTTTATTGTTTCGCATCAGGGATTTTCTTTTTCATTCCAAGATTTTAACAAAAGTAATTTTGTAGTCATACATTTTACCAGACATACCTGAATTCTGTGTGCTCAGTATTAGGTATTTGTTCTTTAGTGTGTTGTCTCCATGAAAAGTATTTTGATAGCATAGCTCTGAAAAGTGAATTTTGGAGCAGATTTAGAACACGTTTTGTTAAAACTTATACAAACCTTATTCTGCTCTTCTAAAAAATGGGTATTCTGATGAAATGTGACTGTAGTTACTTTTTCTTAAACTCTTCCCTGGTTTCCTACAACAGTTATGCAACATTTAATTTTTTATTTTTTGGTCCTAGTTGTTAAACTATTAAATTTTTAAAAGTGAATGTTACTATGCTTTCCTCCAGCTTATTAGCTCTGCATTTCTGCTAGAGTAGCTATTGAATCTATGTTTGTGTCTGGACTGGTGATCTTGTTTATATCAGTATTTACTCTTACAAGCTGAAACTCGACCCTTGGTTCTAAATACCCATCTTTTGGAACGCTATGTGATGTTTCCTAAGGTAGAAATGACAGGGTGGTAGGGGAAAACTGATACCTGCGATTATGTGGTGCAGAATAAAAGCTGACCTCTCTCCCAGACTTTCAAATGTCTTGTGAAAAACAAGTTCCCACTCAGTAGATGTATTTCTGTCCTGTGCAGTGGGCACAGAATTATGCCTAGGAAACTCAAGCAAAACACTCTAGGCTAGCTGGAGGTTGTGGTAGAGACCAAAATCACTCTGACATGGCAGTTTTCCGTTGTGATCCTTTTGCCATTCGCATGCAAGTGACAGTTATTTTTAGATTATTGCGTAAGAAGTAGTAATAATTTCCTTAGTGGGATAGTTGTTCAAGTAGAATTTAGCTGAAAAAAATAAAAAGGAAAATCTGCACGCGTGGACGTGCTCTACAACATGTTAATGCCAGCTCCCACTGCCACTGGCATAAATCCACAGCACTTTCATCACTTTAGTATAAAGAAATCAGTGTCTTACGCTTTTCTTCATAAAGTTTGACAGAATGCTGTCTTAATGCAGAAAGTATAAAAGACAAATCTAAAAACTTTTGAAGAACGAACAGCATTGACTTTGGGTTTCCTTTGTTGTTATCATTAGAAAAAACGTTTATTTAGTTATCTAGTTTGTAAAGGAACTGATCAGCTGCAAATTAAGCTGATGTTAGAGGCTGTTTATAGATTTCAGAATACTATGTGAAGAGTCAGAGAAAGTTACCAGGACAGGGTGGATACTAACCGGAAGATTGAGAGTTGAACCTTTCTCTCCTTAAGGTTGGATTCTGCCTGTAAAAGCTTTCCTTTTTGACTGTGCAATTAATACATGTTTTGAAACTTGGCATTTCACCTTTTCCCCATTGCAAGGTTAGATATCTGCCTAATGCATATTGTAGTTTACAGTTCCAGATATGGTTCTGAAAATTCAGTTTAAGATGTGTTAAAAAACTTACATACTATATATAAGATTCTTTAAATGAGTGGTCATGTTTTTACATCTTAAATTTGGAACTAAACTTAAGAAAAATGAAGACAATATTTTAATCATTCCTAATTTGCACATCTCTTCTATTTAGATGACAAAGCTCCTGTGACTGACACCAACATTCCTTCTCACCTGGAACAGATGTTGGATATTCTTGTTCAAGAAGAAAATGAGAGAGAATCAGGTGAAACAGGACCATGTATGGAGTATTTGCTACATCACAAGATTTTGGAGACACTCTACACACTAGGAAAAGCTGATGTATGTACTTCTCAGCAGAGCAAGTGTGTGAGCTCCTAATTGTAATAGGGACTGAAGTTCTACAGTAGGTGGTAGTGTGGGACACTGAACTCTAGCAAATAGCTGTTTGCTTATGTTACCAACATATTACAAATAACAGTCTTTTACAAGTGTGATCAAAGTGAGACAACCAGTGAGATGCTGACTAATGCAGAACCCTGAGACTTGTTAGTCACGACTCTGATAATATTGGCTGTGAAGCTTGAAGTTGGAGAAACATTTTTGTTCCGTCTAGAATTTTTCTGGCTTCTACAGGACAGTATTATCCCTCTGTCCTTTGTTAAGTGTTGGGAGATTCTTGAGTGAAAAGTGCTGCATTAAATACAAATTTTAATTTTTCTGAATGTGATCAGTTACTGCTCAGAAAGACTTCCATGTCAGAAAGCATTCATTTAAGCTGATCCCCAGACAGTTTTCACATGGATGTGATATGAATGCAGCCCTTGACAATGTTGTCTGGTTCTTCTCATGTCTGCCGTATGGCACATGTGAGATTAGCTTCATGGTCTTGGTGTATTCTTGTTGCTGTTTTTCTTGTCAGACTTATAAGCTGAAATGTATGGGATTGGATGGATCATGGGGTGAAATAACTTGGCAACCCTTGTGCTAGAACTTTTTGTATTGTGATGCAGGTGCAGTTAGGAAAGCATGGTGTATCCTGTTCCAAGGATAAATGGGGCTTTCCATGGTTTCATTCTCAGTCAGTCTTTTACACATCGTCCTGAGTTTTTAATCTACTCAATTTTACATATGTAGATGATGTAGGATACTAGCTGTCTGAGCTTCCTTGCTCTGGAAGGACCAGAGCTCTACAATTCCTATTACTATACCAGCTGTCCTACGATCAGGCTAAGATACCAAATGTATTGAAAATACTTGCTCAGAAATACAGCACATTCAGTAATCTATAAACTTTGTCAAGAAACCAAAATGAAATGGTGACATATGTGAAACGGGTAATTAGTAGTATGTTTCTAAGAGTTGCGAGAAGTCATTTTGCACTCATTCAAATACGCCTTTACAAGCAATTCCTGTACAGCCTGTCTTTATACTTTGCCACTTGTGAGTTGATACATCTGAAGTAAATATGCAGTTCAGTGCTTGCAAGATGTTGCAAAGATCTGTTGCAAAAGAATAATATCCTTTCACAGCAATCACTTAGACTTATTACAGTATCATAGATGCACCCTGATGGTATGCATTTTGCCATTCTTTTCAACGGATTGCTTGACAACTCAGTGATAATTAGGAATTAATAATCTAGGGTTAATTACCTTGGAAGGAGAACTAGGTTAGGCAGTTGTCATTCCTGTCTGTTAGCACCCGTGCTCCATTCACCCGTGCAGTGAGCCAGATGAGGGAAATGATGTGGGTTAAAACTAACCTATGGAATGACAACATTTATTAACATGGTAGAACACATTAGAGTCAGGGGGGATTTAGCTAGAAAGGAAAGTACATAAAGGACCACCAGCCATCACATCTCATGGAGATAAGAAAGTACTTTCATGTGACATGGTGCATGAGGGACAGCAAAACATGTGTGTGGATGTTCCATAGATATTTGTGATTTATATTCTGCTGAATCTCAGGGAAAACCAGCTTTCTCTCGTCCTGGAACATCTGTGCATTTATAAACACTTTATCTGTCTAAGTTTAATTGCTCATGAATTTAAAAAACCTTTTGTAGGCAATAAGATGTTTTGCGGCACAGTACTGTAAAAGACAGCTGACCTGTAGCCAATTAATTCAGAGTTAATTTGCCCTTATCACTGTATTGATAGGAAATTTTTCCTGGAAAGATTGGTAGAAGTCTTCACTAGAGCAATTAACTGAAAGTATGAATAATTTGAAAAAGAAAACAGTAATGAGATGCAACATTTTTTGTTGATCTCTGTTAATACCGATAAAAGGAATGTGTTAACAGATGATGATTCTTTTAAAAAATACTTTTGGATAAATTATTGCTGTTTAATTAGCCATTTTGCTTGGCAAATTTGCAGCTATGTTTCTCTTCGCATTTGTTATATTTTTGTTATTGTTCATCTGTTTTTCTTTCAGTGTCCTCCAGGAATGAAACAGCAAGTTTTGGCTTTTTATACAAAACTTCTTGGAAGGATACGGCAACCTCTTCTTCCCCACATAAACGTGCATAGGCCAGTGCAGGTACTGCTCAAATTTTAGATTAAATATGTTTCGTATGAGAAGTTTCTTTTATTCTGCTGTAGCTAATGGTATCTTTAATTCTTGCATTGTCGAGTGAGTTAAAGAAACTGCTCAAGTGCAGTATCAGTTTTAATGTATTAATGATTAGAGCCTTGTACTGCCACTACAATGCGAGTCATAAGTAATAAAGAAATCTTGTTTGAAGCAATCTAATCTAGAGCAAATGTTCTAGTCCACAATCATACATCATTGTAGTATGTATATAGAAAAAGAATTCAGTCCGTCATTCCTAGAAGAAGCTTTAACTTACTCCCTGTCTTAATTGTTCACTTTTCTTTATGTGCTAGAAATTAATCAGGCTGTGTGGTGAAGTTCTGGCAACACCAACAGAAAATGAAGAAATTCAGTTTCTCTGCATAGTATGTGCAAAGCTGAAACAGGATCCGTACCTGGTCAACTTCTTCCTTGAGGTGAGTAAATCAAATCAAATTTTCCAGGTGTATTTACAGTGTCACACACAAAATCTAATAGAGAACTGGAGGTATCACACTGTGCTTCATAGCTTAGTTTTCATTCACTCTGTGATTTTTTTTTTCCTGTGATATTAGAAGGTTTGGTTTTGTTTTTTTTCTTCCAGAGACTTGATACATCTGATTATTTTTACTAGAATTCCATTTACTCACAAATATACCTGCCTGGTCCTTGTCCTTTGTAGTGAAAGTGCCTTGAGAGTAGGGATATGAATTGTAATGTAAAGTACTATGTGCAGGAGACCTTGGATTTCTTATGTTGTTTTGTCTTCAGCCCAATAAAGGCTAAGGGACAGATTGCATAGGGCATTGAAACCTTGCAAGTTGCTAAGTGTTCTGCAGGATTGGGCCCTTATTTGGTAGTGGCACATATGGTCTAGCTGCAGTGCCAGCTCACAATCTACAATATGACATTATTTTCTATCTGTAAGAAAGCCAAATATCTTTACTCCCTCTTCGAACTTAACATGTGGCATTGATGAAATCAGAGTGGGAGGAGAAAGAATTTCTAGACTGACTTTCTGTTCCCATTTAGAAGGAGCATATAAAAGTTTAATTTATAAAAGTCCATTTAGAAATGCCTCCTGCTCCCACTTTGATGTTTCCTATGGTGACACAGTATTAAGCACGTGATACATAGGTGAAAAGATGGAGAAATAGTGTCCTTCAGGAATATTTTGCAAGCTTTCCGCAAACGTGATCTGTAACAGCAGATGCTGTTAAACTGCAGAGATGCATTATTTTCCATTGAGTATATGAATATCACTTATAAGTCAGTAGTAAAGAATCCATCTTGAGTTTATTTTTACCCTAACTAAATACCACCCTGATTGCCATTGTATCCACTGTAGTTGTACAAGCAGTAGATATGGTGTAAGGATTGAAAAGTTAGTGTTTAAACATTAGAAGCACTCAGAAGCAAGCTACTAGATATATTACATGCAGAATATGGTAGAAGTCCAAACCAGGATTACTTTTAATGTCATTTACGTAAGTTGTATGGTTTAAAAAGAACCCTCTGAATGACTCTTATACTCAAATAATGCCCTTGAAATCAAACCTGAGAACCCCAATCATAAGAACCACAAGTGTTTTGTCAGACATTAGTGTTCTTCCCCAAAATAGCAGTATTACAATATTAAAAATCAGACATGGAAAACCAGATGATTCCGAATTTCAAAGAGATCTCTAGTTTCACAAAATGCTGGCCATAGAGTTCAGGCAAGCTGAAGAACGTTTTTTGTAGCTCCTGTTTCTTTGACAACATTATTCTAAATGTCGTAGCCTGAGGCATATGTCTTTGCAGCTTCTGATAGTTGTTTCCAGATAGGTACTTGGGGTGCAGAATTGTCCTTTATTAGAATAGAATATTCTGATTGTTCACATCTATGCCTCTTAGAGGTGCTATTGTTGTGACTTGATAGCTGTTTCTGACCATGAAAGGGTAAATTTACAGAATTCTGTGTGGCATTTATCTCTCAAATCTCCAACTGAAATGCAGATACATCTCTCCAAAGCAGTCTGTATCTGTTAGTTTTGCTTCCTTCTTTGAGTTTTCCTGATCAGTTTCTACAGTATTTTATGAACATAAAAAAATGAGTATGTACAAACCCAGGATTTCCTTTGTATGATTCCATATCAGATAGTTTGTTGATATTTTGGTAAAATCTTTCACCTGTATTGCTTAACCAATAAGGTTATATGGCATAACTGTATCTCTTGAGCAAGTTACTTTTGTTGTGGAAATAAGAACTCGGAGAACTGCATTCTACTTTCTTAAACCTTTAAAATCCATATACTAATTTTATTTTGGCCTTAATTCATTCTTTTCTTTAAACTGAGTTTTCCTTGTTCATACATACATAGGAATGTTTCACTTATCACCTTTATCTCAGTCATTATATTACACTAAACTTGTTACCTCATGTTTCTCCGTATTCGTTTATTCCTTAGTTGCCTCTTCTCTTATCTTGCCTCTTCATCTTATGCAAGATACTCCTTGCAACTGATTGTTCATGCAAAGGGACACTTGATTCTCTGTGTTTCAATTTCTGCTCTTGAGACCTTAAACAAGTTCTAATATAGTGTCCGTTAAAAAGTTGTATCTTCATTCTATAAAATGAACAATAGTTTCACTATTCACTTCTACTTTCATTACTACATGTTATCAGCTTTATATTTCTCACCATGAATTAAGTAGAGATTCTCATTAGCTGTGATATCACTTGATTTTTTCACAGAATTCTTTTAAAATCTATCTGAACTTAGACATGGTATCATCCACCAGCGATTTTGAAGCTCTGATAGTCACATAATACGAAAATATAAAAATGTATTTTTATATTGTCTGCTCTCTGTTGATGCTGAATTCACTTAGAGGAGTACTTTGTCTAGAAAGCATTGAATATATGTTTTATGTAACCTTTTCTATTAGGTCATTCAGGATCCTGTTTTGCACCTTTACAGGAGGCAGGTGAGCAGCTAAGCTGCAGAATTGCATGATTAGACAATAGGAAGCTTAAATACACGCAAAAACTCTGCCTGTGTGTTTTTAATGTACAGACTGCTTTGTGTCACCTGCCAGTGTAAGAGTAATGAGCTATGGACAAATTTCTAGGGGCATTTATACATTTATGTATGTTAGGGCTTCTCATTGAAGCCTTAGCTAAACAAACTATGGCCTTTCAAATGACAGAAGAGTCCAGACATGAGACTGACAGAAGATAAAATAAGTATGTTACAAAATTTTATCTAATTTTTGAAAAAAGAGCTTTTCTCTTTGGCAACCCTGTCTGCTACTGGAGTAGTGGCAGCAACAGTGTATAATCCAGGACTGAAATGCAGTTCCAGCCTTTAGTTCTGCTTTATATGTAAAGCTCATCATTGTGATTCGGATATTCCTGTGTATTGATAAAATATATGGGAGGGTACTGGAGTGCTTTAGAAGATTTAGGGATAGACAGACATGGTTCAGACAGACACACTTTGGTTGCTTGGCAGCCTTATGCGTTTCACACTGTAAAAAAAAAAACTCTATGTGTTGAAGGAGTAATTTTTCTACTGTAGTAAAAAAATCATACTTACTTTATAGCATGCAGTGTGCTGCTTTTACCACTGGGTTGCCTCTCCAGGGAACTGGTTATATGAGCATATCGCAACATTCAGTACCAGTTCTCCACGATGGATGCACATCAATCAAGCAAGCATTCACAGCAGTTCTCTAGTTTGCTGCCTGAGACTGTCATGTTGTTAGTCCCTGCTGGTTTGTATGTACTAAACGCCATTAACCCCAAATGGTTACTCTTTTAAATTATTAATGCTTGACATATATTTGTAATAATTTTGGTGTTATCATAGACAAGGGGAACCATTTGGATTTATAATCTCACTACTGAACTCACTTGAAAAAATGTCTTCTGTTGAAGTCTAATTTATGGTTCTAATAAAGTATTATTCACCTATGCTTATGCCAGAAGAACACTGAATCTTGCCTTGCTGTGAGTTTCTTCTTGGTATCACAGAGCACAAATTTAAATGCCTTTTTGTGTTCTGGAGACAGATTTATGGGAAGACAGTTGGTTTGCTTTCTTTCAGGCTAAGTAGAGGTGCTTTGTAGCTTCCGAGGAGGTTCTCTGTGATCTGTTATAGTATCCAGTGCCCAATTCTGACTTCTAGTATCTTCTGTCCATTCAATCTACTCAACTTTTTCCTCATGAGAAACACAACTTGAGAGTACTCTGCTGTCATAGGAGATGGTTTTTTTCCTTTCCTGTTGAAGATAAAATCTCAAGAAGTTTAGAATGAATTTAATTGTATGACTGCAACTGGAAATAGTGTTTCAGACATTAGATGAATTTGAGGCCTTGACCTAGAGAGGGATGTTTTGTAGTATGTGCTAAGGTCTAAAGGTGCACTCATAAGGTAAATTAAAAACTCCTATCAAATAGTCGGCAAATCAAGTGAATATGTGCCTTCAGTGGTGGAGAGAAAAAGATGCCATCTCTTTGTAAATGGCATATTCAGCCTTGAAGCAAAATGGTACAGGCCTTAGAGAAATTTAGGCAAATTAAAAAATGTGCTAGGTTTAAAAACTCCCCTGCTTCCCCAACCCATTGCATTCTACATGGTTATGGTATCCAGCCTTGTAGAGAACTACCTCAAATGCTGATGTACAAAATCTGCTTTTAGTAAATTTCTGCTTCAGGATGAACAGTAATTTCAGCCACATAATCCCAACAAAATGCTTTGCAGAGTAAGTTAAAAGCAATGGCTTCCAAAGGATCAGCAAGTGTAATCACAGAAGACATGCTAAAAGGCCAAGACTCTGTGACAACCGACACAGGACAGCCCGTTCAGCCTGAAGAAATACCTAGTGCTGCTGGAGCGGAGCAAATGGAGAAGGAAGATGATCTCTCACAACAGGCAGATGATCTCTCTTTCAGTCTGGATGAACTAAATGTCACATCATCACCTGAGTCCTCCACTGTTTGTCCAAATCAAGACTATAATTTAGTGAATTCTCTACTAAACCTCACTAAAAGTCCCGTGAGTTGGTTTTTGTTGTTCTTTTTAATGTGATAAAAAGATTAAATAGTTTGGTTGCTCTGTGAAGGGGGGAGTAAATATACATGTATGTACACGCTGTATTTTAACTATAAAATCTAAAACAAGGTTTGTTTTGCAGGCGGCTTTTGTAAATTGACAATTGTCTTTGCCAAGTCAGATTAAAGTAAAAATACTATTTTTGAAAGTTAAGTTTGTTGATGGTAATGTGTTTTTTGATTAGTTTATATAGGATGCTGCATGTTTCACAGACAAGCTACACAGGATGATCATTAGATTAAATATACCACAAGAGAATATTTTAAAAACTACTTTCAATTGTACCAACTTAACCAAACCCACTTTTTTTGTGAAATGGCTTGGCTATCTCTAGGGGTTTGATTTCTTTAAAAACAACTGCTGTATGTCTTACCCAGCTCCATCCTCAATTTCATACTCAGATTCTTTCAGAAAACTTAAAGGAGGGTTGGGTCAGCCTGTAATTGTTACAGCAGTGTTGAGAGCAGAAAACCGAATCTACCCATGTACCTCGTTATTGTTAAGTGATTGTTTACATTGTCTAATATCTTGGTCTTAAGCTGACCTACAGAACTAGTTCTGTCAACCTGAAGGTTGCATTCTTAGTATTTGACATGGATTCAGGTGAGATTCTTTATTTTGTACCATCCAAATTCACTAGAATGACGTTCTAATGACTGAAAAGGCAAGAAAAATAAATACATTCACTCACTGTGGGGAAATGGAGAGGTTTTATATGGGAGATGTTTGCTTCTTGATTTCAAGTGAGCTTCATTCACCCTCTGATTAATTCTTCCATGCACTTCTGCCAGGACGGCCGGATAGCAGTGAAGGCCTGTGAAGGCCTCATGCTTTTGGTGAGTTTGCCAGAACCAGCAGCTGCCAAGTGCCTGACTCAAAGCACTTGTTTATGTGAATTGTTGACAGACAGGCTGGCCACCCTCTACAAAGCCCTGCCTCAGTCACTGGATCCCTTAGACATTGAAACAGTGGAGGCAATTAACTGGGGGTAAGAATTTTATTTTTGTATTTAATACCCAAGGTGATTTTACACCCCTCCCTGAAACTAATTTTCTATAGGTAGATAAGATGTATAAAATATTCATACCCCCATGCTAAAGTCTCAAGAGCAGAGCAGAGATCCCAGCTGCAGCATAGTGGTACAATTTCGGGCGTCCAATGTACACGTGATTTCTGACACGGTGCCAGGTTTGGCTGCCAGTCCCTTGCAGAGATTCCTCAGGGACCAGGTTTTTCCACTGAATTATGTTAGCAACTTGGTGTGGCGTAGCTGCAGTATCGGGTACAAATTATTTTCTTGTTCAGATGTTAAGGATTTAGGAAACTTAAACTTTTCACTGTACACAGCAAGCACTGTAAGCTGTTGCAGGGGGCAGGAATGGTATATTTGATAACAGGCTGTTGTTGCCAAATTTTTGCAGTAAAAAAGAAGAAGGAAAGAGTTACTGCATAACTCATCGTCATGAAGCAAAAGATACATGCCTGTTATCCTAACTGCTTGTATGTTAGATTCTCAAAACACTTCTCTTCCCCACTCTGCTTTCGTTATTATGAATTGCTCATGATCTATTAGTATTGAGACAAAAAGTAGGTATATGCAAAATAAATACCAAAATTTCTAGGGGTTTGACTTTGAAATTAGAAGGGAAAAACCAAATTTGAATAGTGGGATAAATAATTATTGGACTGCTTTAGCAAAGAAAACGGTGCATTTGTTTTTCTGTAGCGCGTATAAATTGAGATACATGTTTTTTTCTGAAATCTAGTTCAGATGTGTGGTTTTGGTGGACTTGATTGTGGTTGTTACAGAGTAGAGAAGAACAATTGCCTTCATTTTATGGTTCTCTGACTACAGGAATTATTGATTTGGTTTCTATGGTCTGTGTTTCCTGGGAGAACAGACTAGGTGATCAGTTTTCCCTTCTGATTCAAGAAATACTTAAACAAAGAGAGTTCTGCTGTACATACTATGTATCCTTTAGCATGCCACAGAAAACCTGTGTAAAGATAGCACTGCCGGATTAGTAGAGGCTGGCAGAAAAGCTAGTTTAATGTTCACTTCATTGCAAGTAGGTCATTAATTATTCTGTTAAGTTCAATAAGAATGAAGTCCAAGATTCTTCAATTACTTGTAGACTAAATAAGTATTTTTCCCTGTGTTCTCTAGTTTGGATTCCTATAGCCACAAAGAAGATGCATCTGCTTTTCCAGGGAAAAGAGCATTGATTTCGTTTCTTTCATGGTTTGACTACTGTGATCAACTCATCAAAGAAGCACAAAAGGTTTGAAATGTTTACAGATGATACAAATATATTCAGCAAATAAGTAGTTGCAGTTGTTTCTTAGCTTTTGAGTTTGAGACATACCATTTTGTACTTTTGTTCCAGACTGCTGCTGTTGCTATGGCAAAAGCTGTGCGGGAGCGATTTTTCATTGATGTTATGGAACCCCAGCTGATGCAAACGTGAGTAGCATCCTGCAAGACACAGCAGAATGGAATCTGAATCAAGCTGATTTTTTTTCAGCTGAAATCCACTACATATCTGACATGAAATTTTTTGTTCAGTTCAGAGATTGGAATCCTCACATCAACTGCACTATTGCATCGCATTGTTCGTCAAGTGACTTCAGATGTCCTGCTGCAGGAAGTAGTTTATTTTATACTTGGAGAACACAGAGAGCCAGAAACTTTGGCAGACATCAACAGACATCCGTTGCGACACAGATTAATCGAACACTGTGATCACATTTCTGACGAGGTGAGAAGCAGTAAAGATATAATAATATGTCTGCCGGCCAATTCTGTCTCGCGTAGAGTCTGTAAAAACGCCACTGTGAGGTCTTTCCATAATTGTGTCGGCTAACTTTTTTTGCCAAGGAAAAAAGTTCTGGCTGCCAGCCCTATGAATTCCCTTTAGAAAATGAAAGTTAAGCTGTCTTCTCCAGCTAGCGCATTGTTCCCATTAATAAAGATTCTTTGCTAAATTTGCCTGCCCTCTATGCATATCTAGTTAGGCTTGCTCATCTGTAAGGTAGAGCAAAATCAGTTTATGTAATTGCATTTTAATTCATGCTTTGTCACATGTTGCATCACTGTTATTTTCCATGTTGTGTCAATCTTGTCATGTTATCACGTAAGGTATAGTTAAAAACTTACTATTTTTTATATAAAGTAAATGTGATCAGAGAATATACACAATGCCAAGTAAAAGATAATACAATAACTTTACACACAGTAAATGTTGTTGAAATAATTTACTTTAGTAAAATTCCTCTTCAGGAGTTGTTTGTTTCATTTTTTCCATGAAACAACCTCCACCCTCTACTTTTTCAAATAAAAACCAAGCTTGCCTGAAATACAGGTCTACGCCTTCACATATCCATTTTTTTTCAGTACACTTACCTGCTCACCCTGTCAGAATGAGTTATCTGTATAAATTAGTTGATCTTTGCAAAGCTAAGCACTCTAAAGCTGTCTTTAAAACCTCAGTATGCTTAAAGTCAGTCTCCTTTTAAAAGCCTACATCATATCTCCATCTAAAAATCATAGCTTATAGTTCTAGTCACAATATTCCAGTATTACTTTGTTTTATTCTGGGTGTTTATTACTAACTTTAAATCCTGTTCTGTGTCTCACTTGCACAATGATAACCATCTTCCAGCATGGATCTGATTGTAATATGGAAAGCTAAGTTGTAGATTCTCTGGATGTTCTTTCCATTGTTATTTTTGGCAGATTTTAGAATAGTTTTTGTTTTACAGGAAAAAAATACATCCACATATTGATTTTCAAATGTGTGTGAACTCTTCATCCATGTTTCTACCACATTCAGCATAACAATTTCCTAATTTTTCCTAGGAGTTTTGCTTGCTTCCATAATGTAAATAAGTAATTGCAATGTTCTAGGATGTACAAACCAGATATAAGGCAAAGAACATAAGGCAGTGGTGCACCAGTTTATTTTTACTTTTTATGTTGCAGATCAGCATAATGACTTTACGAATGTTTGAGCACCTTTTGCAAAAACCCAATGAACACATTCTTTATAATTTGGTTCTGAGAAATTTAGAAGAAAGAAACTATATGGAATACAAGCCTCTCTGTCAAGAAGATAAAGATGTGGTAGAGAATGGACAGATTGCAGGAGCAGTGTAAGTTTCTTTTTTAAGGGAAGTTTTCACAACAGCTAACTTGGATCCTTATTTTTAAAACGAAACGGGGTTTTTTTTCAGTAATTGAAAGAAAAGTGAGTGTAGATAGTACTTTGAGTGCTCTATGTATTAATCCGTATCCATAAAGTGATGCAGAAATTATTGTATCAGCAACTTAGGAAAATTGTTAGAATAGTAACAGAAAACCTAAAGTTATCAAAAGCCTCTTTGCAGAACAATAGGCACTCAAAGGTCTTCATATATGAATTTACTTATCTATCTGCCTAGCTTAAGTCTATGCATATCTGTATTGTTTTCAGTGAGATTATTCTTGAAGTCAATAACTTCCGTGTCTCGCTTACATTTATGGCCTTGAATCATTTTTTGATGGAAGAACTTTTCTGTGACACTCTACATAAAGTCCTTTTAAACACTCAACGTAACTCTTGTAACTTGGTTTTTTTTACTGATGGGGGGGTAAGGACTAGTCACACCAGCTATTTTAGGCATCTTAATTTAGATATTTCTGAGTCATCTAAACGACATCTAATGATTTCCTGGAGGATAACTCTCATGTAAAAAATGTGGCTGAAGAGTTTAGTGATTCAATGCAGTGGTTTTGTACGAGTCAAAATGTCTATTCTGTTGTTCAAATCAAGAAGTTACGATTTTTCTTCAAAACAAAGTTTGTTGAGTATTTGTAAAGGTTGGTATTTCTGCATATTAATTAGGTAAAAAGATGTGCATATGATAGTGGTCTGGAAAACACCCTAGTTGTTCAGAGAAGAAAAATAGAAAGCATGCCTTTTGACCCAGAGATTATGCCTTTCATAACGTTCTGTGAATGATGATGTTTTTGTCTAATATAATCTCACAGAGACCTAGAGGAAGATCCGTTGTTTACTGATCTGTCTCCAGATAACACATTGTCAACTCAAGAGTGGCTCAGTGCTTCTCCACCTGTCAGTCCAGAACATCCAAAAAATGATGGGAAGACTGAAGTTCATAAAATTGTAAATAGGTAAGCTGAAACAAACACTTAAAGAAATCTCTGAGTGTGTGGGTGTCTGCACACACTGCGCAAATTAAATGTACTCTGTAATGGATGTTATTCTGTGCCAGCTGGTAAAATGACTCCACAGAAGGAAATTATGTGGCATTTTATCAGAAAGCTACTCCTGAAAGATTAGAGCTTCCAATAAGTAAAAATAATTTAACATAAATGAGAAAAATAGAAGAAGTTTACAGCTAATAGTCTAGTTGAATACTCAAAATTCATGATGAAAGCCTCATGGATTGTAAAACTCTTTTCTCAAAAATATTTGCTATACTTAAACTCCAGGACTTGACCTTCCTGGAGAAGTCTGGGAAGTCCTGCCATAAACGTTCTAGGGGAAAAACCCTTCAAACTTCATAAAGTTCCTTAAACACATATATAAAAGGAAATAATTGCCACTCTAGAGATAACCTTCTGCTCCCTGAAAATCAAGGGGCATCTCTGTCACCTGTAACATACCTTTGTGCATGTTAGATGTACCGCAAATTGGATATCACAAAGAGGACAGGCTCTGCTCTAAGCAACTTAGTGATGGTAATTCTCTTAGCAACTAATATTAGGACAAATGCTGTTTGCTCTGTTAATACTCAGTAGCAAAGCAGTACTGGTATTTCAGTGCTGACCTGTCTACTTACCCAGAAATAATCAAAGGTGTTAGCCAAAGAAGCAAACAGCTTGAGGACAGTCAGCATAGAATGGCATAGTCGCTTCTTGCCCTCTTTCCCCCAGTACTGCTATATATAGTTGGTGGTGGACATGGTTTGGAGCAAAGACACAAAGAACACTCTCCTAAATTCACCTCGTGTAATCTCCATCAGCGAATAGAAAAGTTTTCGGAATTTGCAGTGTTTTGCAAATTTGTATTTTTTCAGTTAAGATGAACTCCATGTGAAAAGTCAGCTACTACTTATTTCTGCATATAAATCTTACAGGAGCCTCCAGCATTTCTTGGGGTGTGGAGAAAGCTGAAATTTGGAAACAAGGTCCAAAGACTGAGTTGTATTTTGCTGTCCAGAAATTTTAGGGTTTTATATTTAATTTTTAAAGATAGTTCCTCTCTAACAAGATTCAGAATTTCCTGATGCTTTTTAGGTGAGGTATTGGTGAAGTAATAAGGACATATAGTATTTGCACTACATACCTGGCAAAGGCAATGATATTTGTAACTAGAACATTTATATGCAAATATTCCTGTATGTTCTTACATGTTCATTTTTTACCGCAACAAACTATGGTAAATAAAACTGCCTATGTAGTAGCTTAAGAAGAATCTTAACTGTAATTCTCCTTCTCTTTTGGCTCATTTATTCCCTAGTAAATTTTCCATATGCTCTAGTAAGATGGAGTCTAAGCTTTACAAATATATAACCTGGTTATGGATATTCCTTTTCATCTCCATTCTGTCTGCTAATTCCCAGAAAATTCTTCCACTGAGGTTTTTACCTCTAGTGCTAGATACAAAAGTTCTGAAGCATACATCTTGTTACTACAAACAGTAGTTAGGATAGATGTGCTTAAATAGATTTCGTATTCTCTGTTCTTTGCATAAAGTCCTGGTAGAATCTGTGGATTAATTGGCCAGACAATTCCGTGTTGTGTACACTGTTACAGACGACGAGCAAGTATTGATCTCGCACTCTGTGGATTATAGATATTCATTAATGTACTTTTTTTCTCTTTAGTTTTCTCTGTCTTGTACCTGATGAAGCTAAGTCATCATACCATGTGGAGGGTACAGGTTATGATACTTACCTCAGAGATGCCCACAGACAAGTAAGTCAGTGAAGTCTTCCTTAGTCCTTGAGAATTTGAAATGCTTGTGAGAATATACAAATGGTTCTATAAATAGTCCTACTAAATGCATCTTTTGGTAATGGAAGATGGGAAAATTCAATTTTTATTTTCTAATGAAAACTTACCTTTGGAGATCTTTTGACGGTGAAATCCACCTTGTGCTACTCTAGTGGGAATAATGGATGACATTAAATGCATTAATATTCATATAACAAATACACTGAGAGAAAATCTGAACTGCAGATAGATTCTTAATTTGCTTTTGCATTTATCTGCATTCTCTTGGAGAATTGCCTGCCAAGCTGTTTGAAAGGACTAAAGGGAAATTAAAATGCTGCATAGGAGTTATGCAATCTGGGGCTTTAGAAATAAAGGCTCATCACAGGGAATGCGCAGCCTAAGGCATTCAGGTTTGAAGTTGGGAGTTTTTGTAGGTAGGTAGGGAAAGCTTAGATTTACTGTTTCGAAATAAATGCAGGTTTTGTTTTTACAAACATAATCTAAAATTTCCTTGGTGAGAGGAAATCACTGTTCTTTTGCAGCTTTCTTATTGAAGCCCTGTGAATCTTCTAGAATAGAAAAATTTATGCAAAGGAGTAGAGTAACTGAGAGAGCTATATTTAGTAGCTACTTCAAAAATTCCATAACCTCTGAATTATGATATCAGCAGTTTAAGATGGGAAGTTTGGATTCCTGTATTTATTGTATTGTTTTATCTGTAGTCTCTTATGAAAAGAAAGGGAATAGAAAATAGAAAATAAGGAAACAAAGGTTGATGTAAAATTCCCCTATGTTCTGTTCTCGGTTGGTAGAAAACACATATCATCTTTGTATTTCTTTCATGCCTTGGGAAAAAGAGTATTCTGGGAGTTATTAGAGAACAGAATTGGTTTCTGTCACATCCTGACAATGATATGGCTACTCTTAAAATATTTCCCCCCTAAGAATAGCCCTGCCTATTGCTGTTATTACATCCAAATAGCTGTTCTGCTTCCATATTTCTATTCTTGGAAGCCTGCACAAGTAGGTAAGCTACATGCAGTGAAGAATTTCTGAGTCTGTTTTGTCTCTCTTTTGCTACTTTTTATTCCTGTGTTCCTTATTTTCACTGCTATAACCTGTGCTCCTTTCGGGGTATGAAAGTGAGACATCAGGCAGCCCACAGCAAAGCAGAGGCAGAGGTTGAGAAAGACTGTTATGGGTGACAGGAAACAAAGAGAGGGAAGAGGAAGCCCTGAAGTACTTTGCATTTGTATCTCCTGCATATACACGTGCCTTTCCTGTCCTGGGAATTAGGGAGGAATAAAGATTGGAAAGCAAGATAAGCTACACATAATACAGTGAAAGTGTGGTAACGTACTGACGACAAGAATGTATATGAATGCAATTCCTGCTTTAGAAGAACCCTGATCAGGATGTGCATTGTTGGCTTTGGTTTGTGTTTTGGCCCCAGCTGCTTTTTGGGAGCTCTGTTCTCCGCTCATTGTTTCTGAAACTACCCTAACAGCATGAATGTCAAGAGGAAAATGAGGCGCCTCCACAGAAACTGATAGTGTTTACTTTAGAATGACTGTTCTTTTTGATCTTAGATTTGTGATATAGCTACAGATTATGATTTTAAGGTGTGCGGACTATTGAAAGGAAATTAAATGGTTTCCATGGAGGTTTGAGTCTGTTTTTCTCACTACTTTTTTCTAGTTCCGGGATTATTGTGTCATCTGCTTACGGTGGGAGTGGCCTGGATCTCCCAGATCTTTGGAAAAGTGCAATTTAGAAGCATCATTTTTTGAAGGACACTTCTTAAAAGTCTTGTTTGAAAGAATGGGCAGAATTCTTGATCAGGTAAAAAAAAGCAGGTTATGAATTCCATTTCTAATATTTTCTTCACTACTAAAGGGCTAATCTCCATAAGGTCCCATGGATTCCCATTACTCAGTTGTCTATTATAACATCTTATTATTGTGTAATGTCCCATGTCCTTGGTGCAGGTCTCTCTAGATTGCAGGATGTTATAGTGATCAATATTATCAATTTAACAAAAGTAGAGAACAAAAACTCTCGTATCTTTGTTAGCCACCTTTTTGTATACCAAATGTTTTCTTGACCAGAAATATCATTTAAATTGCTGACTAAGAAAAGAATATCCTTAAGATAAAAGATGAGGGTAAGATAGTATCTTAGGAATGCTTCAGTACTAGCATCACTGGTTCTGTTTTCATTTTCCAGCATTTACACTTAGAAAGCATGTACGTTTTTCAGTAAATACTGTACATCTCCTTTCTGCCACATTTCAATGAACTTCAATCTGAAGTCTTATTCAGGAAGCAGTTTACATCACTGTGTAAGATGAAAAGAACTTACTGTATCACTGCTAACATTTTCCCCATTTTTTTACAGTTAGAAAAAACTGTTATCAGAGCATAGAAGGTTTCTAGAAGGTATCCTTTTCCATCTGCAATGTAAAGTAGGGGTTTTTTTTCCTGTTTCATTATCTTCAAATAATAAAAATATAGCTGCCCAGGGCAAACAAATGAGATATGATTGACTGGCTCCTTGTTCTAAAAAGGAGGTGTGACATGTCAGACCCAGATTAGTACAAAGGATTTTAAAGAAAGTGCATTTTCCTGATGTCTGTCTGTTTCTGTGTTTAGCCATCCTGCACGATCTAGTCTTTCTGGGGAGAAGCAAAGTGAAGGTTCAGGGAGGTAAAAAGGAGGTTGCTCTGTGTGAAAACTTAACATTTCTTTGCTTTCTTTAAACTCTGGACTTAAGTTAGTCGAGTCAATGTTGCTGCTTCATATCAAGAAGATAACTTTTCTTGACAGTGAAAACGAGCCCTGAAAGCCTAGATTACCCTCCCTGTTATACTGGCTAGAGTTGCTACAGATGCAGTAGTACCAGTTTCAGAAGTTTGTACAATGCTTTTGTGTTTTGCATGTGGAGCTATCTACAGAATAAACGATTAGCTGTAGTAGTGCCAGATTTCCTGGTCATAAGCAGGACAAGACCCATTTGAACATGTAAATCCATAGGAAATATGTCAAGAAACCAGTAGTAGCCTCTAGGTCATCTCTGTGAGTGTTCAGGAGAGAAGAGTGTTTGAAAGTACCACCTTTTATAATTCAGAAGTCAAAAAAGAAAGCCAAATAATTCCATTGCTATATTGTGTATTCTCAGGGTTTTGCTTCCAGTAGACACGTTCCACACACTTCACTAGCTGAAATGGTTATAGATTGGAGTCATGAAGAAAACTGGGCATCATCAACTCTTAGGAAAAACAAGCCTCATGGGTATGAAAACCTTATCTGAGCAATGACACATAAATTACAAAAGTGAAGTACCCAAGTTACATCCCCCAAGAAACACCTGAATGTCAGATACATACAATTACAACAAAAGCAGCAGCTGGCATGGAAGCACAGTGCCCTTTTTGATATACTACCTGTCAGCATGACACACATAGGGTTAGTCAAGCAAAGTGTTACAGTCTGCAGCGTCAAAAATAGTTCTTGACTCCAGAAGAGTTAAAATGAACTGCCTGAATCAGACAGAAGGGGTAAATAGTTATTATATTGTACCAAAACCCTGTGCTAAAAAACAAACTGAAATTCCTAGGGGTGATTCACAGTGAAACACATAAAGCACATAGAAAAAAAAAAAAACAAAACCAAAAACCAACAAATCCTGCGTCCTATCAGTGACAAATTTGACATAATGGGTGCTAATGTCCAAAGTGAAAAATGTGGAAAAGCCTTTAGCAGGGACGCAATACTACTTACAGATTGTGTTCAGTGTCTCTTTGCTTTGTCACAATACTATAGGTAGTTCTTGTGTTTTATCAGTTTTTATCAGTAGATACCAGAAAACTTCGCAGAGAGGTAGGTATCATTAGCCTAGTTTCTGACAGAAGATAGCTGAGGCACACAAGTGAAGTAGCTTGTTTCAAGGCTGTTCAAATCCAGTACCTCATCTGCTAGACAGTACCTCCTTCCTCCTGTTAATATTATACATTACTATGGAACTGACTGTTTCCTAAGAATTTTGTAAGAATTTATGTACAGAGAAATTTTTTAGGATGTTATCTGATGTAAGGCTTGCACTGAGTCTGCTGACATATGGACAGAAATAAAAGCTTTGTGTGAAGAAGTAGCTTTCCTTAATGCTCTCAATTAGTTCAAATCACAACAGCAATCTGTCTGAACAATGCAGCACATGTTACTACTTTGTTTCCTTCTCTTCTTGTGAACACCAGATAACGCTCATGGCTTCAGAGCTTCCTAATGAATTGACTGACTCCGGTCTAAAGACCTTCTCCTACAGTTCAACTAGGCAGGCAGTGGAATGGTTTTATGGAAGGAATTTGTGTCTTTGTCTGCAGAGTAACTTTTCCACAATAATTCAAAACGTAGTGATCTCTTTTACCTATAACATCTCTGGTCCAGGCTCTGAAAGCTTCATTTGTTAGACGATTAGGATGGAATTATTGCTGGAATATCAAGTACAGAAATAACTGCCCTTGATTGGGAGAAATATGTCTTTTCACTTCAAAAGATCTATAAGACAACTCCCTTTGCAATGCAATAGTGTGTGGTAATGAATTCAGGAATAAAGTACCTAAATGTTAGTTAGGTGTCCCCATCTAAGTCGGTGGAAATTTTGTCAGAGCAGCACCGGTAGTCTCTGGAGCTGTTAGATTGAAAAGCAAGTAGGTGTCTCTTTTAGTGTGAAATGAATCACCATCTCCGCTTCCTTGACTGTATTGACTGAAAGCTTGACTCAGTTGCCTGAACTGAGGTATCTGTTGCTATTTTTGTGATGCCCAAGATATTCTCACGAGCTTGCGGTTACAACACAGATCTTGCAGGATCCACCCTCTGTGGAACTGTCCAGGTACTCTTGAGCATCTGAGATGGCACGAGATGTTTGCGTGTAGGCAAGTGTATTAAGCGTCAGATCTCTGTTGAGTAGGCTAATGCGAGCTTAGACATGTAGACGCATCTAAATATATCTGTCTTAATCTGAAGCTGAATTCTTCCAAATCTTACAATCTGGAAAAGGGAAGAATCTGTTCTCTGATTCTTCAGTGGGATGCTAACTTGAGAGCATAAAGATGATAATTTGAGCCCAGGAAATCATCCTCTTCTAGACGTGATTATGCCACTGGGGATGGTACTGCCGCTATGCACTCAAAGGGATTGAATGAGAGCCCTGTAATCCACTTCAGGCAAAATCAACAAAGTTAAGTTAAAGCATCTGAGTGTTTGTATCATCCTTAGACTGGCATAGGCGTGTACCAAGGGAATGGCTGTTCACCTCTGGTCAATGTAGTCTGTTCCACCACTGAATAGATGGAAGGAAATTCCACTAGTATGGAAATTTTGGGCTGAATTAAATATCAGCTTGTTTGCACTGTGATGGAGAAAAAAGAAGCTATGGTGAAAATACTTTCTTTTGAAATTAGTGTCTCACTGGAATGGTAAAATCCTTTAAGCTAGGCAGTATGATTTTCCTAGAAAGTTAGGCACTGGTTTTTTTCTTATGACTGATCAGTGTCTTCCAGCATCTGACAGTGTTGCCTCACCCATTTGGTTGATTTGGGGAAAGGAGGTAGAGAAGAAGCTCAGAATTTCATGCTGCTTTCCCAGCCTAGGACTGTCTCATCTCCTGTCGCATGCTGCCACAAGATGACCGGGCCTTCTGCAATGGTTCTTTCCAAAAAAATAGAAGAGAAATACCATATTAGCCATAAATATAGATTTCTGTCTCCCAATTCCTGAGCTCATACACTTTGCGGTTATCCAGGAGAAGCAAGCAGATGTTTAATCTAGGCTGATTCTGTGCTATTTGTTTAGCTACGGAGCTGAAGAAATGTTTTACAGGAAGAGGACTTATGCTGAAATAAACAAGTGTGCAAAAGCTTCAAGTGGTTGTAGCCGTTACACAGATAATAACATCTAATACCTAACTGTCATATTTGCATTACTCCTGTTGTGGAAAGCAGAGGTTTTGGGCCTGGCTTCTTATCTAAATCTTTATCTTTATATATTCATAACCCTATATATAAGGTTCTAGTAGTTAAATAAACACTGACTGGCTGAAAAGAAGCCAGCATGAAAATAACTAAGCACCGTGTTTTCTTTTTTTTGCAGCCCTATGATGTAAATTTACAAGTTACATCAGTGTTGTCCAAACTGTCCTTATTTCCCCATCCTCATATACATGAATACCTTTTGGATCCCTATGTAAACCTAGCTTCTGGCTGCAGGTCTCTCTTCTCTGTTATTGTCAGGGTGAGTAAATACATGGTTAATATTTACATATGGCTATACAGCAGTGATATGTTTGATAACTTTGTAGTTAATGGTAGTAGTTGCTGGCTCATTTAAGTTGGCAAATGGTTTCTCACTGAGAATAGATACTTATGCTCTTGATTTGAAAATCAGAATTATACCTTTTCTACCAAAAACATTGGAAAATGTATTTCCCAGCATTTGTTTTCATTCTGCACATCTTGAAAACTGTTTCTTTTCTTAGTTTCATTGTGTAGATGCAAAATATGCCCTCTGACAATGGTGTTGCTTTAAACTGGACTAGGTCACATTGTTGTCACTTGCAGGCAGCGTCAAGTAGTGCTGTAAGACCAGGCCAAATACAGGTTTGCGCCTGCATGGGAAAGAGATGGCTTTGATTCACACACGAGCAAAGGACACTCCTGAATACCCTGTGCCTGGATGGATAACTCTGCTCATCCTCTTTCTTTTCTGATGAAGGCTGTTCTTAACAATGAAGTCCTGGATTTATCGAAAATCCCTTTCCTTTCCCTCTCTGATTCCATCTCTTCCAGCCAGACCTGCATCCTAGAAGTGCTGGCTGGGTGCCTGTCACTCCGCAGTCTTCTCAGTCAGAGATCCCTCGCCCACCCCACGCACCAGCTGGTATTAAGCTGGTCAGGAGCCTATTAGTGATGCTTGCCCAATACTAACGGAGGGCTTAGCTCCCTTTTTCCCAGCGGCCCTCCCCATTTCAAAATAGAATCTTCACTCTCTCCCCTTGTGCTTTCCCTAAACCCAGGAGTTTACTGGTCAATTGCCTGCATCAACATTTACTAAGACAAATTAATCGTTGGCATAATTAAATAATAACATTTGTGGCAACAGCTAGTAAGGCTCAAGAGTTCCTGTCCCTTTGTAGCTCTTTACTTCCTGCAGCCACTCACCCTTTTTTGGGGCAGAGCAGTTACTCTGCATGTTGTTTTGTGAGCCTGTGAGGATGCTGAAGTGGGTCTGCATCTTGGGGGCTGAAGGCTGTCATTTAACCTTGCTGCCAGGCACTCTGTAAAGGTGTTAACTTTGTGTGTTGATGGCATTGTGCTTTACAGGTCGTTGGGGACCTCATGGTTAGAATCCAGCGCATCCCAGATTTCACTCCCAAACTTCTGCTGGTCAGAAAACGCCTGCTGGGCTTGGAGCCGGAAGGGCCCATGTGAGTAAATACATTGCGTATCCTCCAAGCCCCACGGCTGGTTTTTGTGTGTGCCAGTCCTGATTCTTTGCTGATTTTTTTTCTCTTCCTCAGCATTGACCACATGACGTTACTAGAGGGCGTGATTGTGCTGGAAGAATTCTGCAAAGAGCTGGCAGCAATTGCATTTGTGAAGTATCACGCCTCATCTACACCATAAGCAGCCTTGATGAGTAGCCAGGCTGTAAAACCATCTAGCCTGTTTCAGTCGAAAAGACTATTGACAACACCCAGATAAGAAGAGGTGGTGCCTCCTGGCAAAGTGTCAGTTGTCCTTTGGCAGAACTGGAAGGCGAGTTATGTTCACCAGATGTTGACATTGCAAGAGAGAGGGATTCAAATGGACCTAGAATATGATTGAAGGCATTTTCGGAGAAACCAATACATAGCATTTCTAGCCACTGTGTGAAGAGCTGCAAAAGCTGCATGAAGAACCACAGACATCAGACCTTGGTTGTTCTATTATAATGACAATGTTTAGAGAGTTGGGTCTTTCGTATGTTCTAGGGCTCATATGCACCAATTAGCTTTTTGTGACCATATTACTTTTAAAAAGCAAATTAATTTTATAACATTTTTATGTCTTAATTTTTTTTCTTTTCAGTTGGATATATGAAAGGACACAACTATAGTTACAATGTGTATTATTAAAAATGAAGAGGTTCAAAAAATCCACCAATCCATATACAGGGGGATATATTAATAAGGGATCATTTTTGTTCTGGTGAATCTTAAAGGCAACTCTGAGCTTGATTCCCAAATGGATTACTCCAGGAGATATATCAGTATGAAATCAATACTAATGGAATTAATCCTCATTCAGCATCACATCCATAACAAATATATCCAAAGCGTATATGTTTCTAGCATGTTTGTCTGTCATTCCAACTGATTGCTCTTCAGGTAATCCGTGTAACTAGATTTGCTTTAGGTTTTTGCTTGTGAACTCTAGTTGCTTGACTCATGTCACCTTTACAGGGAAGTTAATTATAGGTCATTAGTAGTTGTTGCTGAAACAGTATTTTTAATTTTTTTTAAATTGGTATTTAGCCTGAATTGGTTTAAGAATCTTTTGTGCCTTGAAGATGGGAAGCATAAACATTCTGTCATTTTTAGAAATGTTTTTATTGCTTATCTAACCATCACAGTAGTGCCCAGCAAAAGACTGACTGATGCCAATTCAGTTAAAGCATTGATACCATATATAGGACCAAAATTTGCCCCTGCTTTTCATAGTGCTGGGATGCAGAAATGTTTCCCAGTGCATCTTTTTCAATATGAATACCATCAGCCAGGGCAGGCATTTGCACTGCAAGCAGAGGGCCCTTTGGACTTCAGCATGCTTTGCTTCCATTTCTCTAGCGGGATGGCAGCCTGCGCTTCAGACAGTTCTTGCTGCTCACTGCTACGTATGCACTGGCAGGTTCAGGTGGCTGCGCTTTAACCTTCAAGTCACACAGAGAGACTTGGGCAAGAGACCTGTCCCGCTCTCCGCGCAGGTGTGTAGTGCCTCCCTCCCCTCCTATGAACATAGCAGCATGGGCAGGCAAGGTAGAGTTTAGCGCCTTGTGTTTACATTGTATTTCTTTGACTTTCCTACTATCCTATTTGCACAGCTAATGCCCGTTTCACATGTGATTGCTCATACACAAATATGGACTAATTCATTCAGTCACTAGAATTTTTCTAGATTCACATGACTGTACCTAGAATCAGATTCTGCTCTGAATCCATGCCTTTGAGGTCTTTTTTTTTTTTTTAAATATTTTTGGAAACTGGATGTTGAGAGGCCTTTTAAGTTAGCAGGTTAATTAGAACAGTGTCACAGTTAATGGGCTAAATTTATTCTTGTCACAATAGTGCAGAGGATCCTGCTGTAAAAGCTTCCAGTACAGGTTCAGCTGGAGGCAGCCATTCTGGAACTGGGGAAACATTTTGGCAGGTAAAACCTGTATTCAGTGGCTCCCTATACTGGGAGGCTTTTGTACAAAGCATTGCATTTATCTGGCAAGCAAAAGCATGTTTTACTTCCTCATCCTTTTTTTTTTTTTTTTTTTTTTTTTTTTTTGGTGAATTTAGCCCCAAAGTGTTTCCAGGTCAAAGTAGCATAGTACGATAAAGCGTAAAAAAGTGACACTTCTTCCATTTTTGTTCTTTAAAATCATACCTTGAAAGCAGCAAATAATTCTTGGTGATAGGTATTGCAGTCAGTCCATATTAAAAGCTTCGTTAATGTAACATACCTGACACATAGTGTAGAACATGTAAATGTCTATGCAGTGATGTTTAATACATATATTTGTTATAAATAAGGTCCCAATTCGGCAAAGCAGTTAAACAAAAGCTTAATTTCAAGGATTTTATTCCTAAATCACAATCTCTTACATGAACAAAATTAAGCTGTTGAGCACAAATGTTGATGCTTTACTGAATTTGGGTCTTTGTTGGTTGTGCTTGAGCTTAATTACTCTTTCCTCAAATTTTCTATTTTCATTATTTATTTTTTTTAAAGTGTATGTACCAGAATACTTCTAATGTCCCGATTTCAGTGGAAGCTGGAAGTGATAGTACTACTATAAATGAAAGTGAGAGAAATGTTAAACAAAACTTGCAAGAGCATTCCAAGTAATATAACAATTTATAAAGCCATTCAAGAGATGCCTGATCTCAAATGGAAACATTAACATCACCTCTTTTGTTGCTGTTGTTGTTTTCACTGATACCTGAGCTCATGACACTGTAAGGAATTGTATCAGTCGGCTTCTGGAAGGACTGCTGCAGCCTCTGTGGCATTTCAATGCAAAACAGTCTGCCGAGCTGCAAACATCATTCCTTCGTGCTTGTCCATGAGAAATATAAGTAGATATACCTATACGCACTCTTAAATTCAGGATATAATTGTTTGGTTTCCAGCAACATTGGTGATGTTCTTGCAAACCAAATGTTATTTAGCTGATAAATTTAGAAGATACGGATCCATCCTGATAGAAGTGAAGCAATCCTTAAAGTTGCTTTAGCCTAAACTGTTTTTGTGAGTGCTGCCTACAAGCCCTTAATTACCATACACGGTGACAATGACCTTTATTTTTGTAAAAGTGAATTAATCTTCGTAAACAGATGGAACTCATTTAATTATTTTTTTGTGGTGATATTTTTCATGCACTTTTTTTTTTAAAAAAAAAGGGGGTTAGAAGTTAGTTCAGGTCCATGTTTTCACCTTTCCAATCTATGCATGTCATTGAGGTGCCCATTTTGTTTCTGTGTGTGTGTTTGTATGTGGTTATTTATTACCCAGAGATAGACACCTGAGAAAAGGTATGGCCTGAAGCTCACAGCATATGCAGATCCTCCAGATGTCGGTGGGAAATGCAAGTGCTTATCACCTTAGAAAATAAAGCCGCTAGTATTAGATTGAAATACTTGAGAGGTAATGCTAGAATAATTTTTTATTTCAAAAAGCAGATCCAAACCACATTTTAATCCTGATGCACATGTCTGTAAATAGACACATTTTTACTTTTTTTCCATTTATAGTATGTATTTGATTTAGACTCCAATATAGAAAATTTTGTAATAAGCCACGTGCTAGCTCTGGTAGAACGAGTTTTCCCTTAGTTTCTCATATGACTGTAATATTCCTGCTATTCAGATCCTGTCTGTGTAATGTTCTTACGATGTATTTGTCTGTGCAATATAAAAGCTGTGACTTGATACACAGCTTGAGTCTGGTTGTACATCACCTGTGTATATATATACATATATATATATATAAGGACCAGAATCCCGAGCTTGCTTACACTACGATTAGTGTAAAGATCGTCGCACTTGATTTTACAGGGCACGAGTAATCATGGAATGGCTTTGCAAATGCATGGTAATTTCTACCATAACCTGCTGTGTAATTTCACAGATGACATTTTATAGTGCTATTTGTCTTGCTAAAAGAAATGCTAAACCGAAGCGCTAGGTAAAATCGAAGGCTTATGTAGTAGACTTGGGGCTACATGGAAAATCCATATCTGATATTGCGTATTATACAGGGTTTTCAAACCATGATCCTCAGTGCTTTCTGTGCCCTGTAAAATAGTGTAACTATATAAAATATATACTCCTTGTTTTGCCTCCTGCCTTGTTTACATTAAACAGAGGATATTGAGTAAAATTTTTCTATTAAACTTTGTGTAGGTCACTTACTGACAGTGTTGCCAAGGTTTCACAGGTGTGGGATTTCCAATGAGGAATTGTTGAAATGGCCACCTTACCAGCCATACAATATTAAGTTTTATGAAGGAGGTTGTGATAAAATCCAACTTTTTGTGCTAAAAAATGCATGGAGGATTAAAAGGGATATTCTCAAAATAAATTAATTTCAACGAAGCGACTGCTTCTATTATTACAGAATCCATAACGGGTTTTGTATGGATTACCTTGAGACAGAAAATGTTTTAACATTTTGCGTCATGCCTTAGATCCTGAAGTCCTTTCATTTATTTTGAGTCTGTCACTGCAGCATCTTCTGGGATAAACCCCCTGTACAGTACTGTACTGTACTGTACTATACTGTGCAGGGCTCGGAGTGCATCAGCGTACTCTTGCCCATGAAAATGGGAAGCTAAGGGAAGTGGCCAGGATAGAGTCATCCTGAGCACAGATTCACGTCTGTGCTTCCCGAGAGCCCTGATATCTTTCAAGGCTGCGGCTGGCCAAGATCTTGGTTTTCCATTGCATTTGAGTGCGGAGTGCGTCAGTCACAACATTAGTTTATTGAATTGGGTACAAATGTCGTGTACGTGAGTAAGCCTCGTTTCTTACTTCAGGGCCTTTGAGGAAGGCTTTTATACATATGTTTTTATATATGTTTATATATATTTTAAAATTGTGTTTGTTGGGTATTTTTGCTTAGTATCTCATCTAGTTTTGGTGTCCTTCAGGTTTTCATCAGCCTTTTAAAAACCTTATTGCTCTGTAGGATCCCCTCTGAGGGCTACACTTGGATGTCAAGCTGTTTCTCCTTCTCAGTATTTAACAGCTGCAAGTGCTCTTGCATCTTTAACAAGAAGAGCACTACAGCAAGATGATACACTTAACAGCTTTTTTTATAGCTCTCAGCATCTTTCCCCCATCCTCTTGGGCCTCAGAGATTGTCATCTCCCACCGCAGATCATTTATTTGCCATGCCTGCATGAGGCATTTAGAGATTTAGGGACACTGCTTCCTCAAGCAGTGAGGAAGTTGTATCAAAATTGCACATTTTTTATCTTCTTATATTTTTCTCTTACTTTGATATCCTTGAAATGACTGAATTATTGAAGCATGATAATCATACGGCACTTGCATTCTGATGCAAGATTTTGGGGGTCTACACCCTTTTGGAAAAAAACCCCAGTATTATCAGTGTGTGGGCTCTACTTCACATTCATTAACTCATTTTACAGATTCTCAGTGAAAGTTCTCAATGTAGATACAAGTAGCGCAGGATCTACTGAATTTGTTAACCTTTAAATATTACCAGAACTGGTGCTGTCAAAGCCTCAAGGATTTTGCTAGTTTGGTATGTGATCCAATTGGATTAAAGTGGATTAATGCTCAGAGAAGTGAATCTGTCACAACTTGTACGAGCCCTTTTGGCCTAAACCCGTATGTTCCTGGCGCATCCTTTATCAGCCGAGGTTCCCTTTGGAGGATGAGAAAGAGAACTGAAGAGCAATTTAGGAATCAAGCGAAGCATGTGGCGGATTAAAGTTTTCAGGTGTCATAAGCTTCTTGGGAATGCCAAAAAAGAAAGTGTGAAAAGTCAACTTGTACAAGTTTGGACTGGTTGCTGGCATTGCCTTTGGAGTCAGATCTGTGAGGAGAAAAAGATCCATCTGGGAATGCGGTATCTCACCAGGCTATTTAAATTGCCCTTGCCAGGGTGGTAGATATATTCTGAACTATGTTTCATTAAATTCCTGCTGGTTATTACAGTAAATGCTGCTGGTGGTATAAAATCTGCTAGAATAGTGCTGTGGAACTAAAAACTTGGTCAGTGTCTTGTAACTTTGCTGAAGTAGGTACGTCTTGCTGGCTTTGCCTTTCTGCTCTGCAGCATCATAATTCAGTAGGGGTTTGTATGGTGTCCCTTCCCTCTGGTAAAACATTTTATGTATCGAAAAACAGGGGAACACATGAAAGGAAGGGCCCCATTACAGTGCTAGGCTATAGGAACATGAAGAAAAGGGTATTTTTCTTAATCACCTTCATTTTCAAAAAAAAGGTGAACCTCATTATATTCTAAAGTGAACAGTTCTCTGAAATAACTACTGTTGAAAAGAGGGAGGGTATCCTCCACAGAGAGCCCCAGGCAGTAAGTAGAAACCTGCTTTAGAAGTTTGCAGTGGGGACAGCAGAAATGAGACATTTGCATTATACCTTTCAAGATGGGTAGTATCCCATTTCCAGTTTGGAGAGATGAAGCAGCTGAAAACATTAGGGCGTTGTGCCGAGTAATAACATACAGCAAGACTACAGGAAGTTCTGCAGAAAACGGCAGATTTAAGAGAGGAGGGCAACAGCGGTAACTAAGTTTAGCATGGTTAAATTACGGCTTAGGGTTAGAGGAACATTACTTCCCAATAAAAAGATCTGAAAGCCTTAAGCACCAAGACTGAAGGAATTACGCAGCCTAATTTATCAGAATGCAATTAAGAATGAAGTAATGGCATTGAGGAAAACTGATATTCATTGTCAATGAAAACTTCCTGACCGTGAATGCTGCTAGACCAGGAGAAGTGGAAGGAGCCTGCAACCTTGCACTTTTAAGACCAGACTGGGCAAAACACAGAATGTTGCAGGAGGAAACCAGGCTGTGTGGGTGAGGAGATGAAGTAAACATGCATTTACATCCCCAGACTCCCAGCTAATTAACAGCTCCTGAACAACTTGTTCTGCTAGAAAGTAGTGAGATGGACTGATCCGCTTGAGCGTCTCCTGTAAATCAGGGAAGTTGCTGCAATCTGAGAAAAGCAATTTTCAGCCTTCCACAATGCGACTGACTGACATAATCACCTCTTTGCAGAAGCGGCACCCATTACAGGCAGCGGGCGGTACAGCTTGATTAGCGGGGCCAGGATGCCCCCATGCTGAGCTGCCTTGGAGAGAAGAAACAAATTACCTGTGCTCTGCATCATCATTATCCTTCACTTGAGCAACCCACTTCTACTTCCCTCATCTCCGCAGCCACGGGAAGCACCCGTCAAGTTTGTATTTCTTAATTTGGGTCATGAATTTTTATTTCCTAAGGTTTTCGGAGACTCCTATTTTTACTGTTAGCAGGATGTCCATCAACACTGTGCATATTTCCAGACAATTTTCCTTCCAGTTTCCTGTAAAGAAAAGAAATCTGTCTCTCCTTTATCCTGCCTTTTGAGGCTCACGTTCCCCTGCCTTGTTAATTCCATCCTTTCGAATCCCTGAAAATGTTTTTCATCTTGTCCTTCACCTTGGGGATTCTGCAGTCAGCAGTTTGTGCAGCTCAGCGGGCAGGGAGTGTTAAGGACAATACAGACAAAAGCAGAGCTGCTTCGGTCCAACCAGGTCCAGCTGCAGGATCTGCAAGGGAAATCCCGTCTACGTAGCAAACGTGGCGGGGTGGATCAAGAAGGCAAACCTGAACGCACTGAAATCAGTGGGAATTTTGCCATCAGTAGAAATGATGCAAAGTCTTCACTCCCTGCTTTGCAAACTCACTTTGGCATTTTTGATAATGTTTTATGTTTTTCAGAAGGAAAACAGGAATGAAAATTACCAGAGAAGAAAAAATTGGGTTCATGAGTTTCCTATGATGCCTGAAGAAAACTGCATAGCTTGGTCGTGTTTAGAAGACAGACGTTTAAGGAGACCCCTTCTTTTGATGTAAAGAGCACGCCCGCACATGTAGTGACCTGGCAACAGTTCCGAGCTTGCCAACAGCCTTATTTGATACCAGCTCAGCGCAGGGACAGAGGACCCGCATCTGCTCGGGCAGGTGTGGGGCAACCAGTGTCTTGGGCCAAGGGAAGTGCGATAGCTTGTGACCCTCAGAGGGGATCTTACAGCTTACCACAGAAGTAAAGCACAAGCCAAGGACAGAAGAATCATATTTCGTAGATATAGGAAATCTATGCTTCAGATATTTCATATTTCCGATTGCTCAAAGTTTTATTGATTTGATGGTGCTTCTTTGTTCAAATAATCAAACACAAATTCCTAAGGAACTGAAGCTTGAAGAATTTGGGATCAAAATTCAGTCACCCAAATCTCTTGCCCTTACTTACATAGGCAAAAACTTGTCAGGAAGATGTAAGATACGCGTTTAAGCCAGTGATAACTGAAGTATTGCCCTCTCGTAGCCGTAAGTCAGAAGACAGCTTTGCTGTTGGTAAGTAAGACCTTACATTAACAGCTTAGAATTCTGCTGTTCCCTGACTTTTTGCTGAAATTGAGGAAAAGTAATAGTAATACTGGGTAAATCGTGCATCAAAATTGTGCGAGCAGTTTCATGCTATATATATTAAATGTCTGCTTCTCTGGAGCCGTGATCTCAGCTTAGATCATTAAATAAGGAGTTGCTTTAATATCAACCAACAAATCACAATAAACCTTGATGTTTCCAAGATGGCAAATATGCAGGAAACTAGATTTATCAGACCTTATTTTTACGTTCTAAAGATCAAGAGTGAGCACAAACCCTTTTTTTCCCCTTTTATAATTAATTCCAAATGTCAATTTGATCTACTAATATGAATCTAATTGCCAAATTGCTAAAATAGGGTTGCCTTTTTGGTTCTAAATATCAACCAAATAGAATAATGAAAAAATAAATGCCTTGATATGATTAAATGTGATCTGTTCAACCAGTGGGACAGTACGACAGCTTCAAGACCACTCTCTCCAGTTTACGGCTCTCAGGTGAGATGCTGACAAGGAGCGTTCTGGCTGGTTTTTTCTAAGAGGGGAAAGCTGCAACACGAGTTTCTACCTTTTACTTCTGGGGTGGAAAGTGGAAGTACATCGTGATGGATAGTTTGGGGTTATGGTATACATACTTATCCTGTAATCATTATTTGCTTATTTCATTTTATTTCAGAAAGAAGCAATGGTGTGGGAACTGTAAATAATGTGATGCTAATAATTCCAGGCAGCACATGCAGCAGTTAGTGCCCTTTCGAGGAACATAGTACTTTTTACCCCTGATCACTGTGTCTTGTTCTGCTAATTGTTCAGTTATTTTTAAGCAGTTTGCTTACTATCCACACACTGAGGTGATGCTGAGTAATCTGAGCAATTTTGTTGGGTTTGTGGTTTTGAGTGACAAATATGGTTTTTTCTGCATGTGACAGCTGGATGACTTAGTCTATTAATAGAGGAAGCTGTCACAGAGGAATTACATATATAGACTTCATTTAACTTTTTAAAGTACAAGCTATATAGGTGCAATTCATCTTTTCAGCTCTTCAGACATTAAACTGTGTGGCGGAAGGGACTTGACTTCTAAGTCTTGACTCAGTTTTCTACAGAAATTTTTTATGCTCAGCAACTATATGAAAAATTATCAGAAGCCCCTGAGAAATTGCTCCAATATTGGCCCCATGGTTTGTTACTTCAGTGGAAAGCTATGGACTTCAAGAGCAACCTGACCCAGATGCCAGACAAAGATCTGCTCCAGGTTGAAAATGAAATTCGATAAAGAAAACTTGCACCATCATGAGCCAAGGTCAGTATAATTGTGTAACTCAAGTATTTCAGCAGCTGAAGATTCCACCTGATTAACCTATTTATAGCTTTGTATTAATTCAGTACTACTTATTCCAGAGGCTCCATGAAATTTTATAAACACAGCCAAGGAGGCGCCAATCCCGCATGCAGTATTTAATGAGTTCTTTTTCGTTAAGGCAGGTGAACAGCGAACTCCTGACGTTGGGCTGATCCCCGTGCCTGCAACCCCCTACCTTGGGCGACGAAGCCGGGTGTTAGCAGTGTCTGAGTTGGATGGGAAGCAAATGAGAAACTTAAGAATAGCATAATACTAATGCAGACGTGTAGCCCCCTTATATTGTATTGCCATTGCTAGTAACAGGCCACAGGTTTTGTGCTGAGTTTGCAAGGCCTCAGGGCCGAGGCACGTCAGGCTTGCTTTGTCTGAACTTTTATTGACCTGCCTGCAGCTTTGTTTTAATTCGATTTAGCTGTAACAGCAATTTCTTTTCTGACTGGGTGGCTATGGCACATTTCTTTTACTTTACTTATCGCTGCAATGGTACTGCTGTAGTGTCACTCTAATAATGCAGTATAGAGAAATACGGGGCTGCTACGATGGCTGAGGCATTGAGAGCACTGGAGCAAAGGAATACTGGGATGGGGTGAAAAGAGATGGGGCACAGGCTTCGCACTGGAGACCCCACAGTGATGAACTCACCCACGGTCCATTAAAGAAACGCAGACCTGGACCTGGACAAAACTGATTTTAGGGATAACAAACACAAGAAAGAAATAGCATCTAGCATATTTAAAAGGTGCTGTACATCGCGAATTCAGATGTGCTGCGGAGCTGCAGAACAATGAAGAAAGAGAAAAGGTGTAAAACAGGTTAGCAAACATATTAAAATGAACCCAAGTGGATCTTAGATTGAGGAAGACAAAACTGTCAACATGAACACCATAGTGCTCCTGGCGAAAGACTCCAGATGCTGATGACCTGCTGCAGCAGCCCCCCCACACACACCAGAATGCCAGCTCCAACCACACAGCCCCAAGGAGAAGGGGGCCATAACATCAGGAAACAAGGAAGAACATAGGAAGTGCAATTTTAACTGGTTTATTACTAGCATTGAAATTTTTTATGCCTAGACAAAGCTGCTTCTTTCTGTTATAATTAGATCTGGGCTGATAGTAGCTCTTGGAACAGATTGCAAGGATTACTTACAATAAATTCTTGGCTTCATACATAAGGTGTGTTTCCTTTTTGCCTATAAACAAATTTTGGGGCATAACAGTAACAAATACATTTTGGAATTACAAAAAAAGGCAAACAACAGGATCAAACACACCAGGAAAAGTTCATTCTGCTGCTGCCAGGGAGAAGATTCTGACAAAGCAAGGACAGATACTTCTATCTTCTGATGAAAAATGTCATCTATTTTATTGTTGTTCTTGACCCTGATACCCTCCATGCTGTGGAAAAGCTGCTTGCAGGTTTTTCCTGCATGAGAACAGTGACATTTGATCTAAAATCTGTCTGGAACGGAGACTGGGGATATGCATGAGGCTGTTGGTAAATACCATTCTTCAACATTTAAATGGTCTGAAGCCCCAATTTGGAGACTTTAGCTGAGTGCAGCCACATCATCCCTATTAAAGAAACGAGAGAACACCTGAGTCCTGCCTCCAACCAAGCATTTTATAACAAATGCTCTTTTTCTTTGGTTTAAATCTAGACATCTCTACTCAAGTCAAATTCTACTCTGCTACTGCCTCTAGGTTTAACCAGAATAAAAAATGACCACTATGACAGTCGGTATGACCAGACTGCAAAAATAGAAACACAGAATTTCATTTGGATGCTCATCATTATTTAATCCAGCAACCAGCAGACATTAAAATTTCATTTTACCAGAACACATTTTTCTTTAGATTGGGTCCCAAATAATTTAATTCCCTGGTTATTACATTGTTTCAGCGACAACATACCCACACCATAATTATTCTTATGGGGGCCAGTGTGCATGTGGGAAACAAAGCGTTCATCTGTGGCTACCATTCTTAGTATCCATTTGTCTCTTGGTTCCCTGAATCACTGTTACCAAGCATTTCCAGGGAGCTGATACTCATGTTTTAAACCATTATGTTTCCTACCATTTATAAGCATGTCTGAGCCAGAAATCATTCAGCGGCTGTTGCTGCTGCATCCTTCAGGGACAAAATGTTCTAAAGAGCTAATGTTGCTCTTTCATTAAGAAACCTATTCAGAACCACAGAGAGTGATTTTGACAGTGCAATTGGTAGTTGCTCTAGGGTAGGAGCTTGACAGGAGTCCTATTTTAAGCTAAATGAATGTATACTGTTTATTTAAAGAAGCAGAGCCAGCTACAGATTTTGGTATGTGTACAGAAGTATATACCTCTGTGTCTTGTGTGCTCTGCCTCCCCAAATTGCACAAAATAATTCTGCCTTGATACCTGAAAAAAAATCTGTTGTCTGTGGCCAGCCCTGGTATGAAGATAAAAATAAAAGGGAAGAAATAAAATTAAAGGAAGAAAAGGAAAAAGAAAAGGAAACGGAAAAGAAAAAGGGAAAAAAACCCCCAGAAAAACTCCTACAAAACCAAGACCAGTCATTTTACTCTGGGTATCTCATGTTTTTCTAGCATGAACACACTTTGCTTTTTCATATGTTTTGGTGGGTTTAAACGTGGGTGGAGAGAAAAGAGAGGACATGTAGTGAATAAGGGAAGGTAAAGTGAAGGGCATTACGGTTCAAAATGACAGTAGAGATTAACTGCTTGCAAAGATGAACAAGGGTATAGTTTCACACCATGGCTCTTCTGGTGGCAAAGCCTGTTTAAAAAATGTCCTATCCTTAGCTGTTGGGCATCATGTTTTGCCCTTGTTGAAAGATATGTGTAAACAAGAACATAGCACTTATCATTGCAACACAGCCCAAAAAATTCAACCAGCACAGCCAAAGGTTATAAACTGCTGCACGGAGGTGGAAGAATGAACCAGGGTGGTAATGGGCAGCAATCTCTGGCAAGGAAGGATTGTTGTGTGGCTGAACCATGGTCTGGGGAGCTGGAAGAAGCTCGTGTCTGTCCCTGACCCGGCTGCACGACCCATCACCTCTGTTACTATAGCGTGAGAGAAATATTACCGAAAGTATCTCTTCAGAAGGATGTAGTTACGTCTCATTAACCCAAGTTTAATGGAAGATGGTATAAAAACACAGCATTGTTATCAGTCTCTCTCATCTTTATAAGTGCCACTGCACAGGTAATTGCAGACTTTCAAAATTAGATCTGCTGGTAGTGCTACACAACACACATGCTTGTGTCTTAGCAAAATGTTCTTTGCAAGGGCTTCAGAGATCAAAGACAGTCTGGGCTTGATTGGAAACCAATTATCTACTGCTGTGTGGACCTTTGAAAACTAACAGGATTTTTATTTCCTTTTTCCTTTGATCCCCAAATGAGCAATATAAAGATAAGGAAAAGCAGAACAAAAGAACAGATGTACCTAGCAAAGAGTGAAAAGGGAAAGCAAGAATTTGCCTATAGGTTAGTTGGATAGATTTAAAAAAGAAAAACCAAAACAGGCTGCTGGATTAGAAAACTTCAACAAGCTACAAGCATAAGCAATGTATCTTCCAGCTCAGTATCTTTGTAACTTAGAAAACCACCTAAACACAAGAGTTGCAATATGGTTTAACCATGGATGTCCCTAGGAAGGATATTTTTTTGCTCCATATGCAACTGGAATTACAGAATTACTTGTGCAGTTGATGCTACCTAGAGTAGCACTTCTGCAGCAGCACGTTGCTGTACCTTTGATCTATTTATTGCCTAATTTCTTTAGCCTTTCTCCTACTCTTTTCCTGGTTCAGCTTCATATTCCAGGAAGAATCCAGTGCCGACAAGTGTGCTTTACAGCTCCAGCTCTGACTTGTAGTTTCCAGTGCTGCCAGCAGACCGCAGGCCAAGGGAAGCAGCTGCAGATCCATTCACTTCTGTAGCATTTCACCCACTCCTATGGCCCCGTTACTTTAATTCTAGTTTCACTGTTTGGGGTCAGTCCTTGTACCGAGACAATTAACACTGAGCATCTGAAATCTGATAGGGATTTAAAGCAAAGGGTGAGTGGTTGCCACCTGGTGAGAGGAGGAGAAAGGAGGGGGAGGATGAATGAGCTGGACCTTTTCCTTTTTCATCCGGCGCACATTAGTGGATCAATGACTGAAATGGATGAGGGTGCTGCTGAAGTGTCACGGCAGTGTAATGATGTAGCTGCTATTAATGGCTAGAGCTCCAGCCCGGAAATTATAGTGGAAGAAGTGAAAAAAAAAAATATTTCTGAGGGCTCTGAATTGGTGATTTGAGGATTGTAATTTAGTGCTTGCTTTCATATTTCACAAAATGGCTACTGTGCACATTTTCAGAAGTTTGCCTGTTAGTTAAGGAAGGAATAAAGTCAATAAAGTGTTTGATCATGATTCTCCTTCCATTCCCCATCTAAGGTATGACACAGAATCAGTGATGGTGGCTCTCCTATAAATCAAGATCCATTTCATGCTTTTTAGCAGATCTCTTTGCAGTGGGGAAATGTACCTTCAGCCCTCTGGCTGTCTGGATTTAGAGCAGATGTACAAAATATTATGGTTTATATAGCCTGTGAACTCAGCGTATTTCGAGATCAAATTCCTATTACACTAAAATAACCGGCAAAACCATGGTTATCTTCAGGCAGCCTGGATCTAGACACAGTAAAAGACCCACAACAACTGACCAAAGGAAACCAAAAATCCCACAGCAAAAGCTCCTCGTCTTGCGAATTTGTTGAAAAGGACAAATCTGTTGTTCTCAGCTAAATCCGTGACCTCAGCGAGGTTGTACCCTTCCACCAGCAGTTTGACCGATATCAGGATCCAACATATTTTTTTCCATATTGACTTTCTTTGGGCTCCCCTTCTGCAGTCATTAGACAGGTCAGAGGGGAGAGCATGAAGGACAGGAGTTCAGCATCCTCCTCACGGAAAGTGTTGCGAAGGAGTGTCATCTGCTTCTGAGCCACTAAAAAGTGAATATACAGAAGTCTGTCAGAAAGATGTCTCTAAGAACGCTGCTCCCACTCGCACCTTTCGGCACTAACCTAGTTCCTGCCTCTTGCTCTGAGGCTTTTCCCTTCATCCCTGCTGCGAGCGGCTGCTGCAGCCGCCACCGAGGCTGCGCCTGCCCTTTCTGCAAGTAGGAAAGAGGAAAGCATCCAGCATGGATTGTGTGAAACAACCAACCAGACCTCTCGGCAGTTAATAACCGGTCCTGAAAAGCAGTTCCCACCTAAAATCGACAGCGGTCAGGCCTGCCGAGGCAAGGGGAGCTCTGCCCTTTACATGCTTGCATGACGCTGCTGGGGCACCCGTCAGTCTCCACTCCCAGCCCTTTCCGCCTGTCCAATTAATTCTCCACAGCTCTCTTAGTGGATGCTTCAACGCATGCCAGAAAGGTTTGTCTCTAATTTCAGACTCCTAACTCTTTTTTCTGTGCTTCCTAAATAGTGGAGGCTGTCTGATAAGGCAGCTTGGGGTGAGCAAGGGGAGGAGACCATGAGGTAAACAACAATGGATGATTGAGCATAAATATTTCAGAAAAAAAGTGTCAGCATAAAAGGCTTAGCAGCAGCTATTCCTCCTGAGGGGTCAGGTTGCAAAAACCTCTTCCTCACTCCCCCAGCGTCTGCCTCCCTGGCTCTCAGATGCGGACACATTCAAGTGCGCAATAAATTTCAGGGATGGGGGAAGCAGAAAAGTGAGTATTTATTTTACTCCAGTAAAACAGTTGTTCTTATTCTGCCTTGTTGCTGGCTAATTAAAGCTTACGCAGCCAGTTCATCATCAGTTTAAGGCTGCAAACTCTGTTCATTGCCAGGCAGTTTTGCAGCCATTAAATCCAGCCCGACGCATATCTGACTGTTTTATCACGATGGGACCAGTTTGTGTGAGATGTGTTCCGCATGGCTGCATGGACACTCGCCAGTGGTGGTTTATAACGGTAATGGGTACATCAACAGTTTGACCCTTTTCTAACAGACTATTTCATAGAAGATGCTTCACTGCAACTGGTATTTATCTCAAAATACGCATTACAGAAAAAAATCTGTAACGGTTCTACCCTAATGATCCAAAACACAGATTTGGTGTACCCTGGGGATTTCTGCTGCGCAGGTTGATGAGGTTGCTCTCCCCCCACTGGCCCCAGCTTATCTGTCCCCAGAGCAGAGGCAGCAGAAGGGGATGATGCATCTGCTCCTCACCTACCCAGGTTCCCAGGCCAGCTACTGCCCCAAATATATCTGGCATATCCTGCAGAACTGTAGCACAACCGTGTTGCACTGCAGGATGGACAGCCTGAGCTTTCAGCTTTGCTGAGAAGACGGGAACATCTTTCCTCTGCTTAATTTTAATGGGAGCTGGAATCTGAGTCCTCTTAAGCAGCCTGTTAGTGCAAAATATTGTGTTTTGTAAAGATTGAGAAAGACCTTGTGAAATTACCGAAGGCTGTGGGCTGTACCATGCAGCTATGCACTCCCTGAAAGTCACATTGGGCCCAAACATTATCTACACAGAAGTATCTTTAAACCAGTCAAGCTGCGTGAGTTAGGGAACACTCCAGCTTGAGAACTCTTTCTACGGATGGATTCAAGCAGTGGGACTACCCTGTAAATAAGAAGGTTGTTCACAGTCCAACTTAACTTCATCTAACATTTATGTTTTCTAAATGTGCAACAATCGGGTTGCCTGGTGAAAAGGAAATGGAGCAAAATCTCAAGTTCTGGGTTCATCTGAGGGCTCATAGGTTCCTCTTGTGCCCTTGAGGGCTCAGACAGCCTTGGTGCATTGCAGCCCTGCAGCCACGAGGCAAAAAATCCTCATTGTGTTCCTGGAAGGAAAAACGTTGTCAGAGCCTTGAGGTTCAGCGACTTCGCTGGCTGAGCGTGGGGCATTTTAGAAAAGTGTAAGACTTTAGAGATGAGGAAAATTCCAGCTGTCCAGCAGACCGTATGACCAAAATGTGAGTCCATACACAATCAACCAAACAAGCTACTGCCCTTCCCTTAAAGAGCTTGGTTTCATTGATTGAGCAGTGTCTCCACGCTGGGTCTGATATTGAACACTACTAACCCCTGTTTCGGGTTATACAGTTTCTTTAACCACTGTATGGAGGAAAACACTGATTAGATTGCCTTGCTCATTGATAATTTTTCCTTTTGGTTCTGATTATGCAGAATGATACTGCTAAAGAGGACATTAGAAAGTCAATCAAACATTGCAAAAGATTCAACAAAAGCCTATTCTAAAAGTCTTTCTTTCCTTATTTCTATTTTTTTTTCTCTGTCTGTCTCTCTCTGCAAACTCACTTGACTATATTTACATTCCAGATATATAATAAAAAAAATTTTAAACTCCTCTGTGGGAGTTAGTTGGTTTCTTTACTTGATGTATCTTGAGAAAATATAGCCAGAATATGGATTCTCCTTGTCAGGCCCACTGCTTGGAGATAAACTATTCATCTTTGGTTTTACATGTAATTTATTAATTTTTAATTAATAGTACAGACAATACTGGACAATTATTGCTTCTTCTTTTGGCCTTTTCCACTTAGCATAGAAACTGGAAAAATAAAGCTTAGCATATTCAAAAAGATGCAACAAAACGTTCCTTCTGACATTGTGTAACTCTCAAGGTTGGTTTCATTTCATAGAGAAAATAAAAGTAAATCTAATATGTATTAATTGAAACTGTAATGACAAAAGCACAGAACCCACACAGTGGTCCCAGCTTCTTGTCCTCTAAAGGTCAGCTGTGAGGATGTGATGCAGGGTTAAATTGCCAGTGCAAAAGAAGCTGAAATGCAAAAGAAAGTATTGAAATAAGAAAGAAAGAGACAACTTGAAGAATTCCAGGTCACTGTATTGTAGTTCTCAGAACATCCAATTGCTCTGTAAATATTGCTTAATTAAATGTGATTGGCAGCAATATTTAACTCTGCTTGCATTAGAACTGAATCACTACCTGCAATATTAATTCCAGATACCGCAGCAGAAGCAAACTAGGAGTAGGTCTGAATTTACATCCTGATCAAGAATTTATGGTGCAGGTCCAAAAGCATTGAGTCAAAGGACAATATTCATTTATTACAAGGTCATACAGACCTCTACCTTCTTGATTCATGTTCTCTGCTCCCAGCTTTACAGAAGACCTGTGTAAAGGCCAACTGCTTACTCTGAATGTCATGAAGAAGAATGAAGCAAATATGGTCACCCCTTCAAATTTTAGTTTCCTAAAGAAATCTGGTACTACATGAAAGAGATATTTATCTCAGATGCTGCAGGAAGGGAAAGGCATTTTGGTGCATGGAGCAATGGCTGAATGGGAAATCTGACGTGACTACAAAAAATGGACTTAGGATCTGTAGCAAATGAAGGTCTGTCAATCAGGCGAAATGTCAGACTCTGCTAAACTAAATGGGCTTGTTTATCACTGTAATTATGTAGCCTTACAATGATAAGGTATTACATATACATGTCTTACTCTGTGCCAGGAACTGTTCCACAGAAACCCAGTAAATTTAATTAAAAGAGAAGGGAGGAAAAAAATTCCTCTATTTCATGATCTATCCACCCCTGCAATGATTACTCTGGGGAAATTGCCACTGAAGCCAAGCAGATGGTTCCTACCTTGTTGTACGCCCAGCTTATTTTCTTTTAAGCTGTGAAGTGGTTTACAATGCTATTTTTCTCTGGAGCTGCCTTGCATTTGGCAGACTTCTGACGGTGTGTGAATTCCTTTTTATTGTATACGTGAATGAACTGCTTGGTTTCTTTTTTACCCCAAATGACAAATCCCACTTTGGACTCATATAAATAAGGACATGAATCAGACAAGTATCTAGTGCAAACATGCTTTCACCAAGATGACTCCCATTGAATTTGTTACGAGGGAGTCAATAATCAGATTCAATGTCACTGAGCCGCATCATCTCTGGTGTATTTCCAGAAACAGCCATATTGACCTCTTAAAGACTTGTCTATGGACCAATGTTGTGTATTTCTGCTTCCGAGCAATCCCTTACTCCCTTTCTGCACAGATGTGTAAGTTTGCAGCAAACTTGAACAGATGTTAGTCCAATGAGGGAGCTGCCTGCTTTCTCTGTGCCTGCTGATAACCTACATTGGTCCTGAGGGCAGGATGAAATATGACTGTGATACTCTCCAAGGCAAACTTTGTCCTTGTGTCAGAAGCCAGCTCAAGCCCTACGCACTGTTCAAGGGATTTACCCAGGACAGAGGTGTGCTATTAGATTGTTCTCAGCAGAAAGGTAAATTTCTACTATTTCTCCTTTATTGTCAAAAAAATTCCAGGCTAGCAGGGCTCTCAGAAGAAATATCATACAGGTTTTGGAAAACTGATGAACACTGATGATATCTCTCAAGAAACTTTTCTTTAAGTCAATTTTTTGTAAAACTAGATGTGCCCAGATTAAAGGCTAAACCTAAACTGGCAGGTGCCTGGTCAGGGAATGGTATATACTTTATCTGATTTGAGACTATGTAGCTCCAAGGAGTTCTTTAAAGAGAGATAAATCATTAATCCCCACAATCAGTTCAGAGCAGCCAGAAAAGAAGATAAAGTTCCTGTGTCTTTGTGCCACATATACCTCCAGGCATCTTCTAACAGATTTCTCTGCAGTTTGAATTCAGCTCTCTACTTCAGAGTCAGAGACACAGAGGGAAGCTGTGTTTGAAAGCAAAGAAAAGAGCTGAAATGTCTCATGAGATATAATTTAAAATGGACGTTGTTGGGGGAAAAAAAGAGTTCTTTGCAAGAATTATGGCATATTTTTTCTCTGATATCCATTAAGAGCATACACAATACCTGGATGACTTAACCTCTGACCATTATTTATTGTAACCCACTTTTTCCCCAGAGTGAATGTCTGAATTCGAATCTTCCATTTATTGCTAAGTGCACTTCGGGGAAGGGTAAATAGAACAGCAAAGGCCTGGATCCATGGGCAAGAAGCGCACAGCAATCAAAACCAGAAAGTAGAAAAGTGGCTTTAAGTGTCCTCTTTGCTTCCTGAGCCTGAACTGGCTGTCTTAACACTGACCCCAGTGGAAATGAGAAGACCCCGCTGCCTGCTCACTCCTCTGATATTTTGCTTCAATCTCTCACTTTTTACTGTGGAATACAGCCCCCCCCTTGCAGGCTTTGGGGAGAAAAATGTTCACCCATAAACGGCTCCAGTGCAGTGATTTGCCACAGTATCTTTGATGCAGAATTACTGTGATGATCAAAGCAAGTTTAATCAGCTCAGTGGTCTATAAGTGTTTGTGGCCCTCCTGCCTGCCTGTAACTGGCCAGGATGTCTCCTTTGCTTTGGACAGCAATGATGCAGGGAAAACCAAGAATAGGTTTGTGGCCAGCCTTCCCCCAGGCATGTTTTCACCCTCATCCTTCAATGGGAGGACAGATGGAAATATGAATTAGGAGTGGGAGACCTTGCCAACTCTACCCCTTGAGGGAAGGGCTTTGAGGGAAGGTCATCCTTTCTGTCTGTTCCCTGCCCCATGAAACCTCTGAAAGGAGCTCAGAAGATTTTCAGAAACATTTAGGACCCTGTGCCTATGAACTGAAGCTCGGCCTACCAGCATCATACAAGGCTGTTGCTTTGGCTGCCGACACCAAGCACAAAGCACAGCTGATTTTGGAGACATGATGGTGATTCTCTGACACACAAGCATCTTCCTGTGAGCATCTGCTCTGGCTTCATTATCGTTTTATGCTGGTCAGACAACATGAAGCTTTCTGGGGAAAAGCAAGTGTACTATGTTGCTGAATCTCACAAACCCCACAATTTTCAGTGTTAAAACAGTTGGACTTTGAAGCTAAATCTGGATGAATGCTTCTGAAGAGGAAAGCAGATCCTCTTTTAGTTTTCTGAACCATTAAGCTGTACTTAAAAGAATGAGGAAAAAGTCTCACAAGTCTTGTTTAATACAAGCTGCTATTCTAGGTTTCATTCCTCCCCCCAGCTGGTATTTCCTGCTCTCCAAAATGCAGGGGAAAGCTAAGGCATTATTTAATGGGGTTTATCTGAAAGAGGAATCCTTAAACTCTGCTATGGCACGAGCAGCATGGGTGGCTGGGGGAGCTGTAGGGCTGTATCTGCCCAGGAGTGTGTGCTGTGCAGAGAGCCCTGGTGAGGGAAGAGCAGAGAGGCTGCTATTCCATAAATCTGCCTCTGCCATGTCAAAGACAAATCTAATTTAAGTTTTATTTTTGAGGATTTAAGTGGGGAAAAGCCTTGCCCTTGTTTTCTGCACAACAGGTAAGTTTCCAGCAGCTGGATCTGCCAGCCATGGAGCAGTTACAAGAACTGTTCCACTGTTGCTGAAAAAGAACTTATTAATTTGGCTGTCAAATCACAGATTTCTTTTAGAGTCCCTCTCTCCCACTGCCAGTATGGAACGGGCAGGTTCCCATATTAAGTTTCTCAGTTGCTGCCACTTGCAGCAGTTCATCTATTCCAAATCTTTCCCCCTTAAGCTCTTTTGGACTGAAACAGCTATAAGCTCCTTGCAGTTCATTCATTGGGGCTCTCAGTTTGGCAGAGTATCAGACTGACGCCAGGACGGCCACGGCCATGGGATTTTTTTAAGGACGTTTAGTTCCTGCCATCTGTCTGTTGGCTCAACTCTGAGAAATTCAGATTGTGTTGCCTTCCCAAAGTTGTTTTTTTCCCCCTTGGACTGCTGTCAGGATATGCAATCTGTCTCTGTGAGTGTTCCAGTGAGACAGCACTCGAGATGCAATAAAATGCCTCCGACTCTTACATGTGTTACTTTATTTCTTAATAACAGGTGATGTAATGATGCGTTACCACGCATGTCACCTGAAAGGCAATGAGTACAAAGAGGTTCTAAACTTTCATTGGGGACTTACTGTATTTTAGGAAGAGTGTAACAACATTTTCTATGCTATTTTCTCATTTTGGTCTTTTAGACCAAGTTGTTTGGTCAAGCTGAGGTGTGGGAATGAGTGATTAGTTTTTGTGCTGCCACTTATCTGGACTGGGGCTTTCCACAGTGTGGCCATTTCACTCAGCTGTGCAGGCAATGAGGAAAAAGCGGGGGTAGCTGCACTGCTTCTGGGTTCCCCTTGCTTGTGTGTAATGTAGTTACATCCCACTTTATTTTTTGTGTTTGTTTTCCCCTGAGATGTTTTGGAAGGAGGTGGTATTCACTGACACTCCAGTATCCCTCCCCATGAGCCTGGTTTTGCCCCCTGTTAGATGGCCAGCTAGTCTACAGTAGCACTGAGAGACGAACCTCAGAGCCAGTGCCCTAGGTACCTGATCCGTTTTGATGCTGGGCATATGTACATACTCCATTAAAGGTTTAAACTCAGAAATGGTTTACGAAATCATTCCCGTGAGAACAGGAAATCTCTACTAGAAGATCGGATCAGAGGACATGAGTCGCCTTAAGTGAGCTGTTCTTACGAAATTTCTGCTTTTGTGAAACTTGGATTGCATCTGAACTGAGCTGTATTTTGTGGTCCTGTTTTCAGATACGACTTTTAAGAATGGGACATTCCCAGCGATGAATCAGAAGGTATGACAGATTCTGTCTGTTTTGGTAAATAAATTATGAGCCCATGAACATTTAAGATATGATTTTAGAGCCTGCTTGAGAGGCCACCTAGGCTTAGATTAGACCTTTTACCTTACAAGGTTTATTTATTTTAAAGGCCCTAAAAATATTACATTGATAGTGTGTTTCTGGATCTAACTCATACGAAAGACACAGTTTATAGAATGAAACCATAAAAATCTTAAAATGTGAGAGTGCAGCTGTTTAATATCTGTGTCCTTGTCTAATTGACAGTTTTAAAAAAATACTGTCTTAGCTAGAAAATACAATCACTACTTTAACAAAACAGATCTTCCCAGTCTTACTTGATTGCAGGGCTCACATTTTGTATATACAGCTGAAGTCCAAGTAAATTAACTTTGTTTTTAGTTGAGTGCAGTACTTCTGCAGAGAATGATGATAACTCTGCAACAGATAAAAACTGGATGTTTTCAGTTTCAATAAAAATTAGTTATTTTTTAAAGTGGGAATAACAACAAAGAGGCACAAATTAGACAATGTAGAATTTAGATAAATTTAGGGTTACAACAGCTCTTTTGCCCTCAGCCAGTATAATGAATAATTTAAAGCCAAATTTAGGGGCACTCCAGGACTAAAGTATTGCATTATCTAATTTCTGTTGTTACTCTGAAATGTAAGCAGCAAGCTTATTAAATATGAATGGAGTAATCAGACAAATTCTATGACTGTGTGCGTGAGCTTCTCATTAATGTTTCACAAAGAAGCATCAAGAAAGACTAAATAGACTGCAGTGGATTTAAAAGTAATAAATATACTCCAGAAACCCAGTAACTTAATGACGTTCCTAAGGCCATAAGGGCTTAAACCAAAAGGATACTCAAGCAGAGTATCCTTATTGAAGCAGTAACTCAAGTAGATCATCTTTTGCACATCCCTTGTCACCTTTTGATTATCAGTTACCAAAATATCATCGCCACGGTACATCCATTTAGTTCCCCTTTTCAATGCTACAGTTATACACTGGCAATCTTGGCCACCACAGCCTACCATGATTTTATTACAGCAAAGGATGATGGCTGTAAACTGGCTTCTTAGTAGGACACAGAATGCACCTTCAAGCCAAGTTAGCAATTAGGGCATGATTTTGAGCATCCTTTACCTCTCACTGACTTCAACAGATAGCACTCCTGGGATCAAGCTCTTCAGTTGTGTAAGTAAATATTGCTTCAGAGTGAACTACTGAGCTAAAAGAAAAAAATAATTTGGCCTTTTTTCAGCTTTCCAGGAAGGAGTTTTCAACATCTAACAGAGGAAAACATTCTCAATTTTAGTTTATTTTATTTTTTTACATTTGAGATTGGATGCACTGTTGTTCCTTTCAGCAGTGGAATGTGAATCAGGATACCATGATTGACACATTGATTTTACACTGTGCCGCATGACATCCTGGTCTCTAAATTGGAGACACATAGATTTGATGGATGGACCATTCAGTGGATGAGGAATTGGCTGGACGGTCGCACTCAAAGAGTTGCAGTCAACAGGTCAATGTCCAAGTGGCAAGCAGTGACAAGTGGTGTTCCTCAGGGGTCAGTACTGGGACCGATATTATTTAACATCTTTGTGAGCGACATGGATGTTGATATTGAATGCACCCTCATCAGGTTTGCCGACTGCCACACCAAGCTTTGTGGAGCAGTTGACACGCTGGAGGGAAGGGATGCCATCCAGAGGGACCTCAACAGGCTTGAGAGGTGGGCCCGTGCCAACCTCATGAAGTTCAGTAAGGCCAAGTGCAAGGTCCTGCATGTGGGTCGGGGCAATCCCAAGCACAAATACAGACTGGGCAGAGAACGGATCAAGAGCAGCCCTGAGGAGAGGGACTTGGGGGTGTTGGTGGATGAGAAGCTCACCATGAGCCAGCAATGTGCACTTGCAGCCCAGAAGGCCAACCATATCCTGGGCTGCATCAAAAGAAGCATGGCCAGCAGGTTGAGGGAGGTGATTCTGCCCCTCTACTCCGCTCTCGTGAGACCCCACCTGGAATACTGTGTCCAGCTCTGGAGCTCCCAACATAAGAAGGACATGGACCTGTTGGAGTGGGTCCAGAGGAGGGCCACAAAGATGATCAGAGGGTTTAGAGCACCTCTGCTATGAGGACAGGCTGAGAGAGTTGGAGTTGTTCAGCCTGGAGAAGGGAAGGCTCCGGGGAGACCTTATAGCAGCCTTCCAGCATCTGAAAGGGGCCCACAGGAAAGCTGGAGAGGGACTTTTTACAAGGGCATGTAGTGATAGGACGAGGCATAATGGCTTCAAACTGGAAGAGGGTAGATTTAGAATAGATATTAGGAAGAAATTTTTCACTATGAGGGTGGTGAGGCACTAGAACAGGTTGCCCAGGGAAGTTGCAGTGGCCCCATCCCTGGAAGTGTTCAAGGCCAGGCTGGACGAGGCTTTGAGCAATCAGGTCTATTCGGAGGTGTCCCTGCCCATGTCAGGGGGGCTGGAACTAGATGATCTTTAAGGTCCCTTCCAACCTAAACCATCCTATGATTCTATGAATAGCAATTCTTTTCCTCATCAAACAGTTTAAGCAGAGGTTCAAATTAAAGGAAATCAGTTTAAAGTGGAAAAATACAGACTGACTTTCTAGGTGATATCAGATTTGTATTTCCAGCAAATAATGACTTTTTTCTAAGCAAAAATATTTCTGAATAAACTTCTCATTATCATTTCCCTATAGTGATTACTACAAAAAGCAAACTTTCTCTTTGTCCACCTGTCTAAATATACTTACAAATCCTGCAAGATAAAACAGCCAATGAAAGAATGATACAAATAAATGAAAACCTGGAAGAAATGTTAGAATACTGACAAATGCCTGACTCTATTTTACTCTTATTTTGAAGAAAAGTATAGGACTTCAGATGTGGTAGGCAAAAATATAGTCTCATCTTAGGGTTGCTCATTGTCCATGATCAAGATATGAGACGGTATAACCCAGATAGAGTGGAATATTGATCTAGGTATGTGTGCTGGTCAAAATATTTATTACTTTGTTCACACAGACATGGTAAATATGGAACACCATTTTAATGATCACAACCCAGAATAAAAACATGGAATACTCATCATCTCTTTGATCTCCTTATTTTAACAAGGTATCTGTAAAATTGAAGTCTTTCTTGTCTCTGTGAATTTAAGTCCAACTTCACAAAAATAAAAAGCACACACTATCAACTTAATTTTACAGTTGGCAATTAGCATCTTTACAGACTCCAAAGCCTAAACAATTAAAAGTTGAATAATTTATAGCAAATGGAACAATTTCTGTCAACAGTATTATAACATGCATTAGAAATATACTTCACTGCCTGGAGCTGCTTGACTATTGATTCTGGAGTTCTCATTAGTGATGCAATTGGCAGCCCCCGCCTGTGGGCAATGGCTACTTTCGTTTGTCTGCACTTCTGAATTAATTGGAACTAATCCATGGTTAGTTGCGCTGATTTAGGTGAGATTCTGACAATAAAAGAGGATGGAGGAGGTGTGCTATGGTTGTTCTCATACCATCAGGTTATCTTCCAGGCAAAACCTGCCAGAATGACCCCTGACTCCTCTGGCCAGGGAACACAGCAAACATCTCCTCAGCTCCAACTTAATTCTTGGGATAATTGGATAACAAATCCACCGCTTTGACCTTCTCATCATAGGTATTTGCTTGGGCTGGTGATGTTTACAAGCCTTTCAAAGCAAAGAATGTGTTAAGCTAGGTAGATATTCAGGAGCAGTTGCAAGGGGTAAATGATCAGGTAGAAGATGAATGTGGGGAGTGTGTCTTTCTTTGAAAGAGTTAGAGCCAAAGGATTGACTTTTTCTAGGGAACAAAAGAAAGACAGTGGCTTGAGAAAACTGTCAAGTTAGAGTTAGGTTGAGAAAGATCAGTTTCTGCCTGCGTGTGGGATGACTGTTGTGGGGATGTCTCCAGTTAGAGGAGAGATGTGTTGATTGACGTCATGTCTGGGGGGAGATCATCTACTTATGTTCCCACTCTTCTTGGCAGAAAGAACCAGAGATGCTTAGCCACCGCCCTTTGTAGGGTTTCTGGACGGCCCTTCTTCTTCAGTCTCAGGAGAGGTATTTCTTTATTCATATAAGCATATGGTAGATCAGAGCTTTTAAGACATTATCACATTTTGGGCTGCAACTCCAAGACCCTAATGTGGAGTGAACCTTCATCTCTGTGCTTCTTCTAACTGCCGTTTGCAGAAACGCTTTTCAGCTGCCTGTTTACTTTCTTGCTGTGAGTCACTCCCTGTGGGCCATTCTTGGGAAGGGTATGAAGACTTGTTAGACTGGAAGGAAAGACTAATAAGCAAATAATGATATGTGCTATCCTACTTCTGCAGAGAATTATTCTTTCCCCCAATAATATAACTTGTGTGTTTGTCCAGTAGACTCCCTAAAAGCATCCATGCAATGGAAGATGGAGGATGCGGGGAGAAAAAGAACAGCTATCAGGCAGCTTCACTTGCAATACATGCAGTGTCAGGCAGTCAGGAAAGTGTGGTGAGGGACTGAGACACATGCCACCATCTATGCCCAGCTCTGTTAATGATGCTACCTGATCTTACTGGTGCAAAAAGAGGCTCTACAGCTGTGCCTAGGAGGTCAAGCTTGGTACCTCATAAAGAGATAAAAAAAGTAAAACAGGTGCTAAGAATTTTGGGAAGGAACGGAAAGCACAACAGAAGGTCTTGTGATGCCATGCTATAAAAACATAGCATGGCCATATTTTAATTGCTTAGTAAAATAGTGGTTACCCCATATCAAGAAGGATGCTGTAAAATCTAAAAACAGATGGAGAAGATAGTTACAATCATAATGAAGATTATAGCCAACGAATAGCCTCTGTCCAAGGACTGACTAAAAAAGCTTCAGAAAGACTTAATAGGATTCTTCACATTGAGAAGAGACAGATGAGGGGGAGAGCAAGATATGATTTAAAGCCTTTCAAATCATGAGAGAGATGGAGGAAATAAATGAGTGAATTTTTCATTGTACTGGAATCAGGAGTGCTAGTCAAGGTAGCTTGAAATAAAGGACAAAATAAATAGGACTCCTTCATACAACCTCCAACTAACTTGAGAAAGTCATTGCCACAGAGTAAAAGCTGAATGTAGATACAGCTTCAAAGCAATCAGGCAGATTAGACAACAGCAGGAAGATCCACTGATAATGGTTAAACATAATGGTCCATATTCAAGCTTTGGCTAAAAATACCTCCAACTGCTGACAAGAAGTTGGGAGGGTATGTAAGGGAAGAAGTAAACTCTTTGCAGTCTTCATTCTTATGCTTTCCCTAAGCATTTGCTACAGGCTTCCAGTAGCAGAGGAGATGGCTCTGCCAATGCTATAGTTACAGCACATTGCATCTGGAAGTGCAGAAGTGTTTTTGAAGAGAAGCTCTTCACTCTCCACAGATGGGGGCTTCATAGGCTTTAGCTTTCATGTGCCAAGAAAATGACACAATATTTATTGTGTCCCTCACAACTTTGACGTGAGTTTAATGCTAGATGTTGAAGGTGGCTTTTTTCTGGAGGTATAATCTCTTCCTTCACTCAAATGAATAGGTGAGGAAAGGAGGCCATTTGAGGAGTTCAGGTATTCTCTTTTCCGCACATCCATCATAAACCATTAATCAGAGTATATATGGGTGCTCACAAGATGAGAATGAGTCAACAAAGGACTGATTATTAACACATTTATCTGAATGCTGAAGTTGTACAAAGCCGGTTGAGAAAACAGGTATAAATTTGAACTGCTAGTGAAGTACAGATCTGTTTTTTTTCCTGTCTCCTAGTATCTCCAAATGAAGATTGAACATTTTTCAAGAAAACACACTCCAGTTCAAATCATATTGCTGAATTTATTTCCTAGCTGTGACATTTAGCAGCTTCTCAGATTTCATAGTGTCTAGGTCCTTTTAACCTTATGTTCTGAATTTACAGAGGGGCAGGTTGGACTTGAATTGTCCATATAAACAATCCCTCATGTGATGCCTTCTTCTATATGCACATCTGGTAAATTCTTTGTTGTTCCTAATTAGGATACAGCTTCTTGGAAAATTAGTTCTTTGACAGCAACTGTAACAAGAAACTGCAAATTTAAACAAGAACTGAGAATCCCACTGAGACTTTTATTAGCAACAAAGAACTGCAAAATTTTGTTTTTCTTCCCCTCAGCATCACTGAGTTTTCTGATTCCAGGCCATGCTTAGTCCTTTGTCATTACAGACACACCTGGGCATGTACCACAGATTAAAAGTAACTTCCCAGTCTGTCCTCACTTACTAATGCACTATGTTTATAAAGGGTCCCTAAGGAGCAATTGAAATCATATCTGTAACGTATTTCTCCATAGTTCTGCACCAAGTCTTATGAGGAGCGGCTGAGGAAACTGGGGTTGTTCAGCCTGGAGAAAAGGAGGCTCAGGGAAACCTTATCGCTCTCTATAACTACCTGAAAGAAGGTTGTAGAGAGGTGGGGGGCCGATTTCTTCTCCCAAGTAACAAGCAATAGGAGAAAAGGAAATGGCCTCAAGTTGCACCAGGGGAGGTTTAGATTGGATACTGGAAAAACTTCTTCACTGAAACTGTTGTCAAGCATTGGAACAGGCTGCCCAGGGACCTGGTTGTCACCATCCCTGGAGGTATTTAAAAGACGTATAGATGTGGAGCTTAGGAACGTGGTTTAGTGGCAGACTTGATGATCCTGAAGGCCTTTTCCAACATAAATGATTCTATGGGTCTCTGATTTGTGACCTACCAGTGATCAGGAAAAATTGCTGTTCTCTTGTTTAGCTAACTGCCAGAATTGCATTTCACCTAAAGAAAGAACAGCTAAAAACATTTGGATCCTCCTATATTCTGTCCAGTTCAACTTAAACTGAGACTATAAATCTGCATTAAATCAGCTAACCAAAACCTCTTCTTGTCTAAACTATTCTCAATTAAAAATAGTCTCTGTAATATCAGAGAAACCACAATAAATGTGGAAGAAAATATTTCTAAAAATAAACAAATGCATAGACATAAAATCCAAATTGGTGTAAAACTTAACTACCGATCTTGTTCTGAAAAAAATACAAAAATCTGTTCATGAAATACTTGCAGTTTATGAACCTTTTCTCATGGGCAGAATGACTAACAAAAATTGCCAAACCTAGGATTAGTGTATGCCATGGGTAGTTTTATCTTTCCCTTGCATGCAATAATTGAAATTCTTTTTTCAAAATTGCTGCACTTCAACAAGATACTGAAGAACCTACTTTTGTTCAGAAGAACCACTCACTCACAATGAATTATGTGCTTTGTGCCCATCTGAATGGGACCAAATGAACTAACAAGTTGAAGAGATCTGTATCTACGCCTTATTATCCAAACAGATGGAACAGTTAGAGGAAAAAAAATTCTATCTATTTCAGGCTTTGATAGTTCCTATTACGGACAAAATTCCACTAGCTGACAAGGGATCAGTTTACATGACTAGGACCTAAACTTTCAAACAGCTGCAGCTCTGTTTTAACAGGAAGAACATGAGCTGTGATTGACCTCCTTGCAGCTATTTGCTCTGATCTGGATACAGACAATAAAGCTGGAATCATAAAGTGAACACAAATACAGAAATGGCCTGAATCTACTTTAAAAGCTGTAATGCAGCATCATTTTCTTCTGCATTGTGGTCTGTGAGCATTACCTCAGAAAAAGTCAGTCAGAAAGCACACAAAGAAGTGAGCATCTTTCTGGAGAAGGTAGAAGGGAATGTTGTGCCTCTGTTCTACACAAGAAAGTAACAGATTTCTCCTCTTGTGCAATAGCACTCATGTGCTGTTTGCATGTACAACAGCTACTACCCATTATCTCTTCTCTATAAAGAATAATTGCACCAGATCCTCGAGGCATTACTTTGTGCAATTCCAGTGACCCGAGTGGAGGATTTGGCCTGTCTCTACTAGACCTGTCATGTTCCATACATAAAGCAACATCATCCTTTCAGCCACTTACTGAGCCCCTTTATTAAGGTTGCAAATAAAGTCAGTAACTCTAATAGTGCTTTTGGTTGTTGTGGATCCTAGCTTGGCTAGGAATCGTGGAGATAAACATCTCACTTCAAATAGGCTACTGAGCAGATGGTAATGACTTTTAATCACAAGAAACATGAGGCAAATCTGAAATAATGCCCTTGAGATGAACAGTTTGGTACAACATTCCCACCATTTTGAATGCTGAATGACCTTGCCCCATGAAGAGAGCCATGTATGATTTATGTACACTCGTACTTCCAGCTCACTAAAATACTGACAGTCATTAATAGTTTTTTACAATTCTTATTCTGGGCCCTTATCCAATGCTCACTGAAGTCAAAGCAAACCTCTTCTTTCTAAGCCTTCAAAGACTCCATCTGCTGCAATAACACAGTGTTGTGTTTTAATTGCTGATGCAGAAGTCTGGGAGACGTACAAGAACTTCCTGCTCAATACTAAAAATGAGAGTAGGAGGCAGTTTCTCCAGACACCTGAAAGCCTGTCCTCAGGAAAAAAAAAAAAAAAAGTTTTCTGCAATTTGTGGAAACAGTACTGGGAGTCAGACACTGACCTTCAGTTCATGCCCCATGCTCGTGTTATAGGTTAATCTTTTTAGACAATTCTCTGCTTAGGTCAGTCCTGAGAAGGCAGTACAGGGAGTTTTTTCACAGGCCCCGTCTGCCATATGCAGAGCTGAGGTGCTCTTTGCATTAAGGATGTCTTTATGCATAATCTCCCTCTGATCCTTTGCGATGTTTTCAGAGCAGCCTGCTGACCCAACGATACTGCTGGCGATGACGGTGTGACAGGTTTGCATTTCAGTCCTTGGGCTGCAATCTCCTTGCTTGGAAGCTTACTAACACCATTTCTTAATAGTCATGTTTATGACACAAAAACTGGGAGGGGTGGCTGACACACCGGAAGGCTGTGCTGCTGTTCAGCGAGACCTGGATAGGCTGGAGAGTTGGGCAGAGAGAAACTTAATGAAGTTCAACAAGGGCAAGTGTAGGGTACCGCACCTGGGGAGGAACAACCCCATGCACCAGTACAGGTTAGGGGCTGACCTGCTGGAAAGCAGCTCGGTGGAAAGGGACCTGGGAGTCCCGGTGGACAATAGGAAGACCATGAGGCAGCAATGTGCCCTTGTGGCCAAGAAGGCCAATGGCATCCTGGGGTGCATCAAGAAGAGTGTGGCAAGCAGGCCACGGGAGGTTATCCTACTCCTCTACTCTGCCCTGGTGAGGCCGCACCTGGGGCACTGTGTCCATTTCTGGGCTCCCCAGTTCAAGAAGGACAGGGAACTGCTGGAGAGGGTACAGCAGAGGGCTACAAAGATGATTAGGGTCCAGTGCAGCTGCTGTGGAAGGTGTGAGCAGGCACGGAGCGAGCTGCTGACTCCAGTGCAGGCTGGAAAACCACACAGGGACCTTGATCCTGCCATATGCAGAGACAGCCATTGACTTCAGCAGGAAGATTTACTTCTCTCAAGCTCTGGGAAGGACTGGGAACATGGCAACATGCATAGCCCTTAGATAGCCATGTATTTATTTCCCCGTAACAGTGTCTCTTCATGGTTTCATCGGCTGGCTCTTACAAATGAATAAAAGAAACGTGTGGATGAAGCATCCAGGCTCTCAGTGCCTTGCTCAAACACAGCTTGCTTAAATGGCTTGGGAGTGTTGTCAGAGAAACGAGTCTGTACAAATCAGGCCTGAAGAGGAAAACCCACACGCTGTACTCCTGTTCGGAGGTGAGAGATCCGAGAGAAGCCTGCCTTCCTTTATATGACACATATAAAGGCAGGCAGATTAGTGGACTCGCAAACGAGTCAGCAGAATATAATTCTTTCAAGTTGGGCAACGAAGGTACGATGACTAACGCAGTGATGGGTGAGGGGACACGCACCGGTTAGCGAACTTCCCCAACAATGCCTGCAGTATGTCCCTGTGCCTGGTGGAGCTACCTAAAGCCACCTCATTTGGACTGAACGACCCCCACTGGCCAGCCGGTCCCTCCGTGCCGCCGGGCAGGGCCGGGGCGGGGCGGGGTGGGGTGCCCGGTTTGCCGCCCGCCGGCTTCCCCTCAGGGCCTCCCGGCTGCGGCCGGCGGACTACATTTCCCAGCGGGCGCCGGGAGGGGCGGAAGGCGGGCGGCCGCGGCGGGCCGGCTGCTCTGCTCGGCGGGGCCTGCCGGGAGCATGGCTGCCAGGGAGGCGGGCGGCGTCGTGCTCGGCAAGTCCGCCGATAAGCTCTTCTCTCTCAGCGGGCTGTTCGCGGTGTACAAGCCCAAGGGGCCCACCTCGGCCGGCGTGCTCAACCTCCTGAAGGAGAGGCTGCTGGCAGGTAGGCGGCCGGGCTATGGGAGGCGAGGCGAAGTGACGTGAAGTGAGGCACAGACTCCCCGAGTTGGGCCTGGAGGCCCGAGGTGGGGTTTTGGTGGTTAAGCGAGGAAATGATGGCAGGAAAGTGCGCGTAGGCCTTGCCCGCGGTCCCAGGGCAGGAGCAGGCCGGCCTGAAGCGAACATGCATTTAGCCCTCGAGCAGGGATGCCCTACCTGGCATGGCTGTCGGATGGGCATCATGCGGTAGCGTGTGCATTCGTTAGGTTGCCGGAACTACAACCCCTGTCAAGCCACTGCACCCTCTTTCTCAGCATTCAGAAAAATAAAGGAAAACTGGTTTTTTGATTTTTTTTTTGATTTTTTTTTTTTTTTGGTGGTAGTTCACAGTCATGGCATGGCCCAGGTTGGGGAATGGAGCCGTTCCTGGATACTTTCTGGCTCGCTGTGTGGAGCTGCTAGGTCCCTGCAAGACTCGGTGTGTTGGTAACACTGCACGGTGAGCTGTAAGGCCATATTCACCACTTGCTTATTTGAGGCAGGCATCTGTTACTGCCTAAGGTACAGCATGATGTGAACCTTTGTTTTGAACGGGGATGAGATTTGCCCCAGCAGAAAGTTCCAGTCCTGCAGTGCACAATGCAGGGGATCCCAGCTTGCCTGGAGAGCTGTGGAGCGTGGTCCCAGGGACAGCATGCACCCATCTGCCAGAATGGGTGTCAGCAGCATCACTGCAGCACAGCAATGGCAGGATGTTCTGCTTCAGTCCCACTGCCTATTGCCTTTAAAAAAAACCCACCAATTGAGTGAAAAACAGCATTTCGTGGAGTTTGAAAGTCCTGGGCACAGTCTGCAGAAACAGCTTTTTCTGAATACAAGGAAGGATGGGTGTCAGATACGAGAGGAAAAAAATGTGATCATTGCAAAGGCGCGAGGGACTATGGCCTAGAGTCTCTTTATAAAGGATAGGGGGACTTAGTCATCTAATCCGGGCTTTTGGGCACTTGCTGATGAAGTGAGAACGTAGACTTTCAGACTGGTGGTTGCTTATTTAGGCTGATTTACTCTGTAGTGTAGGCACTGACTTCAATTCAGCTTTGTACGAGAGATTTAGTTGGATCATGTCTGATTCCCTGATGTGAAAGGCTTAATGAAGAGATAATAGAAATAGGTAAGGGAGCTTAGAGCGTTTGTCATATTTAATACTAATAAATAAGGGGCATTGGACTCTGCAAAATTCCTGGAGTTATCAGCTGCATAGGAATTATGGTGGGTTGAGATGCTCTGACAGCTTGAAAGCAGCAGTGAGCTCGTTCAGTCCATTGCAGTTTCCATAGGGCTGCATAAATGCAACTAAATGTGGCCCGTTACGTGACAGTAAATACAACAAGAATTACTCAGATTACATAGCATAGAATTTGTGTGTAATAGATGATTTTGGGGACTCTGCTGCTAGTTCTTGCGTGCCTTGTTGATGAAACTTCACAGGTGAACTGTTCGCCAGGTTTTCTAGTAGTATCTTCTGAACATCTGTTTATAACAGTATGTAGGACTTGATTAGAATCTAAGTGAAAATAGCTCGAAATTTTTTTTAGGTTGGGAGTAAATCTAGGTGGATCATTGGTCTTATTCAGTGCAGCAATTTCTGCACTACTAATTGATGGTTTAAATAATTGATTTTTATCTCCTTTAGCAATCTGGATATCTGTGCTATTTTTCCTATGTTCTAAGGCTGTCCTGTAATGCCTCCTTTCAATTTCTATTTGCAGAAGCTGGTGTGCAAACAAATGGGAACAAAAGAAATCAGGTTTTGAAAATTGGACACGGTGGAACTTTGGACAGTGCAGCAGCAGGAGTTCTGGGTAATGAAAAATATAAATACAGTCATCAAAAATGATTTCAGGAAACATCTTCATGCCTATGTGAAATCAGAGGTGGAGGAACAATTTTGGTTACGCGTGACAGGCTTTGTGGTTTTGTGGGAAGGACAAGTTACTGTGGAAGAGTGGTCCATATTAGATTTCCTCTGCGTGTACTTTTACATGCATATAATGTGTTTCTTAACAGAAGGCTATATTCCCTCTGCTCCTAAACTCCTGAACTAACTTGTCGCTTAGTACATGAAAATACAGACTCGTGTAATGAATTCTAAATTACCTCAGAAATTGATGGCTTTTTTTACTTAAGCTGGGGATTTATAGTCATCGTAATTTTCTAAAGCGTTTGTTCTTAAACTAATGCTTTTCTGGGATTTTGAGGGAGCCTTTTGTGTTGTAATATAGCCAAATGAAAGGTGTATAAGAGCAATTCAGCTGCTGTTTTTTTTGAGGCTTAGCACAGAAACAGTTTTTGCTTCCTGTCCTGTCTTGCTTAATAAAGAAGAGTCATCAAAGAGATTCTGTCTTTTAATTTTGATAGCAATCCATTTATTGAATTCCTTTGTTTTATTAAGGAACAGGGTATGTCAATTGCTGGTGTTGAAAACTCAGCTGTGGGTGTGACTGTTGGGCTGGATTATTCCCATATCATACACTGTCACCAATAGTTTTGTTGATAAGTAATGTGCAAACTGCAGCTTGCTATGATTTAAGCTTAAATCATAGCCTTGTAGCTCAGTTTGGCTAGAAGAAATAACAGCAATACTTTTTTGGTATTGAAAATCAACAGGTGCAACTGAGTGTACACTGGAAGTAAATCCACTGAGTTTTGATGTAATGACTTCTCAGGGAGAGCTGTGCTTCAAGGGGATGTTGTTTGCTGACACTGTTGCTAGTAGAGGCCCACAGGCTGGTAATTGTCTTTCTCTGTCACCTATGAACACTGCAAAATGTCACATTCTTGGGCTAGAAGTAGACTCATTTTGTTCAAATTTCCTATACTGTGTGGCCACTCACCAGAGAATACCTTGTGTATTGCTGAAGCGGACATTTTCCTTTTACACGGATGTTCCCTTTGAGCATGCTACTGCTCATTGTGGGAGGTCAACAGCATTGATCCATAGGAAAAGAAAAATCACTCATACTTCTTAATTGCTTCTCCTACTGTTCTCTGATATCCAGCAGTCTCCAAAGCCTGCTCCTGTGGCATGACAAAAAGTACTTGGGCTTGATGTGCTTGGTAAAGACAGAGAAGTGCATCATCTTAATATGCTATGGATCGATCAAAAGAAGGCACAGAATCTTTCATTCCACTGCCATACAAAACACACAGAGAAAAATCAATGGTAGCTAGTCTGGAAAGAACAAAACTGGAGAGGAGTGGGAAGGGGAATGTGCCCAGATTTCTTGTGCGTTCAGGTCAGATTATGAGGAGAGAGGGGAGGACACAACAGAAACAAGTTATTCAGAAAATGTGTGCTGCTTTTTGGCATAGGGTGGCAGGGCAGGAAGCTTTCTTTCCTCATGGACAGTAGCATAATAGAAGTATGTATTTTCTGAAAGCTCTAACCTTTCTTTCTTGATGTATACTGCTGTTTCCCAAATATGTACTGCATATCTATAACTTTGTTCGTGGGAACTAGGTGATACAGAGTTTTGCTTAGTGTGCCAAGTGTACTGCAAATAACTGGGCAGTGCTTTTCATCAGAAAATATACTTTTGTATTTCTTTTCCTACTGACATCAAATGTATATGAGGAAGGACCTTGGAGACGGAGATCAGGGATCTATATGGCATGTGAGTGAAAGGTGCTTTAGAGACCAAGTGGCATATGATGGCCCCGCACTGGTAGGAGCCTGCTGTCTGAGAGGCAAAATATTTTGTCTGTCCCCTCTGTGGCTTCTGTTGCATTTGGAAGGTGGTGGTAGCTGGGACTCAACGTCTGCTTCTCACTGTTAGGTCTCATGTTTTAGATACAAGAAGCAACGAATTGTAGGTCAAGTCTTAGTGAGTATCTTCTTTTAATATCTGTCTAGAGCTGTGGTTCCAGTTTAGTTTTTCTTGCTGTACAATGGGAATTGTAAATATTTCGCTTGTTTCTATATGGCAGTTATGAACTATGCTTCTATAGTAGAAGAAAACATGAAAAAGTATCAACATTAAAACCTAGTGGTAAAGTTTCTGAGGAGAACTGTGATTACATCTTTTGAGAATGAGCACACCTCCGTAATGTGCACTCTACCTTACGTAAGGAAGATTGGAGGTCCTCTGTCCTAGGAGAATCTAAGCCATTTATAAAAGGGCAGAGATAAGTGAGTGATGGTAATTCTTTTGAAACTGAAGTAGGTATTATTTAAGCCAAGTAGCAAATGCCATTCAAGAAGTGACTTAGAGGCTGGCAAATTAAAATACTCAGTTAAACCTTGTTACACTCTTCGTAGTCTGGCAAGGTTAGTTTATGTCATCTTTCAACAATACACGTGCTATGCAAGCTGATGATTAATTGGGAAAATTGTTAGTGTCTCGTTCAGAAAAGCATTCAATGTCTCTTTAAAATTATTCAGTTAAATCTCTTGACACTCTTCAGCAAATTTCAGCTCAGCAGTTATGTTGAAGTGTCAGTGATGTCATCACATTGCAAGAAAAGTGCTTGGTTATAAAGTTTTATCTGTGTGCTTATCTCCTTTTCTTAGCCGTGTTGGAGCTCTCTCCTCTCTGGTGAATATGACAGAAACAGGCTGAACTGAAGGAACACAAAAGCACAAGCACAAGGGCGTGTGTGACTGAAAACCCTCAGGAACAAGAGGAGAAGTAATCGAGAATAAGAAGTAGTCTAATGAGTCTCAGAATGTAAAGACTGAGAAGCAGTAAAGCACATGTGTTTGTTTAAAAAAAAAAGTTCGTTGTCTGCTCTGATGCTTTGGTACTGGCTCCTGGTTAACACAAAGCTGATTTCCTGCAAGCTCCCTTAACTCCTGTAGTTCTGTTAAAATCAAGGACATAAGCTGTTTCGTATTCCACAAGTTGTACATGAAACTAATTTCCTTCTAAAATTTTCATTGTTTCCCATCTTCCTTCTGTTGTCATTGTTCCATTGTCATTGTTTCTTTAGATTGCTGCATATGGAGAAAATCTACAGAAAATCATATTCAAGGAAAGCACCTTGTTGTAGAAAGCCTTAAAATAAAATATAAAATAGAGCTCTTTTGCAGTCTGCTTCTTTTATGAAAAGCTGGCTGATTGTTATTTCACAGAATACTGGTGAAAGATTGAAAAGACAGTTTGTACATACGCAGTAATAGAAGGGTTTGATTATAAAAGACTTTTGACAGAGGCAATTGGACCTTTTGATTATTTTGCTTCCTTGCTGTAAGCCTGATAAACGGTTTCATTATACTATCTTGGCTGTATTACTCTTGGTCACTATCAACCTTTAAAAGGGTTATTTAGTTACAGTGAAGGCTAGATTTATTATTAGTGAGCCATAGCCTTCATCAACCCAAAGACGGTGTTAATTGCACTATCCATTTCTGTGGTGATTAAAAGATAAATAAATCTAGGGGTTGAATTAAAGCATTTTAACAGTAGATGAAGCTTGTTTATCTTCTGCTTTAGGCTTTTTTTCCTTTTGCTAGTCTCGTGTTGTTTGAACATCAGAGATACTTTCTCGAAAGAGTTGACTCTATATGCTAACAGAGCATGAAAGTTTATATTTCTGACTAGCATAATATTTAGTAATGAATCGTGTTGAATAAGGGAACTGCAGAGCTGTTTTTGAAGTGTCATTTCTCCTTCTGTCTTTGCAGTGGTCGGTATTGGAAAAGGAACAAAAATGCTGAGAACTATGTTGGCAGGTTCCAAGGTAAGGAGCGCTAAATGACTTGTATTAGTGGTTTTTTTATTTGTTTGGTTTGTTTTTTTTCTTCCAGTGAAGAGCTGCATCAAGATACAAATATCTCAACCATCCTGTGTATTTAGTTTAAATGAGTACTTCAGTTCCTTTTTGTATTTAGTCAGAAATTTGATATTGAGACTTTTACGTCCAGAATAGTTATTTTAAAACATTTGCTTTTCTTGTTTTTTCTACACAATGTTAATAAAGACCAAATTCCTATTTTACAGGAAGATTTCTATATTAATTAGTGCTTTCAATAAAAAAAAAATGGAGAAAAACTATAATGAAGATGGCACTGATGTTTTCGGGGTGTAATTGTGTATGATGGTTCAGTTTTTGGTCGTTTTCCTTATGTGTAGATAACATAATTGTTACTTAGCTTGCAGTAACAGATGGTCTTTGTTTCTTTTCTCTCTTCTTAAATACCATGGGGCCTTAAGAGGCACCTTTTGGAATGAAGAGTGTTTTGCGTTCGTGATAGTAGCTGTCGTTCCAGATCGCAGCTCCCGTAGATGAGTGCTCTACAAACACGTGGATAGGCACATGTAAGAAGCCAAAGGTAACAAAAGCCCTGTGGCCGCATGAGATAATCCAGACTGGAGCCTTGACAGACAACAATCTTGTTCACTGCTGCTCTTGATTAGTTATACTATATCTTTGGTGTGTGCGCTCCATATTGTAGGTGTTACGTATGCAAACAAGTGCAAGAATAATCCACCAGCGTTGATTCCTTCTTTGCAAGTAAAATACTGTGGTTTTAACCATTATTTTAAAATGGGAAGTTCAGGTAAGAATGGCAGATGCAGAAATCAATTAAGCCTTCCAGATTTCATCTTATACTCAGGGAAAGTCAATAGTGGGCTCAGCAAATTGATAGCCTTTCTAATGCGTTTTATTCTGCTGTTTTCCCCATTCTCTTCTGGTCTTAAGCTGTTTACAGGTGCTGAACTGATAACTTGAGGTAGAATTTGATTGACAATCTTCAGTTCAACTCAAAGGAAAATAATTTGACAGAAGAGAATACAACCAGGTTAAAAAGACGTAGCTGTAGAGTCTGATCCAAAACTTAATGTAGTCAGTGTCAGTTTCTGCACTGACTGTAATGGGTTTGCAGTTGGTTTATAGGACCAGATTTCAGAGGCATCTGCATTTTGAAACGTGCAGGAAGCAGCTGGAGCTGGATTTACAGTGGAAGTGTAAGCAGTTACCACCTGACAGCTCCCTTCAAAGAACTTTTTAAGTTTAAAAAAGGCGTTGACATACTTCAGCTAAATTAAGTCATCATAGCTAAATGGGTGAAAATTGTTGATTTAAAAACACATGAAGCAATTGAGTATCTCTTAAGCTGATGCTCACAGTGGAAATAGCTGCAATGGATGGAGTAGTTTCAACCTTTTTGGCAGAAGAGAGTATGCGCAAGTTCCTTGGCAACTTCACTGTGAAGTCCTGTAGCCAGTAGGAGTGTTATCTGGCCAAACGTTGTCCCCAGATAGCTCAAGAAGGCTTATAGCTGCTGCTGAGGGACAACGGAGGGAAACAGGGAGGAGAAGTGGGCAGTAGGGGAAGTCTGGTAAGCTACCTCAGCTAGATCCATCAGCTCTCACCTGGCCTTAGATCGCTGTAGGGGTGTGGGCACTTGATCCAAAGAGGCAAGCAGTTACATCCTCACAGTAGGTCAGCTCTTCCACTGCAACTGTTTGTGTGTTCTGATGTGGCAGCGAGCATGAGGTAGCTAACATCTGTGCCAGGTGGCATAGCAGTCCTGAGCCTTCATTTGGCATGTCTTGTCTCTGCTTTCCCATGTTCTGTTTATACTTAAATAAATTAGGCATGCAATAATTTGAGAGGTTTAAGGAAGTTGAAGGATCTCCCACAGATATCTGCCTGTTTGGTTTTTTGACCACACTGACAACAATGGCTCATAATGTAATCCATGATTGTCTAAATAGGTTTGAGTATCTTTTTGCATCCCATGCCGTGTGCTAGGAGTTTATACTCTTCTTTCATCTTTCTTTACCATTGTGGATGCTAAAGTGTTTGTTGAAGTGTGATGTTTTTCTTTTATTCCTTTTATTACTATAGAGATTCAGATGAACTGTCTAAGCCTCTCTGATTAGGATTTACTGTTTGGTTATAGGAATGTATCTTGTAAAGAAATAGTTCAGTCTATCATTGCTGGCAACAGAGCTATGCTGAGTGGCCAAAACGTATGTTACTGCAGTAAACTCCATATGGTGGCTCTGCCAGAGATTGGACTATTTCTGATTTTTTCCCAAACATTGTGTGAAACGTTCCTGACTCTGTGTGGCAGCTCTGAACATTATCACTCAGTTTGCAGCTCATACACATTATACAAGGAGTGTTACTCTTTCAGTGTAAATCTAGTTCTCCATTGGTTTGACCTCCTTACGAATTAACTCAAAACAAATAGAAATGTGAGCCAAGGGCAATACCTACTTAGTGTTCCAGATTTCTTGTTGAATTCTTAATATTTATCCAGAAATAAAAATACGTGCAAACTGGCTTAGGTTTTGTTTGTTTGCTTTATTTTGTTTCAAATGTTCCAAGTGAGAGGGAGAAGCTGAATCCTCTTGGATCTGGAATTTAAATACTGAGCATTTAATACATGTTCCATAGGAGAATCACTTTTCGTTCTTGCATTCTGGGACTGGGACTTGGTCTTCCTTGGAATTTTTGCATTGCATTATTTTGAGAGAAATTGTATTGTGTTTGCAAAATAAAGTAGTAGAATGAGAAAATATTTCCTGCTTCAGTAGTAAAATCAACATGATGAAGATGGAAGAATTATTATTATGGTAAATTGCTTCTGAAGGACTCAGTCTTACGGGTGACTAGTCTGTCTCAAACACTGTGTAGAAGTGATTTTTTTGGGGGGGAGATGGGTGAGAAATGCTGGCTAGCAGCATGGTTTCCAAAGCAGTAACCCTGTTTTAAAACCTCTCATCTACCAGAATGTGCTGTTACATAGAAGCAATGAGGGAAATGATCAGGGACTTGTCAGAAAAGAAAAAAGAGAAGAGCAGTAAGCAATGAAATTCTTCATTATTCAAATACTTTCCATTGAGAGGAGGTGTCTTCCAACACATACAGCCTTTATTTTTAGGTGGGAGAAAACTGGGTAATTGACATTTTCAGACTTCAGTTCTGTGCTTAATTTACGTGTTTTTCAGTGAGGTAACATCTGGGTTCACCCTAAGAGAATTTTAGTCATACTAGTGTGAATGAAGCCAGAACTTGGCCATCCATAAACTGCTTGAAATCACTGCCTCTCGATGAGCAGAAAGCATGGGTGTATTGTTTTTATCTGAGGATGCAACTTCTTGTCATGGTCCGCATATAATCTGAAACTCCAAGTGCTTAGTCAGGGACTATAAAATAGAAAATTTAATCTCGAAAGCTGTGGCTTCTCCAGAATGAAACACTATCCAAAAAAAAAAAAAAATCACTAGACAGAGTAAAACCCAAACTCCAAATGATCACAAGGACTAGAAAGAGAAAAAGAGATTATGGGCAGAATGAAGATACATCAGTGACCTGATATGTGACAACTGCGATTTATTATAATTGGAAAAATTTGAGTTCTTACAAATCCTGGATGGAAAGTGAGTGCTAGTTCAGTGACCAGGTCTCAAAACTTGCCAGTCACACTTGTATCTATGAAAGAGAGCTTGCTTGAGCAGGAATTGGTTCAAAGCACATAAGAGAATTTCTGAGACATGTAAGTTACTTCTTACAGTGTGATTCCAGCATTAGAGTATGTATATTGCAAAATTGTTTCTCTAGAGGGTTGACACAAGATGCTGTGGAACAAAATGTTCATAAGGAAGGTTGTTTCTTTACCTCCTGTGATTATCTTACTGTCCTAAAAATTAGGCTTTAATTTGTATCCCTTAACTTCTCAAACATAAAAGTTGGTAGCTTTCTCCCTGAATTAATTTTTTTTGAATTAAGTCCTTAGCTTCCATCTTTTGGCAATGAGTTCAATGAATTAATAATGCATTAAAAAGCACATCTAGTAGTTCTATAAGGAGCAGAACTAATGAAGCCTTGTCTTGTGACTTCGTTTGTTTACAGCTCGTTAGACACCAAAGCCCCCTGTGGACACTTTCATATCCAGTAGTACAGTGGGGCTCCCTCTGGAGTCTTTTGTAGTGGAAGCTGTAATAGGTTTATTTCCTGTATCTGTCTATTTTCAGAAGGCTTATAAGAAGTCAGCATCTCCGAGACCTCTATTCTTCTACCAACATTTGTGTGTTTGCACATTAACATGCACACCATGATGGTGTAAGCACTATTTCTTTGGAAATCCTAATTTTCTTTTTAAAGACCCTTGCTGTGGTTTTGTTTGGGGGTTTTTTTTTAAATGTATTTCAGAAGCAGTTAGTGCTCCAGTTCATATATTTGAGTTACAAATGCAAGAAAATTGAGTTGACTTTCGTTTTGAAGGGTCCTTGTGGTGGTGTGTGCTCTCGCTTTTAATCTTAAAAATTCCTTTACGGTATCACCAGCTGAGCTCTTTGCTTCATCGTGCTTTCTTTTGGAACTAGTAAAACCAAAGCCACTTATGGATGCAGTGCATAGTGTTGTGTTGTGTTTTCTTTTTCATAGTCTGATAATTTTAGCATTCTCTTGGAAGGGTAAAATTTGTGGGTAATGGTAATACTTTTTGTTAGACTAATTGGTATGTTATGGAAAACTAGGCATTTGGATAAGCTCCTTCTCAGGTCCAAAATAGAAGCCATGGATTTTAAAAATAGGTATATTTGAGATTTGTTTAGTGTTTAGTGAAGTAGGTATTTTTTAGACAATTTCTGAATAAAAAAGTAGTTAATACTTGTGAGTGTCTTATACCAACAATTCTGGATGAGCAAGCAGTTATAGGTAAGACCCCAAGACTGGTCCACACAGATAGGAGATAAATTGTCTTCTTACTCTATTTTATTAAAGCAGGTAATGAAATGTAGCCTATGTGGGGTAGCAAGGTTTTGTACACAACTGATCAGCCAATCTTCCAGTCACAAGGCAAGGGGGGCTGTTACTGCTTGCTTGATGATTCTTCAGATCACATCTTGGTTGTGTTCATCTGTGGTTTTAGTTGGCCATTTTCTTCCAAACTGCATTATTATCGTATCCAACTGTCTGTATTTGTCTTGGAGCAATCCAAGTAAAAGTGGTTTGTTTGCTCTTTAGCTCTTTCCCTAGGAAATTTTTCATCTGCAACATCTTCTCATTTTTCACTCTGTGGTTCATGCCCTTTTACATTCTCACACCTTTGTTTATGGTATCCCATCCACAACAACCAAGGGTCTGACTGAGTTTCTATTTCTATTGAGATGGGAGAGGTAACAAAAAAAGAGTGCAGTATGTGACCTGCTCATTTAAGCAAAATGGATTGTAGCTACACAAAATGTCATTACTTTGCCTCCGTTCAAGCTCAAAGAAATTATTGTTTCCTTACAAGGGAGGTAGGAGAGGAAAGAAAGAGATGATAAGGTTATCTCCTAGGGGAAAGAGGGAGCCTGGTAGATTATACTTCGTGGCATGTGAAGGGGTTAGTGTGAGGTAACGTTATAGTGTGCCATAAATCTAGTATCTCTATTGAGCCCATGGTTTTTTTCTGAACCCAGTGGAGTTATGAATTTTAGTTCCTAGGCTTGTTTTGAAAGGTGTTTTATAGGTTTCCCTTGAGGAACAGGACTGGCAGATCGGAGATGGAGTGATTGTTTTATGAGAGATGTTAACCCACGGGCAGATGAATGTGTTTCAGCCCTTGTAGACTGGCTAGGTGAATTCTTCCTGACATGCAGTGGTTGCTTAATTTCACCCACTTAGTTGCCATTTTGTGCATTAGATGAAGTATATTACATTCCTGAAATACAGATATAGGGCAGAGAAGTCTTGACATTTCTGTTACATGGTATTTGTTACAGTATTGTGCAAACATTCCAGGAATACTTCCTTGTATGTTTGCACAATACAGTGCAAAGATGTCATGTCTATTAATAAAACTTGTCCTACTTATGTCTGTAGTCTGTCACAGCTATATCCAAGTACTGCTATAACAGTTTGCTTTTTTTTTAACCACTACTGACACCTGAGAAAGTTTTCTCAGAACCAGAACTTTCTATCACAATTGCACGACCTCTTTCCAGAGCAGAGGAGGTTGGTTCAGAGACCTGTCATTGTTTATGCAAACTTAGCATTGATTTCTATGCTGTGTGTATTATTTTACATTAATGACAATGAATTTCTTGTTCCCTGAATGCCTCAGGGTATTAACTAGAGATCAATGTCAGCTTATGAAAGTATGGTTGTCTTCCTTTTTTTGTCACAAGGAAAATGTTTATATAAAAGGAAGGCTGGGAAAACGCATGAATGATGTTGGTTTTGATGTGTTTTGAGAATGTGTAGAAGGTGTTATCAAAACTTGAAGTGGTGTCTGTACAAAACAAGATGCACTGAGAGAATGTTAAGCCTGCACAGTGGAGGATGCAGGAATTGGGAAGGGCTAAAGTGTTAGCTGAATAAAATGGTCTTAAATGTGCCCCTGACATGTTACACACTGTCGACATCTTTAATTACTGTTACTGGAAAATATATGATACATTTTTTGTCCTGCTTTTTTGGTAACAAATCATAAGAGGAGGAGAGGCTGATTTGAATGTCTACTCTTTCCTGCCCTGCGCAGTATCCCCAAAACAAAGTTGTAGAAGAAGAAGCTGTTAAGTAGTATAGCCATACACTTCGCTGCAGTGGTACCATTAGTAAGCTGGCTTTACATGCTGTGTATTGCTCAAGTCTCTTTTATGCTCACCCCAGAGGCCTAATCTATTAATAGCTCAGCTTCATGCTCCATTAATATTCACACTTTTTTAAAACTGTTGAAAATCTTGAGGAGACTGCACCTATTGTGCTGCAGAAGGTCTTTCCTCCAAAAATGCAGAATATTTTAAGAGCATGCTCTAGTGTGATTCTTCTGTTCTTCCATTCACGAGGTCAGTGTCGCCGCCTTTCCTCTTGACCTTTCTATAATTGTGTATATGTCTGTGCTACATGTACAGTTCTTGCTTGCATTCATTAAAAAAGAATCACGACTGCAACACGGCAAGATGTTTTTCTCTTTCTTAAAAAAATTACAGGGAAAAAAAATATGTTAACAGATTTAAACTAGCTATTCTGCATTGTTTTCTGTAGTGTTCCTTTCTGGTAATTTGGAGAAGCTCTTGGCACTGCCTTTTAGAATTTACTGCATCTTAGCCTTAGCTGTGTCTTTGAATTCACCTAAAGGCTTTCATGCATTCAATTTTATGTGTGCATTTGTACGTATCTATGAAGTCTTACCCCTCTGGAAGGACTGTCTTACATTTCTGGGCAGAGAATTATGAATTTCCTTAAAACTCTGCTTCTCAGATAGAAGCTGAAGGTCATCTTTGTTTATTTTGTATAATCTGTGGTGTAGTTGCTAGAAGACAGAATGAGGAAACAGGTAAGGAACAGATATTGAAGCTGAAGATGAAATTTAAGAGCCAACCTGAGACATTTTGGTGAGTCTGATAGGTTTCCCCAGAGAGCAAGTGTCAGAAGGGTTTGCATAAAGAGACTGTGGATTACAAGCAGCCACTTTTGCACATTAGCCTGCATCCCCTCTTGAGCGTTGTGAGCCTGTATTGTGTTTATAAGAGATGCGTGGCCGTGGTGCTATCTCAGGTGACCTACTGTTCCTGTTACTGTTGGGATTGTTCCCCCTCCCGCCCTCTTTCCTGCCTTCCCTCTAACACCAAAATTTAAAGTTGGTACAGTTTTAACTACCACCTTAAGGCTTCTCTGAACTGCAGATATTCTGTGGGTTCCCCTATTACAGGTGGTTTTATTCCTTCACATGGAAAATCTAGTCACCCCATATGTTTGAACTTCTTAAATAAGCTGACATAAGAGGTCAGAAAATCCTGTTAGTCCAAGAGTAAAGATCAGATAGTTCTTCAGCAATGACAGTACAATTACAGTATCTAGCAGTAAATAAAATTTAGTGCAGGCTTAGCACATAGTCAGCTTTTTCTTTTAGGAATAAAAAATGAGTGGTAGAGAAGAGAAGTTGTAATGTTTGTGTATATTAGGAGGACATGTTCGGTGTTTGATAACTTTGAATTTGCTCTATCGTAAAATATGGAGCTCCTCCCTCATCCTGCAGTCTTTATTTTGCCTCTGTGCAACCTGCTTTTAAGAGATTAGGGCTCTGTTTTTAATGTATTGGAATCTGCTTAGTGAGAGTGCTTTGTTTTGGAAAATAATTGAAACTATGGCAACCCTCAGGTTTTTTTCCAGCTTATTTGTCTACCTTGTGTACTCTTCTGGTTTGGTGGAAACCACTGGTACCTGCTAATGTTATACAAACAGCAAATATAAGTTATGTAAATACTAAATCCAGAGCACCTTAGTTGTGCTTTAGAACTCATTACACACAAACTGAATGTCACTGTAAAACTAAGAGTTTAAGGCCTTTTCACTATCTCAGTGGCCTAAGTCTACAAAAATGTAAGTGCTCGCTCCAGGCGTGCAGACTGAACGGGTTAGGCACAGCAGCACTAATTCTGATCAGTGTTTGCCTGCTGTTTGCTCACTCTGATTTCCTTCACATTCTCTAGAGCACTTGTTTTTTTGTTTTCTGTTTGTTTTGTTTTATGTTCCCTCAGACTTGTCAGCCACACGCAGACATCAGTTTACATAAATTGACTTTCTATCGAATATGGGTTCTCTTTCCCAGATTTCAGTCTCTTTCACAGGGGACTGTAGCCATTATTTATTTATTTTCTTTTTACACTTCTGTGTTCAGTTGCTGCTGTGATTAGAAAATGGGTCATCCTTGGATGAACTCTTACGAACTCCCTCTTCCAGAGAGCTTGCTTGCCTGGGAAATTCTTTAAGTGGGAGCCATCTTAAAATCTTTCTGACAGCTACTAGTGACCTTATTTCATAATTACTTGTGTTTCTGTCTAGCTCTTCCCAAGTGTTGCTTCTCCATGTTTGAAAAAGCTTTTAAAACATGTTATAATTTAAGATTTCAAGTCTCTGGCTTCTTTCCAAATAAAACTTAAATATATTAACAGTTAAAACTGAGAGGCTCCGTGCCGTGGTCTGTCTGGCGTTTGCACTGATAAGTGAGGCAGACATGCTTGGCAGTCAGCCCAGGGGCTTCAGCCTCCAGGAGCGCCCCCCGGGTGGGTTGTGCAGCTAATAGCTATGCTGGCTGTACAACCCTTCTAATGGGAGGGGATTCTTCTTCCTTCTCCTCCTCTTCCTCCTTTCACAGTTAAATATGTATACTGACAAAGTCTTGCCTTTTTCTCACTCTTTTTATGGATATATTTTCCCTTTCCATGTCAGTATAAGGATTTCTCTGAAATTGGATGTGAAATGAAAAAGCCAAATGATGGCTATTCTCTTACTAAAACGATATTGTAAACATCATGTGGTTTATTGTTGTGAGAATTTGACTGTGCCCTGTGGTTGTGACTCTCAAAATTCCTCCTCCCGAGATCTGTCAGATTTATTAGACGGTTTGTAATTTGTTGTTTCGTAGGGGTTCCTGTCATCCTGTTCTTTCTCCAGTCCTGGCTTTTATGGCATGTTTCTTTCTAGTCATGGGTATGGTAGTAAATTTGTGGCTGCTGGGGCGCTTCCCTGTCTTTCTGGTCTCGTTGAGGTAACGTCTACTGTGTCCCCCAGTTTGTGTGAAAGAGTTTTCACATTACATCACCATTGATAGAGTGCAGTGGTTTGTCACTGTAAAGCATCTTAAGGCTGTCTCCTCACTAGTGTGAGTGAAAGAGTTGCTTATACTTGAGGGTTTCTGATCACTTTGCTGCCTTTTGTTTCAGTTGCCATAATGTCAAGAAAATGGTTTTCTAGATGGCTGAGAGATGTAGCCATTCCCTAATGCAGGATAGTTTGGGGAAGGTCTGTATGCCCTCGGGTTTTTGTACTGTGGTACAATTGTGAGGCTCTGCTGTGGGACCATGCAGACTACCATTAGAAGTTGGCATTAATGCACGATGCTGCAGTGCTTGCAAGTTGTGACCGGGAATGGTTGATCGTAGCTTTTAATGCGCTACACTTGCATGTTGTGGAATCCCATAGGGAAGCTGAGGTGCTGCATTTAATCTTCAAATGGTTTGGGTCCTGGCCTCTTGAGATGAGTAGGGGACAAGGACATAGGGGCTATTGACTGGCAGAAAGTTCTCTGATGAGCTGCTGATATGGGGACGTTTCCTGTCACAGTCTGCACTTGCCAGGCTTTTCCATTGCCTGCAACACCTACTACTTTGCTTTTTTTGTTTCAGGTTGAGTGGGTTGAAGGCAGTGTGGCTGTGAGCAGTTGCTGTCTGTGTTGCTGCAGTGATTTGTAATTTAAGAGTACAGGAAGAATGCCCCTAGATGTATTTTATAAAACTGGAAGAAATAAATGATTGCCCACACAGGTGAGAAAAGGTCACCAAAGACTTATTAAATGACTCAGAATCCATTGGGCGCTTCTGAGGGCAGTGTGAGTTAGAGCCTAAAGAGAGTTAATGCTGAATTTTGACACAAAATAAGAGGAGCAATAGATTCAGTCTGGACTCTCATGTTATCTTCTACAAGCTCCAGGTCCTGCACACTAACAAAGGGGAAGTAAACCCTATTAAGTGGCTAGTAAGAATTATGATATATAATTGTAGATACCCAAGGGCACTCCAGAGACTGATCATAAACCAACTGTAATTCTTAATTTCCTGACCGGTTATAGCCTTCTTTGTGGATTATTACGTTGCTGGCTTGAGTCTTTTGTGACTTTAAAGGCTCCTGTAAAGAATGGGCATTTGCGACTAATTTTTAAGGATGCTCTTTTTACAAATTGGATGGCTTTTTGCCCTTTTTGCAGAAATTAAAGGGGAAGTCAAGTGTCGAGGTTTGGATTGTATTGTTCATACAGTTTGTGTACATATAAAACAGATAATACTATCTCTCCGTCGCTGGGAGGTCAAATATAACATGTTATTGTAACAGACAGCCTGAAGCAAGATAGCCAAAACCAGGATTAAGAGGAAGAAAGTAATTCAAACTGAAGTAGTATCAGTACTTTGATTTGGAGACATCTGAAGACGGTGTGTGAGGTCTCAAAGTTTGAGATTTGCAGTTCAGCAAAACTCTTAAGGTCATTCATCATGCTAGAATTATGAAGATCTGCTTGCATGTTTTTATTAACCTCTAGAATAGTTGCTGAATGGTGTCTCTTCGTAAGTATGCTATTAAATGTTAAGAACTAGATCATTAAATGTCTTGGAAAGCAGGCAATTTTATGGTCCTAAAAGCAGATTAATATACTTTAAAGCTTATTTAAATATTTGTTGTGGGGCAGCCTTCATCCATTCTTCCTTTCGTTTCTTTTCTGTGCATTCCAAAAGTATGTAAACTTCAAGAATTTGATTTTAAAATGCCTAATTTTGCAGAGTTGTCAGGGAATTCAGACATCTGCAGTATTTAGGAAAAAGGTAGCCTTAGTGTGGTAAGCAAAGAATACAGTTATTTTTATATTAAAGTCTGCACTGCCTTTTGTCTGGCTATTTCTGCTGCTTCCATTTCATGGCAATTGCTAGAAGAAATACATTCAAGTGGCAGGTTGTCACATGGAACAAAATCAGGGCATGTCTTAGTAGTCCCATTTTGTAGGTGTGATTTGTATGCCTACACTACTATTACTTGAGTTTGTTTGTACCTCACAAGTACATGAAAAAGGATACATTGCATCAAGGAGTAAAATGTTAGTGCTTATACCTGTTTGGATGTGTGCCAGTAGAATTTGGTCAACTAACTTCTAGAAAATACATCCACTTACAACTTGGTTCAAATTTGTATTCGCTCAGTTGGGAGTAAGTTCATTGAAACCTTACTGGGAATTAGGCATGTGGAACACCTTGATTTTTCTCTTCCAGGCTTTACTTTGAAGGCCTGTGGACTTAACATAGGGCTGAGGGAAATAAAATAGAATGGGATGGGATAGGCAGTGGGTCAAACTGCAGATTTTAATACCTGAAGGTATCTCCGAGCTTGACCCAAACTGATGTTACAGGGTGAGTCTTCATGTGTTGGCAGCCTTGTGAAAAGACATGGGGCACCTGGTTTGTAGGAAGCCTTCTGTCAGCTTCAGCAGATCCTGCTGTATGCCTACAGTCTGGCGGTACTTAGGGTGAAAACGTGGAAAAGAAGGACGTCAGGTGAAATGCAGTAAAGACAAGAGCTACTGGCCTGGGAACAGGCTAATTCCTTCTTGCAAGCTACAAACGCATACAATGAAGAATTCTTTGGAGAAGAACTATGTAAGGAAAAACCCCGAAACAGAAATATTTGGAGAACCCATGATGAACAGAGATGTCACTCAGTGGCCTTGCAATTCATGTGCTGGTCACAAGGTCCTTACCAGATTCCACATGTTCAAAACTCCAGCTTTAGGCTATTGCATATCACTACATTTCATGGCAGAACTGTTGTAATGCTTTGCCTTGGAAGTGGGTGTTTTGCCTTCAGAAGTAAAGGTCTTTGTGTCTTTTTTTTTATTTCCTAAATTGTGAAGGAACAGAAAAAATGTGTATGTGCCTTGCTTCAACAGTGACATATGACACCTCACAGAGACTTTGACTTTACCACCCTATTATTTTCTTTATGGTATTGATGTATGTATAGTAAAAATTAGATTCCATGTTGCTTCTTCCTGGGGTTTCTAAAACTGAAATCATAGGTGCATGTAATGCAGGATTTAATTTTTTGTTTAGTTCCATATCTTTTCATCTTTACTTTTGCTTACCCAAAGTTGTGGGATTGATTATTCAGAGAGTATTCTTCCTGTCCTGATTTGAAGTACTTGGTACTTGCAGTCTTTATTTAAAAAAAAAAAAAAAAGAAAAAAGAAACAACCTTGAAGACCTGACTCACTAATCTCTCTTTTTCCTTCCCAGAAGTACACTGCCATTGGACTACTAGGCAAAGCTACTGATACATTAGATGCTACAGGAAAAGTAACTGAAGAAAAACCTTATGGTAAGCGTAAATGTATCTATATACTTGATGTAATTTGAAGGCATAAATGGTCTCTATCATAGAAAAGTGGAAGAGATGTTTGGGACTCTGTGAATTAAATTCAAATGTGAAATCAAACTAAGATTATTCCATCTTCAACTTCAGTGCTCATGTAATTCAGACCAGCTTCATGCAATTATGTCCAGCGCAAGTCTTCATTTCTGTTGGAAAAAAACAAACCAGGCATTAGATTAGGAGGGAGGAAATAGAATTGGGCAGGACTGTGTCATTTTAAATCTTTGACAGGCTGACAAATGACGTGCTGTGTCCAGTAAAATTTTCCTCTTTCAACGTATAGCCCCATGAGTGCTCTTTTAATAACACCCTTCAAGGCCAGTGGAGGAATAAAGTACTTAGATCTTCCCTCTAGGATGCCCCTTTCACTACAGACTGCTCAACATAAAATGAGGCTAGCATAAACTACTTTCTACATATGTTCACCTACCAAATCTTGCTATTGCTTGCAGTCTGTGTCTTAGCAACTTTAACAAATGAACTTTTCTGACCCACAGAGCACAGTGCAAGAGTTTAAGGCTTCAGAATTAATCCTGGCTGTGGCTTTGTTGGAGTGGATATTCCACAATACCCAGGGCGTCTTAGAAACAACGTAGGACTAACCAGGGACACACCAAATATATTTGCCATTAGTTCTTTCACAACCTGGGGAAAAAAGAAAAGAACACAATAGGTAACAGCTTGCTTAACAACTCTTACAGGTCCCACGCTGTTTGTGGTACCTGATAATAGGTACATGAAGTAAATTGTCTTTTTTTTTTTCAATGGCATGATGAAAAAGGCACACTGGATTCCACCCCTCACCCCCAACGTCCTTTCTTTTGCAGTTTTCCTTTTGCATGAGGCAGGGAAGTGTGAGTTTCTTGTCCACGTTAACTTGATGGATCATTCTAAATAGTATTATTTACTAGGTAATGTTATTCCGAGATGTTGGATCATTTGCTTCTGCTTCTGTTCTAGGTCTCTCTCTAAGCTTCTGAAGGACTAAGCATCCACATGGTGTTAGAGTTGCCAACACTTTATGATGGTTGGAGAGAAAACTTTCTTGGTTTTTATGTATACCTCTCAGAAAGTGGAACGTTGTGGTTCTGCTGCGCTGAGTAGTATTCATTGTAGATACTTGCTCATATATAAACTGTGAAATATCATTTCAAGTAGAAGCAACTCCTGTGGTCAATGAATTTTTAAAAATTATCTGTTTCTTGAAACAGTAGTTTGTATTGTTTACTGCAGACAAAATTTAGGGTCTTGTTTTCATGCATGTCTCTTTCACTGGCAGCTCTTGTTACAGTAGTTCCCACCTCTGCACCACCACCTCTGTTATGGTGGTTTAGCTTTCTGTTAGACTGTGTGTTTGGTGAACTGATCTGGCTTAAAAATACCCCCTATTTTTTGAGTTGCTTATCTTTTTAAACTGAGATCAGTTGCATGATCCAGTTCATCATGCGGTCTCATGAAGAGCAGTATTGGCATTGCTGGGGCAGTGCAGTTTTGGGTGCTGGACAAAGTTTCCTTTTGCTGAAGCTGACAGCTGAAAGACATGCTCATGAAATTGGTCTCAGTTGCTTTCCATGTTGATGCAAATCAGTCGGATTTGAATTCTTCAGAAAGAAGAAAGAGAGAACATGCATACTCCTCCTTTTTCTCCATGCTATCTACTTCTTTTGTATTTCCTTCCTTCCCCCTCTTCTAATAAAGCAGGTTTTTCTCATCTTTTCCAGTGTCTTCTCCAAAGCAGCTTGGTTTTCTGCAGGATTCTCCAAGTGGCCCCACCATCCCTAATCCCTAACCCTAACTGGTACTCCAAGAACAGGCAAACCAAATATTTGAGCTGAATTTCAGCTTTTCTTTGACACCTACAAGGGTGCTTGGAGAAGCAGAGCATCTACTAGGGAATATAAATCCTGCAGTGCCAGCAGCATCCAGGATTGGGCCTTAGTGCAGAGAAAGGGCACTAAAACAGCTTGCAAGATATATAAAACTCTTCTTGAATGACTCCACTGGACCGCAAGAGGAAAGTGCCTGCAGAAAGTTGCCTGCTATATTAACTATAAAGAAGGTGTTATATTTTAGTCCTCAGAGTGTCCCTAGACAGCGGTTAAGAAAGCAAACTGTTGTGTATTACAGTTAGTCACAATGAAGGGATGTACTGATGAGAGCTCCTTGGGTTTAATCCCTCCTGAACTTCACATACTTTTTAGTTTGTTTCTTATCAGACGAGTTTGCATTTCCGCATGAAATTAGGTTATGATTTCATACTGCTCCCAGGCTATCAGATGCTGACTTTGGAAGCAAGTAGCATTTAGTGTTCCTCTGATGCTTTCTTGAGAACATTAATGTTTGTCACCATTTTTTTTAATGTTTCTAACTATGCACAGGAATGTGCATTCTGAAACCCACTTGCTCCCAGCTGCCTACAGACTATATCCAGACATGGAGAACAAAATTCACGAGGATTTTCTGCAGGTCTCTGCTGATTATGCTGAAATATATATTTAATAGAGCTACCTGAGTAATTTGAAAAAGTAGTCCTTTCAGCATTCTGCTTGTCTGTTTGCAAATAATTTGTGCTGGGCCAGACTGAGTCGAGGTCATCTGCTATAGTTCTGTTGGGCTGTCATAGATAATTCTTGTGTTCTGGTTTGGTGTAGTTTGTTAACAAGCGCAGGGCAGTATCACCCTTCAGTGGAGGCTTCTTGATGTTGTGGCACAACTGGCACCTTTTGGTTTGGTAACTTTAATTAACTTACTTTGTGATTATAGCAGGAAAATCAATCAACGGTCACCAGTATTCAGAAGCACAACTGTTCTTTAAAATTTTCCTGTTGGAAGCTGATAGGTTCATTTTCAATGTTTTTTAAAAACATTGGAGAACTGAAGTTTTGGGTGCTTTGAAGTGCTGATAGAATCATAAGGAATAGTCCGTGGGAAGATGCATAGCCTGTGGAGACATCACATAACCCCACTGTTGGCCTAAGGACTTAGGAGGAAATTTAGAAAACAGTGTTGAATTGAATGTATTCTAAATAGCGTACTCACAAGGCAGGTACAATCATTTTGTTCTAAGCTAAGGCTGTCATTATTCCTGGGGACTGGATGCAATTATCCCATGGGCCAAACCTTAACAATCCTCATTGTAAAACAGGGTAGCAGCCTCCACACCCCTCCCTGGAAGGACACAGAGCTCCAGTTTAAGTCCAGCTTCTAGCAAAAACTTATGGTCCACGATATAGCAGATGAGGATATTTGGTATGTACCATGAGGATATTGGGAGGAATAGGCTAACACTTGGGTAGAAACATCTCTCAACCCCTTACTTTCAGGGAGTGGAGAAGGGAAGTCAGATGGGGAAAGTTTTGGGACTGTTGACGCTAATTAGCTTTTATGGATGTGTTCATATTTCATGCTTGATGGAGGGTTGAGTCCAAATTGCTGACCAGACAAGCTGTGAGCCTACTAAACCCAAGCCCACAGCCGGGTGAGGGAGATGGATGGGCTGAGGGCCTGAAGGGAAACAGTTCTCTTGGGCAGCAGGACTGCATTCTCCCCTACATATGCTGTGGATTTAACGACTGGGAGCTGAAAGGTGGTGAAGGAGCTGGTTCCCAGTATGGGCTGTCTTGCCCTGCAGAGCCATGAGTCCAAACTGATGCCTGGAACAATACGGAGTTCAGACATCGTGAAAAACTGTTTGTTTGGGACGAGACTAATGGCGCATTCTTTATGACTGAGAGCTGGATGAAAGCTTCACCAGCTTGTGTGTTGTTCTAGGAGACAGGAAGAATCCAGTACAGTCCATTAACAAAGGCAGTGCATGCTGGGGAAAAAAAAAAAGCACAGCCCATGGTTTTAGGTTTTCAGAATGTAATACTAACCAGCTTGTGCCACGATGTATCGCAGAAGACAAATATGATTTATTCTAGATCTTAGCAAATTCAGTTGTAAATATTTACTTTGATAACACACCATACAACTTTGTTTGTTAATGGCTTATCACATCATTCCTTATATGAGGGATTTTTTTTCTTCCCTGGGATAGAGATTGCCGATAGCATAAGTGATTTCCTCAGAGGCTAGATGTAACCTCTCAATCAGGGAATATGAGATCAGAGAAGGAACTGAACTCAGGTGTCTTATTAAATGCCCTAGCCACAAAAGCGGTTTACAGGGTGAAAACTGAAAGAGAACCCCAAATGACACTTATGCTTAAATCTTAGATACTAAATTCTAGCCTGAAGCAACCTGGGGTCTACAAGAAGGCTGCCAGGATCAGCGGCATAGAGCTGGGTCATGCTACCTTTCTGCCATGTAGTTTTGTTGATATGTTGCTAAACTAGAGTAATACAAACGGAAGATTGAAATACCCATGTAAGAAGCTCTTCAGAAGAAGATCCAGCCTTACTATACAATCAGTTTTGTTGTTCCTACCCCGTATTCTGATGTACGTTGGTCTCTCAGCATCCCTGACTGACAGTTGTGCCTTGCCACCTTGCTGCTAATGACACTTCTTGAGACAGCTGCTGGGGACTAGGGACAGCATCAGCTCTTGAGGCTGCAAAGTGTGCTTTGCAAAAGTGAGGTACCGCATTGCCATCTTCCAAAGATGCTGTGGAAAAAAACCTCTCCCTTTTTTTACTTCAAGCATGAAGTACATCTGTTTTGTAAGGTTTGCAAGTTAAGCTGTGTTCCAAAAGATAATGAAGGCTCAATAAATAAATTTGGTTGGTTTATGTTCCAGGATGCTGTTGACTTAGCAAGGTGATACTAATTGAATATAACTTACGAGAAACAGGACTAGTCAAGTTGTAGACAGTAGAAATGCACTGAAGTGCATTGTGATTACAGATCTTATGTTTGTACTCTCTAAAGAAATTAGAGATGAATGTCATCTATATCGAATAGTATTTCAAAGGACCAATACAATCAGCTACTTAGGTTATAGCTTTCTAATAAAAGTGGGACAGATGTGTATGTGTACTCTTAAAAGAGAGTAGATTGCCTAAAGCAGCTATCTTTCTTTTACAGGATTTCTTCAGTAAAATTGCCTTACTTAATATATAACAATACCCTGGTGTGCGTTTGCAGGTTAGTTGTTTGATATGGAAATTTGATGTGTTGTTCCAGATGCAATCTTTTTCTTCACTAGAAAAAAAGCCATGATGCTTTTGTTCTCTAATAATCAGTTGTATTTTCCCCGCATTTAGGTACTCTTAAAAAGAAGTTGCCAAGATTAGATGAACATTTTATTCTTTTTGGTCCTTTAACAAATAGGACAAATTTTGTAGTTTTTGCATGAATTTGCAGTCCCAAGAGAGAGAAATTGCAAAAGAAAACTGTGTATATTGGGATTTCTGCCCTTCTGAAAGCGTCCAGACTGTCTTAATCACCTTGGACAGTTTGTTCCACTCTTTTTGTGATAATTCACACTCCTACCTACATTCTGGTTTTTATCTCTTTTCTTTGGTGTTTTTTACCCAAGCCAAATTCAGACGAGAGGGACCTCTTCTTTGTATCTGTTTGCAGAACATGATTGATGCCATTAGTGCCGTGTGAATAATCAGTGCTAACATACTTAGTGTTTTCTTTCTACAGACCAGGTAACAAAAGGAGATCTTGAAAATGTGCTGCAAAAGTTCACAGGGGACATAATGCAGGTTCCTCCACTGTAAGTTCCACAATACTCAGACACTCTTGGCAGTTGTGTTCTGTGTTGGGTCTTGCCAACAGAAGTCAGTTCTCTCAGAAATAAAAAGATACGTTTTGGCAAGAGGATAGAGGAAAGGCAGACTTAGGAGTTTTAACATTTGCAACTGCAGGTCATGACCATTTGAACATCAAGCACAAATGGTAACCTGGAGTCTGTTTTTTTATGGTAGACGTAGAGTAACAAAGCAGTCTTAAACAGGCTTGCAGGGGTTGGTGGCTATCCTGTCTTCAAGTTAGAAAGGAAAGCTCTGAGTCTTTCATTTTAGTTGTGGGATAAGGGGAGGCTTACTGACATCTGTGCGGAAGTGTCTTAAATGACTTTGAATTAGTTTTCTGAAAACTTAGAGTATGAATGAGTGATTAGTGACTGAGCTTCTGTAGCGTAGAACACTTCTTCTAGTCAGGTGAGGCATAGTAGCTGGCAATGTGCAAGCACTTAGCTTGTGACAGATGGCTTTTATGGTGATGTAAGCTAACATGCTTTCCTCTGCATTTGCAATGGATCGGTTACTGTGGTTCCAATGAGAGCCCTGTAAGGTCAGTGATTCAGTAGGTGTTCTGCTTCACGTGACCTGTTTCAAATTAGCCTCTGCTAATTTGAGCAGAATCTTTTTTGATTTTTCTATGGTCATCTTTCTGTCAAGACCAAAGTCGGGGCTTTGGATAAAGTTTCATGCAATCAGTGAAATTAATTTTTTTTGTTCTATAGTGGTCCCCTAAACACCCAAAAACAAGGCTACATAACTTGGCCGTTGCTGTTCAGGGAAGAACCTGGTGTGAGACAAGTAAAGGTGCAAGGCAGAATTACAGAATTTGCCTGAGCAGCTCCCCGTGCTCAGCTCAACATAACAGTGAAACAGAGTATGCCCTGCAGCTTTCTGAGAGACAGTATGTTAGAGGCAGCTACAAGTGTTGTATTCCTTATTAGAAACCCTTTGTTTTCATAAACTACAAATTGAGTGATGAAACATTTTTAAATCTGTACAGCAAGAGATAAATACAAGACCGTCTCTTGTTTTCCAGTTTACATAGCTACTGGTGAATGAGATGATTCTATGTCTAAGAGATTTCAGAAGCACTTACTAGGTTGGAGGGGGTTTTTTTTGTGAGCACTTGGAGAGGATTAGAAGGGTAAAACGTATGCTACTGTAGTGCAATATTAACAGGATCTGGTGGATGGGAAGCTTGTTCTATTACAACCGTATGACACACATTTTCATGCTCTATCTGATCAGCTATTCTGCTTTGAAGAAGGATGGAGAAAGGCTATCAACTCTGATGAAGAGAGGAGAAGCAGTCGAGGCAAAGCCCGCTCGGCCAGTAAGAGTGTACAGCCTCTCTCTCCGACAGTTCCAGCCACCACTGTTCACACTGGGTAAAGGCCAAAGATTATTACATAGAGTTATGCTCCCAGCTTGTTAGTGCTTATTTACACTCAGAATGGGAATAAGATAGTGAAATGGGTTTCATTTCCCTCAGCTACTTATTTTGGTGCGAGCCCATGTGCAGAGACTTTCACTTTGCAGTAAAAGCACCGTGTTTTGGTTTTAAGTTAAGCTGATTATATGTAATCTTTCTGTGAGGGAGAATTCTGAGAGGCTGGTCAGGGGATTATTTGCATCTGTCCACTATTTTGCAACCTCCAGCTCACTCCTCCTTTATCAGGTCTGTTTACTTCGCTTTGCCCATTCTTTTACTCAGATGGCCAGACCTGCTGGCATCTCTCCCAGGGCACAGCAAGGACCAGTATCTGTTACTGTCAGGCCTCTTTCTTGGTTGAGGAGGCAGGATCTTATCCTTCCTTCTGTCATACATGAAGAAACCTGGCTAGTACATTAAGCAGCACATTAATAAATAAACCAAAAAGGCTGTTGTAAATGTTTGATGCTACTGTGAGGTCAAGATAATGTCTTGCATTGATCAGCTACGTAGTTGACCCATAGTCCTCTGATGGGCCAGATGTTGTATGATGAGCAGGTAGGAGTGACAGAACTCAGCGCTGTGTTACTTCAGCCCTTACTTTATGGTTGGGTGACTAGCAGCTGATCGCTGGCAGAGAGGGAAGGGAAGGGCTGAGAGAGCAGGGAAAGTTAAAGGTGAATTTTAAAATTTTATTGGAGCTGCCTTTGTGCAGTATCTTGAAAGCATTGATAGTCAGTTTAGACTATACTTGAAATAACTTGTTTTCATGATTTCATCATTAGAAATATGAAACTTTCTGAAACCTTTAAAATGAATAGGACTGAAGCATTTGTTAACACACCACAGCAAGTACTTAATTTCTAGTAAGTTAGTTCGGTTGCCATTGTATTTGCTTCCCCTCCTGTCTAGCTTAGCAATCTCACCCGCACATATGTTACAGGATGAATAATTGATGTTGCATCCTATAAATATTTTATCACTGAGTTGTTTGCTTAGCGCATTTTTACATTTATGTGGGGGCATGGTTTCTATGTAAAGTAGATTTCACACTGCACTGGCAATTTACCATGTCACTATTAACATTCCAGATGTTGAATGTGGTGGTGGCTTTTATGTCAGGAGCCTGGTCAGTGACATTGGCAAAGGTAGGCATGAAAAAACCCGTGACAGTTTAACGAATGAATGTGTCTGTTTATGGAAACATTTTGTCATTTTGTATATCTCCAGTAACTAGACCTATGTGTTATTTTGCAGAATTGTAGTGCTATCACTTGTTTTTATATACTAAGGTATTTTCCTTGGGAGCATGGGAAAATGGAGGCTAAATAATTGCCAGAAGACCTTGGGGGCTGGGGGATAAAAATGGAGCAAGTAATAGCACTGAGCAAGATAATACAAGGAAAGGTGGGGATTTTTTTTTTTCCTCCTCCATATGTTAAAGCTAACTCAGATTAAGGATGAGAAGAAGAAGAAAGATACTGTCTTTTTAAACGTTATTCATCACATCTTGAAAACAGATTGCACAGAACATTACCATGCACATAATAAACCCTATCTGCTGGAAAGACTTCTACATTTGTGATGATTTTTCTAGTGTTTTATTTCTCCTTTACCTGAACTGTGAATGGCTTTACTTTCCCACAGGGTTATTTGTCTTGTGCTCTATATCTATCAAACTGCATGACGGAGAACAGATAATCCATTTCAATTTTTTTTTTAAATGATACATTTGCAGATCAAGAAAGCAAGTGATGTGGGATAACCCTATGAATTACAATGTTATTTGTGCTTAGGCAAGTCAAAGATTCTCTTTCAGTTACTGCCTTCTGAGCATACTGGCTTATGTTTAGGCCTTTAATGACAAATGAAGACAAAGTCTGTCCTCAGCTGGTTTGTTTTCAAAAATATAAAATGTAGTAAAAATCTTCCTGCATCAGAAAGGATGGGAGAGAATATTTTAGTATACCTCTGCACTTACAAGTCAGCTCTGGTTACTGTTATGTTTTGTAGCCCCTCATTATGTAATTCTGTCCTACTGGTATTTATTTAACATAGCAGAGCATTTGTTAATATTTTTTTATTTTTCCTTATCTTAGTTTGTATTATCCTGATAGGCAGCACAGGATAAAAACGTCAAAAATCCTTCTTGAAAATTGCTAAGGCCTCAAAGTCAGTGGAAAAATAGTACATGGTCTTCTAAGTCACTTGTGAATATAGAGTGTTCCTCTTACATTGTATGTCATTATTTCCTCTCTTTTCATTCTGATTTAAGTCTGGAAAACCTTTTCACAACTTTCTGTCAGATTTTGAAGTGGTTACTACAGTGGAGATCTATTGAAATCAAAGGAATTCCTTAGCTCAAATTTAAGAAGATATAAATGAGTGATAAATCTTCATGAACTTCCTTCTCAAACAAAGCAGAATAATGTAGAAGGCTACATGTAAAAATACATTTTAAGTGAGTTGCAAATAGTTAAACTTGACCGTGCACTTTTTCTAAATCCTCTTTTCTCTGTCACTGTAGAACTCTCTACCTGTGCCACTATGCAAGAGCTGACCCGAACCAAACATGGGCCATTTACGCTAGAGGAGCATGCCCTTTATGAAGACAAATGGACAATTGATGAAATTGCACGATCCTTAGAGCATTGCACATCTCTTCTCCCAGGAGAGCCATCTCATAAAAAATTGAAGACAGAGCATCCTGGTGAAAATGCTGTGAGCTGTGAAGATAAGTGATAAGTTGAGTCAAGGAAAAAGACTGAATGATTGAGACATTTTAAGATTGGATTGGGATTGTCTTGCCTCCTGTGTAAATTTACAAGTCTGTACTGGGAGGATGACAAACTGCAGTGCAAGAAAAATGGTTCTTTTGTTTTGTGGGGTTAGAACATGCACTGAAAATATCCAGCGCTCACTGTTTCCTGATCTGTTTATTCTCCTTCTTGCACATTGTAAATGGGTCTGCCACTGATGTCAAATCTTTATAAATTTTTAAAGAACTTGTAGGGTGCAATATAGCTGTTGTTGCTAATTCCTCAATAAAAAATTATAAATATTAACGTTTGATAAGTGTGCTCCAAAAAAAAAATCCTTTTTTTTTTTATAGCTGGTAATCAAACCCTGAAATACCATGGTGACAAGACTGTCATAGCTTGAAGGATACAAGAATGTTGAGTGGCAATTTGCTTTCTTGAAATCCATTTCAGGATATGTCCATTTTACTGTAGTTCTTCCTATGTAGATTGTTCTTTCAGTCAAATGTTATCCAGAATGCATTAAATGTAGATGCTAATATTTTATGTTAAGTCTGAAATACCGGTTTAGGTGAACAGTTTTAAGTATAAGCGATCCCCGAAGATAACCGTTTGATAACAAATGCTCTGAAGAGTGCAGTCATCATTACAGGTGTATGTATCTTATTCTGGTGCAATGTCCCAGTTGGTGACCACCCATAATTTGAAGTGTAGTTAACTGTTAGCCCTTCATGGAATTTACTTTTGCCATCTGTGTATTGCTTGAGCTGTCTCCCATGGATTGACTAGAAGGCTGATGTGCTTCGGGGCTCTGACTGATTTGGTCCTGACTAGAAGTTGTGTGGGTAACAGAGGGATCCACCATCAGGGATCCTCGCTGAAGCCGTCTTAATTCACTGGGGCAGTGAGGGCCTGTTCCACAGTTCATGTAGTCAGCAGAATTTGATAGCACTGATTATTTTTCACCACTGCTTCCCCTGGGATTTTTGAAATGACTAAAAGACAGTGGTTTGAGAATACTAAAAAGCACCCTAGTTTCTTTCCATGTGTGTAATGGACTATCGTAAAAGGACTTCCCTATGTGTCCCCATAGAAGTTCATAGTGGCTTTATTTTCCTGTTGTCATAATGAGGAACATGAGGAGTAGCTTAAACATGTGAGTGATATCTGAGAGAAAGCCCTGCTTTTGAAATTGTCACTGAAATGTCACCAAAGAGGAATGCACTGGCTACTGTTACAGTTTTATGCTGCTGGCCAAGTGGCCTGCTGTGCCTTTGTACAGCTCCTACACCTTTGGGGTTTGGTTCTGGAGTACAGGGACTTGACACTTAACTCTGCGTGACTGAATGCTGTAAAGCCAAGAGTTTGTGCTTATATTAGGGTGTAACATTTATAGAGAGACATGAAAATTTGGTTTAATACTCTGTGTTAATGGACTTGCTACTTTCCATGGTAAGTTTTCTTGGTACCTAATTACCCCTATTGCTTAAAAGAAGTTGTGTTTTATTCCCAACTTGACTTGAATCTCCACATGCTGCATTTTATGTCTTTGTCTGCACCATGCAAAAGCAATTTCTCTGTGTGCTGGTGTTAGGTGAAATGAGCAAGTTCCAACCTTACTTTCAACCTAAGAAATGAAATAAATAAATATCCTGAAGTTTCTTACTGCAGGATACCTTTCCAGACTTCTATAGGGGTTTTTGTTTTCTATAAACTAAGAAACTGAAGTCTATGGAAGATTAATGAAGCTTTTGTTTAGAGAGAGAATAGAGTTTATCTTTTATTGTTCAGTAAACAGACAGTTTTCTTCTTTTGTATATTCTTACAAAGAACTTAAGGGAAATAATGAAAATATCACAAGCAAATTGAAAAGTACTGTACTGTAGCAGCAGCATATTTAATGTACAATATGGATGAAGTAACGATTGTAAGAAATTTTGATTTCAGAGGTGGGAGAAAAGAGTTGTGTTCGGTAAGAGACCAGTGGGAGATTTTAGTTGTTTCTTTTCAGGTTGGGTTTTTTTGGTACTTTGGATAGGAACAGAGAAGAAAGAGATTATTTCCTAAAGAAATCAAATAAAGCAGAAAATATAATTTTCCAGTATACTTATCTTGAATGATCAAAGACTTTGATTGAAACACAGCTTCTCTTATTGTCTAAATCTCTATTTTTCCAAGAACCTAATTTATGTTATCCCAGTCGTCTTGTAGATTAAGTTCTCATTTTATTTATCTTTCTGCTTTTTTTAAAAAGAGCCCTGTAGATATGTCTGTTACTCTGCTTGCTTCATCTACAGAGATTTGTTTCTTTAAAAATTAGTGGAATTGAGAAATGTTTCTATTAATAGGGTACATTTGTATACAGCGTTATAAGTGTCTAGCACATTTTTTATCTCATCTGTTTGTTTAATGCTCACCATGGCTCTCTTGCTATTCCATGTAAGACCCCCTGATATTTTTAATTTCAAATGGAGAATTATATTTTCATCAACTTTTAGATCAGCTTGCCACTGGTCTGTTGTAATTATTGCTAACAGATCTGTGATCCTGAGAAGACAGGATCTGTTCCATAGTCTGTAGTCACTCAAGAAAAATGAAATGGCAATCAAAAGAAATCCTCCTATTGACATCAGCGAGTTCTGGTTTAGACCGCAAGTCCTAACGCATATGGAAAGCACAGGGAGGTAAGGAATGCAGTTGTACAGGTTCACAATCTGCATAAGGTACGTAGATAGTGTTTCTAAAAACTGGAGGTATCTTTCTTGCAGTTTATGAATGCAACTTCTCACAATGCTTCTATTCCTCTGTAGCAAGTAGATAGACTTTCACCAGCTCTAGCTGGACTTCTTTTTTCCCGGCATTTCTCACATCTTCCCCAACACTAGGTTTTGTCACCTTCAGAAATAAAGGCAGAACTTCTTTATCTCAAATTAAAAACGAACTTCTTCCCACATAACTTGTATTGAACTACAGAAGCTGTTTCACCTACAAGTTGGGTAGCAGTTAAGTCTGTCTGTAGTTGTAAATGGCCGGATAGCGCACAAAAACTATGGCAGACAGCAGATACCTGTTCTTAGAAGGCACAGTGTAAATAGTACATAAAGTCATGAACAAATTACGCAGTAACAGCTTGTTTTGTGACCACTGATGAGTGTCAGCCCCATTCCAGGCCTAAACAGTTGAGCTATCTTTTCAAACATTCAGGCTGCTCTGGCTACTTGCCAGTGCCTTCCCTAGGTGCTCGGCCTCACATGTGTGCTCTTCCCTAGGTGTCCCTGTGCTTTAATGGGTCTCTGCCCCTTGAGCCGTTAGTCCCAGTGAATAGTAACTAGGAAGCCATTAAAAAATCTAGGAATAGCTTTTTTAGTTATGTTTTAATAAGTGTTTAACCCAGTATCTTGAAACTATCCAGAGCTGGAAGTAAGTGTTGTGTTCCCATGGGAACCTAGGGAAATACTCATTTTAACTTCTTTATGCTTATTAACATGCATGTCCCTGAGATACCAGACTTCAGAATTGTGCTATACCCATAGAAAAACATTTTTTTTTTCCAGAACAAAATACCCTGTGATCCTGGATCTTGATTACTGACAGTCATGATATCTCAACATTAAGGGCCATTTAGAGTGAGAGGAAAAGTGTGTATACAGTATTTCTGAGACAAGTAGAAGAGTTAGTACTGAGCACCCAGATGAGACAAACGGTAGTTAATAGGAATTTTATGCTACTCTGGCCAGAAAATATGCGTGTCTCTGTGATTTACCATTTAAAATATATCCGTGGCACAGACTGAAAGATTTGTCTTATTTTAATGAGCATTGTTCATGGTGAAGGTCTCCTGGTAGAAAAGCGTGTCCTGCTTTTTGAGCTGAATATTGCCTGTCTTGAATTTGGACTTGTGATCTTTAGTCCACAGTAGTATGCTACCGTAGTCTGGCCCTGAGTCTGCTTCCAGTGCTGGTGCTGCTTCAATGAGATTGTCAAGGGCTCCTTATAATGTCTCTGCCTGGCTGGCTCTTTTTCTTCCTTATTTAAATGGTAGTTTTTCTGCGCCCTTCATAATAATACTTCTGCTGCCAGCGTGTTGAGCACTTTTTAAATGTTTTTTAAGCAAAATCAATACAATCTTTTTTTTTATATTAATCAAGACTCAGCCATTAGGGAAATATTCTAGGAGTGCCTTCATCAATAACTAAGCATTTAGCATCTTACCGTGCAGTTTGGGGTTTGATTTATATGTTTATTAGAAGAAAATAAAGTCAAACTTTGAATAACTCCTCAAATTTTGAGATACTTTAGGATTTTATTTTTTACTGTAATAGATGGTGAAGTTGCTATTCTGGGCGTGAATGGCTCTGAGACTTTAATGGCGAAGGTCATTCTGTTTGCTTGGCAGAGTCAAGGAATCAGTTGGCAACAGTATTAATTTTATTAAAAAGGCCTTAGAGAGACAAAGCGAGAGTGCACATTGTGTACGTGAGAGTGTGACTTCAATATGCAACCAGAGGGAAGTCACAGAGACAGTGAATGGATTCAGCCAGCCTGGGCAAAATTACTGTCCCTATTAAAAAGCAGTCATTGTTTCTAATAGCCATGGGTTTAATTTGCTTCTTTGTGAGACCTGATTAAGTAAATCACCAATACTTAAGAGCATGTCAAACAAGCAGGTTTATCATCTGGATGCTTGTGCCTCCCCTCTGGGTGATGAGATGGCGCATCTTTTCTTACTGTCTCAGATCAGCTACTAAGGTCGTATAGGTGTTAAACAGGCAAAGTAAGAAGTCAGTAATTGGGAGTGGATGCTTTCAGTGCTCAGGACAAAAAATGGACTATATTGCAAGAAAAAAAAAACCAAATTTTTTTCAAATTCTGTTTTTGGGGCACTATTGGCAACACTGTTATGGCTCAGGGAAGGTATTAGCACAAGTACCCGAGAAAAGCCTAACGTTTTTGTTATGGGTGTGAATGTCTTGGACTTTAATCCTCTTTCCTCCTCACTTCTAGCTCAAAGAAGTGGGGTTAAATCAAAGTGGCAGCCTCTCCTTGAGTTTTCCGTGTCACATTGCTGTCACATTGTGTGTTGTGGATGCTGAAACAATCCTATACTCAAACTCCAGGCTGTAAAAGGGCTTGTGTGGCTTCGCCCAGAAGTTAACAGTAACTGAGAATGAGTAGGACAAGAAATGAGGCAATGGAATTTGTAGTATAAACACAAAACAGCCTCCGTCTATTCATCTTAGGTTACAGCTTTGTGCCTGACCTGTCCACTTTGCATCCCATTAACTTACCTGCTGTTTGAGACGCTTCGTCCTAGAACTCTCTCATCCTTGCTTTTGAATTCGTTTCCAGGTACATGTGTGCCTTGGGACAGTGTGGAGCCAAAATGCTGTGTAGTTTCTGGGGGGACAGGAAAGCTGGTAACAAAGTAGAACTGGAAAGGATGAAGTGTGTCTGGTCCATTTCTTACCCTGACCCTTTCATAAGAAAGGCGCAGTTCTGAATGCTTTAGTGCCATTTCTCTGGAACATAGGATTAGTTTAGATGTTTCAGAATTAAGTACTTCAAAGTCAAATCTGCAGCTGAGTGCATGCATTAAAAACAAAATACATCGTTTCACAGATGTCACGCTACTTTTAGCAGCTTCAGAACATGATTTTACAGCTTAAAAGGAGGGGGGAGTAGAAGAGGAATGGCAAGAGGTAATGTGTCTTTCAGTTGTTACGTTTTTGAAATAGAAGAACACATTTTAGGTAATCATGTAAGAAAATACATTATGTATTCTAATGGAGAAAAGCTAAAGAGAAAGGACACAATTTTTACTACCTTTTCTGTTTCTTTTAGCAAATAAAGCAATTAGCCTAAATACATCATTTCAAAGCTTAAGAAGCTTTTATGTGGAAATGCATGAGAGGTTGTTACTGTATGCTGATGTGAAAAAAGGCATTTATTTTCATTTCAGTCGTTGAAAAGATAGTCTTCTATGATGCCCTTCAAAAGGCAGGGGTTTGTTTTGCTTATACTGAATTGCCGTAAATCCTTAGCATAACTTACTCTTTTGTGGGTGGAATGTTTATATTAAATCATTTCCTGCAGCTGGCTTTCCTAGGGGTCAACAAAACTGTTTCAAGTTCTGCAGGTACATAGTACGCATTCCCAGTGTAAAGGGAACATTGTGTACAAACAATAAATGTATTTAGAAAACAAGATTAATTCTCTGTAATCTTTGCTATGCCGATTGCTCTTTCAGTGAGATGTTATCCAGGCTGCATTAAACCTAGCTGCTGCTTTGCTGCATTGCTCTGTGTACAGTTTCTTCTTACTTTATGCTCTAATTTGACAAAGGGCGCTGGCAGACTCCGTTGATTTCTTGTCCAGATGATTAATTTCACCCAACTACTGCTCATACACAGCGAGATTACTGGCTTTAACTTCTGTATTTGCTAGTTATGTTTTCCTAGTACTGTGGCTCAGCGCCTCTGCCAGAGACTACCCACCCCCAGCAGCGCTAGCAGAAAGAAGTGTGTGTCCACCTCATCTGTCCCATTCATAGACGGGTATGGAAAGTGTCGATGGTGCAAATTCTGTGCAAGTAAACTAGACTCTGTTAGGAGAAGACCATATGTCTCATCGTGTTGTTCAGCTAACCTCTAGCAAGGATAGCGTGGGCAACAGGGCATAGTAATGTTCTAGTACTCTTCCCTCTAAGCAAAAGTCGGTGGAAAATGTCAGCGAGGTGTATGGGTACATAGCTAACTTAAAGCATGTGATTATTTCTCTTGAACTGAATGAGAGGACTCCTGCCCTGTTTTCCTAAATTATGTAAATTATTACTCACTGAATTAAGGTCTTATGTATTTCATTTTCACCTATCGTGGTTTTTGTTGTTTTTTTCATTTTATTTTAGTAATGCAAACTGATGGATTGAAAAATTGTATTTCTTTTTACAGGAGAAAAAAAAAGACAGAGTAAAATAAATATTAATGGTGTGGCACAACACTTAGAGTTGTTCCATGTCTAATGAATATGTAACAGTTCTATTTTCTACTTAAAAAAACCAACAAAAATTGTCAGAATAGAATTAGTGTTATTTTTAAAAAATGTGTTTATCTAGGAAATGCATTTCTCTAGAGAGTGCTATTAAAGCCTGTGCAGAATGGATAAACCTATTTGTTGAGTGTGTTGGTGATCTGTTTCTAGAGTTAGGAACGTGTAGCTTTTATTGAATTGTATACCATTGCCCTGCACCAGTTTTATCTGTTCTCCTCTGCTGTGTTGTAGGTGTTTATTGCTGGAAAGAGCTTAGTCCTACAATCTGAGTTGGTATTCAGCCATTCCTTTCTATCAGTGGAAATACAGAGTACTCATCCCCACTCTGCCCCCCTGCATTAACGAATCCAAGCTGGTCCTTCAGAATTGTATAGAAACAACCCGGAAATAAGCCATCGTGCCACAGAGAAGGCAGTATATGATTAGGATTTGAGGAGATGAAATTTATCTTGAGGCAGAGCATGTTTTGTGGCTGCAAAGAAAGACAAAGAAAAGTCCAGCAGGATAGCCTTTCCCATGCACCTGCAATCTGATCCTCAACACACCATCCAGACAGCTTTTCCAAGGAAGGGCATCTTTTAGAAGAGCGTCCAGCTGTTGGATCACAGGAGTAGAGCTCCCATCATTTTTCTGTGTGTCAAAATAGTTGAGTAAACTTTCCATCTCTCCTTTGCTAAAGGAGCTCGCTGATTCTGTTTCACTCTTGCATTGCAAGGCTCTTTTTCAAGCCCTTCAATCAGCTCTTGAAATTTCTGCAGTTTTTGGTGACTGGTACGCCTAGCAGCATCTCTTTTGTTACAGGCACAGTTCTGCTTTGTGCCTGTCCTTGTGTGAGATAAACCTGGCAGTGGGAGAGGGCGCTCCACGGCTGAATCTCTCCTGCAGTGTCTTTCTAATTGCCCTGTGTAAGTAAAGCCCAACCTTTCTCTCATCACTTCTGCAGCGTGCGCGTGCTTGTTTTTCTTTAGAGTTGGACAGCCTTCCCCAAGCCCTTCTGCTCCTCGGTACCCAAGCGTCATTTATCTCTCACTGCAGCAATCCAATGGTTTCGTAACTGGCCCAAGGCTATGAAGCGAAGTTACAGTCTAGGGATGTTGCTGACTGCGGTCCAGAAGAGAGCAAAAAATTGGCCAGGAGCAAGTAACTGTTGAGTGGCAGAAACAACTGGGAATTCTTGGTAAATCAAGAAAAATGGCTAGTGTCTGAAAACACTGGTTTAATACAAGGCTGGAAAAAAGTGTGCTTGGACTTTTTTATAGCACTTAGCTTTGTTCTTTCTTAACAGTGTTACTGCGCTCTCAGAAAAGTGCTTTTATTGGTATCATTTTGGAAAGCTCAAGTGATACAGCATTTCTTTATTTTCTGGCAAACTTCTATGTATTTATAAATCCTTAAATAAAATGCAATAGATAGTTGGCAAAGTTGCACGTGACCTTTTCCAGTGCACTTTCCAAGGACCTCAGCTCCAGGAGGAGTGAGTGCCCTGGGGGTCCCCAGTGCCTCCTTTTTGTGGGGGGCAGAGTAATTGCTCAGGATGGCATGGGCACTTTAAGTAAAGGGGTGGGTGTGAAGAAAAAGAAATTTGCGGACTCCATGTTAGTATGTTTAATCCTTCAGTGAGGAGAATGTTTTTTCAGTGATCATTTTGAAGTAAGGTCAACCCAGTGACTTTTTAATTATATATAAGCCAAGCAACATGCTTCATCTTCCTTTCTAGAGATTTATTTGACGCAGAGAGACCAGTGAGGAGCTGTTGTCAAGGGAAGAAAACACTTTGTGTTCCACAAAACTGATAAAATACCGCATGTGTGCCCACTGTGGAAGAAATTTTAGGCTACATTCAGGTTTACATTTACCTGAATTCATTGGCATAAAGGAATAAGAAACTTTCTGATGTCAGAGTCAGCTTGTTTCATTTCCCAGAATGTTTTTGCATTATGGGGGGTTGCTTTACTCTAATAATTATAATTTAACTCCATTGCTATGTGCATCACAGTGTATGACTGTAGAGAGAGACTCAGTTCTTGCCTCTGAAATGCACGATCTCTACTGACTACAGCATAAGCATCTGACCTGATGAGCTGAATGGTAAGCTCCAACCAAGCGCAGCTGCTTTTTTTTATTATTATTATTTTTTATTTTGATGAGTATGAAAAGCCTTAAAAAACCAGAGCGCATCAAAGAATGATTTGAAAGGGGAAAAAAATATTTGTATTTTGAAATTTTTGCTTTTGGAAATAAACCTGTCAGTAATCTCCCAGGGTTAGCAGGGAACTTTTCCAAAGCATGGGTTAATGGCTATTTAGAAAGGGGGATTCTTAGCCATGCTGTTGAATATGCTGGTCATTTGGTTCAATGAACTATTGCTCTGTGGGCCTGACTGCCAGCTAAGGGGTTGTCCCTAACTGGGGTCCTGTTAAATCGCTAATGGTTAATTCAAATTTGGTGTTTCTGTCACGCTGAGTTGGTCAGTATGGTGGCTGGTCTGTCAAGCCTACAGCCTGATGTACGAAGGCTTGAAAGCTGCCACACAGCTGGCTGGATGTAGGTGATCAACATTAACTCTGTGGGAAAGCGGCATCTTATCACAGAGCACAAGATGTACTAGGCATAAGGGTACGCAGAAAAAAAAATGTGTGCAAAGAAGGGAAAATTTAGTTTTTGCTTGAAAAATATTTTATTGTACTTTATCTGCCTTTGGCTGATCAAGCTTGCATTAGTCTGTGCAGTGTATTGCAGGCTGAAGGCAGAATGAGAAGAAACTGCAAATTCACAGAGGTGGAAACAATGATGGTTAATTGAAGAACTGTCAGTGTTGTAAGCGTGCATCATGTAAAGGCACTTTTGAGTATTACTTAATACTCATCTCATCTTTTTTCACATCTGAAAGTTCTTCGTCTGCCCTGGTACATATCACAAAGGGCAAGCCCTGGAAATGAAGATCTTATTAGTATGCTTTAATTTTAGAAGCAAACAGTAGAGTCAGGACTGTTGACTCGTTGTCACAAGGGTGTCAAGCAGGGCTTTAAGGCAATTATTGAGGTTTTTAGTTGACTTAGAATAGGATCTGGCTTGTGAATGTGAGACAGCATTAATGTGAAACATTAATGTTTCTTCCCAGACTATGTTACATATCACAGCAGGCAATAATTTTTACCTCTCCATATGTTTCCCAGTTTAAATAGAAAGCCAGGCATGATATGAGGAGAGGAAATAAACATCCATGTTTATGGATGTAAGCTCTTAACAGTAACTAAGCTCAACAGATTGCTTAGGCGGGCTGGGAGTAGCCGTTACCTGGATCGTGGCTCTTGTCACCAAACTGAAATGCAACTTGCAGTCCAATTTAGGGTTCTTGTACATATGGTTATTGGAAATATAAGCTGGTATCTTAGGGCAGGAAATGCACTTTTTTGTATAAAACTATTTTTAAAGTATTTTTGGAGTAGTTTAGAGTTCAGGGTTATGTGCCTTAAAGCCTCCCGCTTGCGTGTGATAAAGCCAAATTTGATCAGAACACCGCACTGTTCAGAGCAGGCGTACTGCTGTGCTCCCCTTGCCCATTAACTAATTGTAAAATATCTGCTTGTCTCTTCTTGCAGTTAGATCATTTTTAACCACTTCTGCTCAAAATTGTCTGTGTAATGCCCAGAAATTTTCCATTGACTTCACGGACATTATTACAGATTTATACTGGTGTGATGTAGAGTGAAAATCTGCCCCGGAGAATGTGGAACCCCAAAGGCATTCACTAAACTCATTTTTTTTAATAACAATAAAAAAAAAAGATATTAAAGTTGAATGTCATTTGTCATTGTCTCCCATTTGCTTGTATCTAGTTATAAAGGAGGAATGCAAGAAAGCTATCCCATTAGTTGTTAGTTCAAAAGTAGTTCAAAAAGAAAGCCCGGTGCCTCCAGGAATATCTTTCTAGCAGCAGTCTGATCTCCGCAGGTTACTGCTGGGAGTTATTTTAAATCAGCCTATCCTTAGGCTTTGCTGGCTGGAAGTACCTGTTATCTGCAATCCCGTTTAACTTGCAACTTTAAAACATAATTGGGGATATTATTTCAAAGCAGAGTGCTTTCTGAAGCTCCGTTTCTGAGAAGGATTTTGTACTTTTAACAAGTCGTCTTCTGATGCGGTGAACACTGACCTCTGTCCTGTTCTTGGTAAAGGTAAAGCTAAAATGGGAAGGCTTGGCATTCTTTAAAATGTTTCAGCTAAATATCCTTTAATGTTTCTGTGGTCAAAAATGCAGATGAAATTGAATTTGAATTTGAATTCTGTCTTTTATTATTTTCTTTAAAGAAGGGACTTGCTAAGGAGCAAATTATTCCACAAGCAATTCATTTTCCTCTGCACTACTAAAGGAGTTCAGGCATAAAGGCTGTTCTTTTATAATGTCACATATTTGTATCGCACCTATTACTTAAAACAAATTGCAAGTGTTAATATCATGTTTAAGTGACATAAAAATAAATTGCAAGTGTTAATTAAGGATTCCACCCCGGTCAAGTGGTAAGACAACAGATTTTCCCTGGGAAAAAATGAGTTCGGAGCTGGCTGGCAGCTGAGCAGTACAGGGTCCTAGCGACAACGCTGGCCACCGTCTTTACTGACCTCCTTAACCCCAGCTTCCCGTTCTGTGGCTCTGCCCTCCCTGTGCCTGCCTCTTCAGTTTGAAGTCATCTGTGGCAAAAATAGCTTCCCAATGGGCACAGCAAAGCCCCGGCTTCATTTTGGGTTTCTAGGTACACCGTAACATAAATGGATTTTTTGCTCGTGGACTCGCAGTGATGTAGCTGCTGGTGGATCTGTGAGAAGGAGCAGCTTTTGGGCCAGCAAAGCTTAGGCTGAGCTCTGTGGGGTGTTTACCGTGTGAACTGGAAGGCAGGCCGGACCGCGGGACGTGCCGGTGTGGCACCTTAACTCCCTCTCTGCGGCGGTGAGATTTGCTGTGCTCGGGCCTTAGGTAATGCTGCGGTGAGCCGCTGGGTGAGGTGCCCTCAACTCTGCAGAAACCGGGGAAGAGTCTTCAGCCGGCTGCAAACTCAGCGCCTGCAGTCCTGGCTCTGGGTTGCGCTCCAGCATGGTGCTCAATCGTTATCATGCCTAATAAGCACTGAGAAACGGCCCGTTTACGCTGCTCTGGTTATCCATAGTCCAAGGAAAAGCTTATAATCCACTTGTGATGAGCAGGTAGGGATTTTTGCTGAGCAGTGAGGAAGAATAGCGAGGGGCTGTGTTATTTAAAAGAAGGGTCTCCTCTGCCTGCACACAACAGCTCTGCAGTGACACCACTGCGACATGGGCTACGTTAGCAGAGGCCAAAGGCAGGAGAAACTCAAAGCTGCAAGTTCCTGGGCTGTCGGGTTCCTAGGATGGGAAGACACTGAGCAGTTCCCGGCTCTGAAGAGGAAACGGGGAAGAGCTCTGTGACCCAGCCCTCGCTGCCCTGTCAGACTGGCTGCTTGTCCACATCCCTGCGGTCACCTGCATTGTACAGAACGTGGAAGAAGACACTTAGGGCCCGTAGGAGCTGTGATGCCCTGGAGTATCAGGCTCGGTAAGAAAAGGTTGAAGAACTCTGGAAACGTGCAGGTGATGCAGGGTAAACTTCAGAGCTGTTCCATCAGCAGCTGCGGCTTTTGCCCAGCAGAGCACGGAGCAGAAACTTCATGGCTGGAAGCTTGTTTTTTTGATCTCTAACATCCTCATGGATGTCTTCTGAAGGAATCTGACCTGGAATCCCTGAGGATCTTCTCCTGCCTTCTCCCTAACACAGACAGACGTTTAAGGCCCGTAACAAGTTTATACACTGTCCTGGGGGAAAAGCCAAAGTTCCTCCTAGGTTCGCTGCCAGGTTGCAGGATGGTGTCTACTGTTAGGAAGATTAAATTTAGACTCCACAGATGAAACCTGCAAGCAGAGTTCAAAGGTCAGCCTAGCTTAGATCTCTTTTAGTTCGGGTCCTAACCTGCAGCTCCCTCAGCCTGCCGTCGGGTGCCTGGGGCTGGAGGCTGTCGCAAGGTCACGCTTGGTGTTTGGCCAGCGCAGGAGCAGCAAGAGAGAAGTCCGATAGCGTATGAATGGCAGAATGTAAAACTTGGGTTGTTCGTATGCTCATGCGTGTGATTCTGATTTTGCAGCCATGGGCGTTATATCACATAAAGTTCAGGTGATGAGCCTAGATTTTCCGGAAGAGATAAATTGTTTGGTTTTCATTTTATGTAATATCGGAACGCAGCTAGGCTGAGGGCTTTTGTGTCTCTTCATAGCTACTCAGAAAGTGGAGATGCTGACCCGTCAATTGTACCTGACAGTACCGTTACAGAAAACTCTCTTCTTTTCAGTCAGTAACTACTGTACACTGGCCTAGTTTCCTCCCAGCAGCTGCACAGCGTGGCACCAGCAGCGTAATTCAAGTCTAAATTTATGAATATCTGTTAAAGCACGAGTTGCACTCTTATGCACTGCTTGTTCTCAAACATGTTTAAGCAGTTAGAAAATAAAGGAGCGGATGGAAAGAAGGCGCGGTAATATAATAATAATAGTGCAAAGCACATTTTCCCTTCTAGTCGTCTAAGAAAGAAATGTGTTAAAAGATTCTGAGAGAGTGCTGAAAGCTTGCTGCTGTAGTACATGGCTGGGAAATTTTAGTGGGGGAATGTTCATCCGTGAAGACATCGCCTGCTTCTCAGTCATGAGAGCTGGTGTGAACTCAGCTACAGCAGCAAAACATAATCAGTTCTGTGCTCCTTCTGAATTCGGAATTACAGTTGAAACCATGGATAACCTGGGATGACAATGAAGGGCTTCAACTGGTCAAGGACAAAAAAACTTCCTGAATATTTTTGAAAATCCCAAACATTAGCCATCACAGTCCTCCTGTTAACTGTTCCCATGCACTAATTATAGGTGACCTGTTTCGGCAATAACTGCCTTTGACCCTTTCTGTGGTTAATTCTGGACCCCCCGAGCACATTTCCTCGTGGCCTGTGCTGTGGCAGTGTTACGTCCCGAACTCAGCGCTTACTCCTTAAAGCACTTTCTGTCTGTAGTGGTTTATAGCTCTCTGCTTCTCCCTTTCACCCTGCTCTACTGTTTCTATATGCAATCTTTTTTTTTTTTTTTTTTTGTCTTTGCTTGGCACTATGTTTTGCCTCTGCTGTGTTTTTTGTTGTTGATGATGTTGCTGTAGTAAGGGCCCAAACAGCTGGATTTCCCCTTTCCTATATCTCTTTGGATTGCCTATTTTTCTTTTCACCTTCGTGAGCACCACACTCCATAGGTCTTCCTATACAATCCATGGGATTCTCCAGCCTTTTCTTAAATTATACTGCCCTTAGCTGTATTACTGTTACTATTTACTGCTTTTTCTTTCTCCTTATCATTAGCTCCAGAAAGAAAAATGAGGTTTCACTTGCAGTAGGTTTTGCACAGGGAGAGATAAAGACTCTATGTCAAAGAAGCTGGAACTTGACCGATGAAGGATGGGAGGAAAGATGGGGCCCAGAGTGGTGGGGTGGCACTGGTCAGTGGTGCCAAGGAAATTTCCTGACACCTGATCTGGTGCCTTTTACACTGTGTGCGGATACACAGCATGATACATAGCCCTCCAGTCCCTGAGGAGTTAAAGTAAAAGTAATAACGTGTTGAGGAGGAAAATACATTCTTAGAGGTGTCTTCCAATATGCACCCATGTACCCGGGAAAATGGAAGAATGAAGACAAGGCAATATTTGCTCTTCAAAGTGATTTTTTTTTTTTCCCCTGGTTCTTTATTACTGTCTCTCGCTGTCCATTCTTCACTGTCTCACCGATACCTGTGACCACTATACCAGTAAGTGCCCAACGTGGGCCAGGATCCCAAAGTGCTAGATGCTGGATAAACTGAGAAAGCGCACAGGGCCCTGCCGCTGCTGGGCGATAGTCCGGGGCCTAAGAACAGGATGAGCCTTTGAGGTGAACAGGAGTGGGAGAAGGTCACAGCAGTAAGATCACAGAAAGGGACTGCAGGGTTTAGATGGGCATGGGAGGACTGTTTCTTAAAGGTATTATTTATGAAATAATTTGTAAGATCTAGATGTGGCCTGGCTGTCTATAAGAACAAACAAAAGGAGGGCAACCAACTCATGATCACGAATGCCTACCAGGAAGGCGGTGGTGGGCACTGGGGAGAGGAACTCATGGGAAGGGGTTAGGAAATGCTGAAGGCTGGTTAGTTGCAAGGGATTGCTAGGTATCTGTGATGCACCGTTGGGCTGTGACTTTGCTTGAATAAGGGAGACATATTTGCCTCTCTAGTTTAGACCTGAGTCATCAACAGAAATGGCTGAAGAATTTGTGGTTTTTGCAGACAAAAGATTGCATTGAGGGACATAAGGGACCAATAATACATCTCTCGGTGGCCCTCTTTTCACTGTACCTCCCTTCCAGACTTGGAGAGGGAGATGAGCATCCTCCTAAAAATGTAGTGAAGGAGCAATGAAAAATTATAGGAATACTATTTCCTTCTTTCTCCTTGTTTTCTTCATTTCTTTAAGTTCATTTGTTTTCAGTTCTTCCTTGCCAGCTCACTACTTCTTCCAGGGGTTCCTGTTGACTTCTGAATGCTGTTGCTTCTAGCTCTTCCCTCTCCTTGTGTCTCTTACCTGCTCTCTCTCCAGCACCTACTCCTTTCCAGTCTCACTCTTCCTTTGAATCACTTTTCAAGAGTTTTAGCTGTGCGTTTTTCCTACTTGCAGACTGGGGAAGGTGGGGGAAGCTTTCTCTAAGTGAAAGAAATGTCTGTGGGCATGTACCTTAACTCTCTGAAAAGCAGAGGAAGTTGAATTGTCATTTGTGAGGTTCCTTAGCTCAACTGATGCAAAGCAGTTTGCCATGTAAGGGTGTTAGAGAGAGCTGTAGTCTTAAATTTTGAGTTAGAGATGTCAGCAGCGGTTACCAGGGAAACTTCTAAAATTACACTGCCAATGTCTCCGCTCAAATACTGTATCAGATCTTTGGGAAATGGCACCAAGTGAACAGGCATGGATTGGGAAAGTGGCACTGTGTAAGACTCAAGGATGCTTTATGTATAAGTTAAATAAAAATTCCTAAAGCTTCAGGACAATACAGAGTCTCTAGCTCTGCAATCCAAACCCAGGAAAATTGCATGACTGGAGTAAAAAGCGTTGGTTCTGTTAAAATTTTATACAGACAATAGCTTTAACAAGATTTTATTTGTTAACCGCCACTTTGGGTTTTGTTTTTCAATACTAAGAAAAGCAAGGTTGTTTCTAACAGGTAATTCACAAAAATTGTTAGTAGAAACTAATGGAAGAAGATACCCTGCACACTCTGCCACCCCTGAACCTCCCAAACAAGGTAAGAGTATAGACATGTATTCATGCATATTTAAATGCATGCTAATCAGAAAGAACATTTGGGATTAAGGCAAATGTCAGAAACCTGTAAAAGGAGGAGTTCCAATTGCACTTGAACAGACTCTTTACCTAAACACTGTAATACCTTCTCTGGCTGAGTAGGTCTGAGCCACAAGCTACTGCAGACTGGGATAATATTTTAATCACTACATGTTTTCCTTGTCCTGTTTATCTTTTTTGGCTATTCATTGTTGTCAGAGGATGGTCAAAGGTCATTTGTTGGGCTTGATGGGCTTGGGTCTGACCTGACACAGCTGGGCTTATAATAGGGACGAACATCTGTCTTTCCTGGAGCTGTCAGTCTGCTGCTCCTGGGAAGGACTGGCCTGTTACCCTGTGCTTATGTTCCCAGCAGCCTAATGCGAATTTGTCCATGGCAGGACTTGAGGTACACATAATATTTTCCACATATTACATGTCTGAGTTGCCCATACTTTATTATTGTCTTCACTCATATAAATCTCTGTTTCAAAATATGAGCTATACTAAGAAGAAAGCTGTATATTTCACATTATTAACTAGGACAGATTTTTGTGTCTATAAAGCAACTTCGCTTTCAAAATATATTGCCTGGCCAGGCAAGGCACATGTATTTGTTATCTGATAACAAATGTTGTTGGGTCAGCCTCTTGATTCACTAACATTTGTGGAAAGTACGGTTACATTTTAATACATGTTAAAAATATGTCTTCTTGCATGGTGCTGGCTGCAGCGTATTGAGGTATTAATGGGATAACTTTGACCACTTTCGTGCAAGTGCTCTAAGAATGTAGTCAAAATATACGAGGAATGTACACAGGAATAAGCTACATATACATCTAGTGACAGATAATTGGCCAACCTCAGAATTTGGGAATATGCTGCTGTGAGAAGCTGACTGCTAGTAATTAATCACCGTATAATTAATCAAAGGTTCATCGTGCTCTGGATGGCGTGCACGAAACAAAAAGTGCCTTAAGTAGCAAATTCCTTTGGGGTTGTAAGGAAGTTATTCCAGCTGCTGCAACGTGAAGAGCAGCGGTGCTGCGGATGAGAAGGGGTGGATGGCTGCTCCAGATACTGCTGTAGGAGTAGGCGTAGATGGTATTTTCCTTAACGTGGATGCCCCGATATAGGAGAGTGACTTTCCTTTTGAAACTTAGCGATCTTTGAAGATAATATCCATTCAAAATTATCAATAAAAGATCAAGCTCTATTTTAATTTCACCTGTACAAAATTTTGTTTCTTTAGCTTTTAGTATGACAGGGTTGGCTGGCAGAGAGTGTTCATGCAAGTCTAGTCCTGCAGAACTGGCAGGACAAGAAGGCTCCGAAGGCGGATGGTGAGGTGCGGTGAAAACAGCTTGTAGCCGCAGGAGCAACTTCAGGAGTATGTGGCGACCTCCTGATACCATTTCTTTGTGCTTCCTATTGTTTCACCAGGCATAAGTTTTTTTTTATTCTTGATGTGAGAAGCTGGTGTCCTGAAAACTTCAGCATTTTGAGTCATGTACGTGCTGAAGGGGTGTCACAGTCGTCTTTTTTTTTTTTTTCCTATAGCAGAGAGCTACTAATGATACAGCAGCTCCCTTCCCCAGGAGCAGAGCTGACACACAGACCAGCAATTCGGAGAGGCTGTGGGAGCATTTAATGAGAGGAACAGCAGCTAGTCCTTCGGTTGAACCAACCGCAGCCTGCGGTGCCGGCAGCTCATGGGACAGGGGCAGGTCAGCGAGCCCCTGGTGGCTGTCCAGTTGCCTGCAGTGGGTCACTGGGTGGGAGCAGGCAAAGCTGCCCAGTAGTGCGTGACCTGACTCCATGCTCTCTTCACCCACCATTGCGCATGAAGTCTCCTTGCTTAGGTGTGGGGCAAAGGCAATGAAAGTGAATTTTCATTTTCCTCCGAGAAGCAAAACTGCACTTTAGAGAGAGAAGTGGAGAATGTTTTTCCCTAGCTCCCCAGAAACCCCTGCAGGAGATGTAGGGGTGTTCAGCATCACGTGCATTTTATTCTCACTCATAAACTATATTTTTGGCATAGTTATTTGCAGTACTCTGGTGTAGACAATAAACACACAAAGCTATTTTATGAAAACTTGGAGCTCTTAATTTAAATCCTACTTTTGTTCCTTAATCTTCACAAAGATGTGGAGAAAGGCTGAGAAAATGTGGGTGAGTATATTATAAGATATTCCTGTTTCTTTAGGGTAATGTTTAATGATCAGTCAGTGACTGAGTTTACATACATTAAATATTTATTTTTCTTCTGTGGAGCTGAATGGGGAAATGTGCTCACATTCCTGCCAGATCACTAATTGGGTAACTGCAGATGCTTCGGGTATTTCTGAAGCAGCAGTTTTATCTGTGGTACTTGTCTCATTAAGGATTTTACTGTTTGTATTCCAGAAGTCATGAATTCTCCAGCTGGGGCTGGGGCTTTGATAAATTGTCATTTTGTATGCTTGAAACGTAACTTTATTACCTCTGAGTAATAAAAATTGTCAGTTTGCATTTTTTTTAACATTTCTACAGCACAAATTTCTGCTCATTTTCAGTGTTTGCAAAATCAAGATTTTGTTGAAATCAGTGGGTTTCTACTAGTTGATCTGGCTGCAGAAACAAGACTATAAATCTGTGGGATGTGTGTGTTTTCTTTCTGCTGTTCTATTTCTTTAATTTCTGTGCTCAGATTCCTGGTGGGAGTATTTTCTCAGACCTCTTGTTGCCGTACCCAAAGTAGGACCATCCTTCTGGCAGGTGCAAAGTAGCCTTGGCTTTTCTTCAGGGGAACAAAACTCAGGTGGCGACTGGCAGCCACGGGAATGAATCCCTTCTACCTCCTGTTACTGAGTGGTCTGACGCCAGCACCGATCTCCATTGCCCATCTCATCCATCCCTGGGATATTTCTGGGGGATGCCTCGTCTGTGCTGGGTCGAATTCTGCCACAGACACACAGTCCCCTCTACCACTAAGGGCAACAAGATCAGCTTTTAAGGTGGTGCCCAGCATTTGTCAGGGAAGGTGGGTTGAAGCTATAGTAGCTGATCCTGCTGAAGTTGTATTTAAGGTCATCCCGTGTCCTGTCTAGGCTTTTTTTTTCCCCCACAGGACAAAGATTCCTTTCCGTGCTGCTCTCTTACGCCTGCCTACCCCCAGTCGTGATGCCGACAGCTTCATTTGTTTTGCTGTCCTCTGCTTTCCACGCCCTCTTCTTTATTTTTTACGGGGCTAGCCCTCCTCGGGAACTCTCTTCTTTGTCAGAGCTGAGCTGTAACATCAGTTTAGCCCAGCAGAAAGGAGCTGAGTTTGCAGAAGGTGTGCAGAGAAGGATCCTCCTGGACAGGAGCATCCATGCCCAGCGACTGAATCACACGTTTCTCCTTCTCAGGAGAGCTACTTTATCTACTGTTGATTTTAAGTTCTGCCCCAACTTCATTTTAGAAGCCTAAGAAATACCTTAACTCCTTCATTTCTTCAGCTTTCAGGTGGCAAATAATATTCAAATAGTATACAGGTGTTCAATCTCCTACTTATTTGCAAAAAGCCCTGAGATACTGAAATACTGAACTCTTCAGAGAAGAATATTTATTTATACTGTGCATTATTCTGGTAATGACACCCTTAAGTGTTCACCATTTGCCACTCTGAATGTTACTGCATAGCCTAAATAGCACTTTAAAAATAAAGCCAATGTTGAGTCTTTAAAAGAATTTTCCCTCATGGAATTTTAAATATAGATAAATGAACAAACGGCATGTTAAGTCTCTTTTTATGTTGAGGTTTGGTTAATCTTAATTGTTCGCTTAGTTATGACTGGTTCTTTTTCTTGGCACATTAATGATATTTATATGTGGAGCACCCTAAGGAGGCTTCATAGCCAAAATATTTGAAGTCACAAAGGGTCAAAGCTGCCATTCTAAAAGCTTAGTTTAGAGTTACATTAATGACATCCATAGTTAGTAATTTCTAAGGTCACATTGTGGCAGGTTTACTTTTCTCTTTGCAGCCCATGAACAGTCTATTTAATGACTGTTGCTTTTGTATGGAAGAAAAAAATAGAATTCAAGACACATTCTTTGGCACTTTCATCTTTAAAAATATTTAATATTTATGCTATCAAAGTGAAAACTTCCTTAAGGTAATGACAACTGAAATCATTCAAAATATTCCTGCAAGAGGTAAGCTGTCAGACTGACAGTCCGCTTTCCAATATCGCTTTCTCCTTAGCCTGCCCATCCCCCTGCTTCTGTCTTGATTTATCTGCCTTGAAGCTTTTAACTCATATGAATCTCTCTCCTGCCTGTAAGGTTTTATATAATTTTTTTTATGAAACAAAGGTTATTTGTAGGGTGGGTTTTTGCTGCAGCTAAAGAATTACTATTTATCTGAGCCAATGAAGCACTCCACATTTGTCGTGGTAGCCTGAAAAGCAAGATTTTTTGTTTATAACTACATCCTTTTAGATATACAGAAGTGTATGTCCATCCACTTTTTGTATTTATTTATGAAATATAACAGCATAGGAGGCACAAACATCTAACTAAACCGATTCAGTTGTTGTTGCTTTGATTAGTTTGTTAGAATATTTTTATTGCAGTAAGATACATACAGAGGAAATCCAGCCTCAGTGTGTTGTTTCAGCATAATCTACTGAATCAATAGTTTCTATACATAGTTTTAAAGCTAAAGTACACATTCGTGGATCTTCTGACGTTAGCCCGTGGTGCTCAATGCCTAAGTTATGAAATGGGTCTCACTGACAGTGCTTTTTTGAGTAGAGCGACTGATCTCAGTGAAGGTACAGGAAAGTTGTGAGCTGTTTCTGCAGAGGATTCTTTTTTTCCGGTCTTCAAATATTAAATACATTGTCTGAGCTTGAGTAGTCAATTTATTTTGATAGAATCAGGCAGGTTTATGCTGATTTATGTATCTAAATGTAATGTTAACTTTGGACTTAACGTGGAACTGACAAATGTATCATTACTTTACACACACAGATGAGCAGGTGCAGATATACACAGGAAAATGAACCACTAACATAGTGTCACATACTGAAAAATAATCAAGAAAACCCTGGGAGCCCCTTAACAAAACATTTAAGGGCAGAGATGAAAACTGGTGTCTGCTCTGCCATGGTGTCCTGATGCCACCAAGGCCAGATGTGCAGTAACTCATACAGTAACGCCACTGCCACTCAGCACAAGGTGCCGTGTGATCATTTTTACTGTTTGAACGAACAAGAGAAACACGAGCTTCAATGGACTTTGTTTTAACTTGAGAATACGCTTTTTTTAGAATCTAAATCCTTTCTTTGATGAAGCACATGGGTGTCACGCCCAGCTTCAGCACCCATCACAGAAGCTGTTTGACAAGGCAGTGGAGTTAACCCAAAATGCAGGTTGTGGTGTGTTTACCAAACCTGGGCAGTAAATGATGTTTCAGCTCCTGCAGCAGCATTGCCGTGGTAGCTCGTTCTTTTAAGAGTACCAAAAACCAAAAAAAGCCAGTGGAGAGAGGTAGCATCTATTTAAGGTTTTAGACCAACGGATACAGAAATAGATGAGATCTGAGGCCTGACAGCTTGCCAGTTTTCTTCCCTTTCTCAGCTTGCCTATCCCTAGTCTCTAAAATTTCACGTGGAGGAAAAAGCAAAAACTGAAGCGCCCCGCTACGGTTTATAGCTGTGAAATGTGTGTTCAGACAAGTGTTCGCAGGAAGCTCCGACAGTTTTGTCTGCCATAAGTAGGTTGTTCCTGTGCAGAAGGCTGGAAACCTGGGGTTTAAGGTCCCTTCCAACCTAAACCATTCTATGATTCTCTGATTTTATATCTTCAGTAAGGTAGTTGTTATTACTATCTAATATCTGAAAACTAAGCTGTAATGATTCTCTCTGCAAAGTGAAAATGAAAGGTATATTACAGAAATCTCTGAATTCTACTGCTTCTGGGAAACCTAACATTTAGCCTAGTCCCACCATTGTAACACCGGTATCGTAGAGCAGGTACATTTCCCAAATACAACAGCTTCCATTTTTTTTCCCATGGAAACATTCATCATGTCGGACACGTTGGTTTTGGAAAAAAGTAAATTATTCTGCATGGCTTTTGGAAAAGGTATTATTTACAGTAGATTAAATCCACTTTTTCCTCCTTTTTTATTTTAATGCCAAGGCGTATTAATGCTCCTGTACCATTGCTTAATGGTTTTGCCTGTTTCTAAAGAGGTAGAAAGAAATATCTTCCTTTCGGCTCAATTTTTAGAACTTAATTTTGTATCCCCTGTGTATTATCTCAAATGATGGCATACACTTTTCATGCTGTTTTTGGCTTGAGCTCTTCCTGAAAGCAATGTTCTGTACTGCTCGTTGCTCTGTAATCTTCTTAAGTCATCATTTCATTTGCACTGTAAATAGAAATCCATTTGTGTAATTAATGATTTTGTTATTACAAGAGCTTTTTTTTTTTCTTTAATTTAATTTCTCTTACGCGTAGATGTCAAACATGCCATCTTTAGCCTAGAACTATCCCACATAATGTGTTTAGGGGTCTGCTTCTTATTGAAGACAAAGTTGAGGCTTTCAGGTAAGAAGCTACGTTTTCGACCTCATACTTACGAGAAAGATTCTTCTGAAAGTGGAAATCAAAGAGCTGAGCAGCAGTGTTTGCCCAAGCCAATGTCTCTGGGGGAGTATGAACTTGCAAGTCCCTTTGCTCCTCTTTAGGAGCTAATCCCCAAATCTAATGTATAGACCAGCAATCTGTTAACTCTCGCCTTACAAGTGTAGGGAAGTGTCAGATGCAAAGCTCACAAATGAAGGGAAGGAGTGCGGTGGGAATCAGCAACTGCCTCCTGGAAGAAAAAGAAAAGACGTGGAAGAAATTACAGAAAAGCAGAAGGTAATAACAGCAGTGATCCCAAAAAGGAGCATTTTTTTTACAAAGTTGGATTGTGCTGAATGCAAGAACACAGCAGTGGAAAACTCCCATCCTCGGTATGTGCCCATAATTAAGAGAGTATCTCTGAAGGGTGGTTTATATTCAACTTTCACTCTTTGTGTCAATCTTTTCCTGACAAGAGAGCACTTTCTGCTGCTGGCAAATGAGCCTGCAGCATCTTCAGTTCTTACCATGGCACACGGGCTTTCGCCAAACATGGAATCTGGCTCTTTGGTAGAATAACTCAGCTAGGCTATTTAATAAGAGAAAATGTGCAGTCTGTCCCCAAGCTTTTTTCTTCCTTAGCTATACCTAAAGCAATCTAGAATGTCTCTAAATTGAGGTAGGAAAAGATAAAAGTAATTCCAATGTTATTCTAAAAGTGTTCATTGATAGGCTTTCATTGACAGTTCCAGCAAGCCGGGAAAACTCTCCTTATTCCCTTTTAAAATGGAAAGTGATCTCAGGAAGTAAAATTTTTGTTTCTCTGCCTGCTGTAAGGAAAACTTATCTGTGGTTTTCTCTTAAGTCAGTCACATAACTGATTGAAATGCATGCATTTTTCAGTATATTGATATTTAATTTCTTTAGAGTTCCCATATCTGAATTTGTTATTTTGTATTAAAAAGGAATTACCTCAAACCCTTTATTATAATGAAAAACCAGAAACCGAGAGATGTCAGACACTGAGGTAACCATACTCTTTATGACCCTGTCTTGCCCTTTACAAAAGCCAGCTTAAGTTGGTTAGAACTGCCTGTGATTGCTCATCTTTTCTAGTCATTACTTCCTGCATACACAGAGCAGAAGAAAAGTCTTGTGCCAAAGAAGATTAATGAAAATCTACATTACACTTCATTCAAAGCATCTGCCTGCTTTGGAAGTCATGCACTGGCACACATACTAATTAGAGCAGAACAAAATGTGCCTTTTTTTTTTCTTTTGGGGAGGAAATTGAAAACCGAGAAGCTATTTTCTCCCTAATTTTTTTAAATGGTCACACCAGCTGTGCACATTAAATTTCTCATATGCAATGTGCATTTTGTAACGGAGACTGCTGCAGGGGTTAAATTAATAATTCCGCTTTCTCAGAAAAAGCACAATATAACAATCATCCTTGAAAAGGGAGAAATCTACTTTTCTCCAAATGAAAAAGTCAAAGTGATCACTAAAAATATATCTGCGCTCTGAAAGAATCCACTGACGCTATCGCACATAGTGCTATATACTAGGTGCTGACTAAGGGGGAAGACAGATGGTATATTATGACTAATTTTTACAGTGGGAATAAAACACAGGTAATAATATGCCTATTAACAGAGAGGACTGTTGAGGAATTTCCTGAAATTGTGGAATGAAATGTGCAATAATACAGGCTCGTTCTGAACTGATGTTCCTGCCTCATGGCTGGGAGGGGAGGGATGGGGAGGAAGGCAATTGAATCGATGAGAAAGTGAAGTTGTTTAACCAGGGCGGGTGTTGCACTGGGACAAACACTCCTTGTCCCTTTGCAAGCCTGCTGGTTGCACATTCTTCTTAGAGGCAGAGTAAATCCGGCACATCAACCCCACGCGTGTTCCTGGGCATGACCTTGCCCTTGGCGGTGGGAAATCCCTTTGCTACGGGGACCAGGACCCAGGAGGTGCAGGTGAGTTGTTGAGACGGAGCATTGCAGTCACCAAGGGGAAGTCAGCAGAGCTGCTCTGAATTTAGAAGATCACCCAGTTGTCCTGTCAGGTGTAAATGGCTAAGAATCATCAAGGAAAAGATTACACGTGATAGAGAAGAAAGGGCTGAAAGGGCAACAAAGATGATCGGGGGACTGGAGCACCTCCCTTATGAAGAGAGGCTGAGAGAGCTGGGACTCTTTAGCCTGGAGAAGAGGAGGCTGAGAGGACACCTTATTCTTGCTTATAAGTATCTAAAGGGTGGGTCGAAGGAGGATGGAGGCAGACTCTTTTCAGTGGTTCCCAGTGACAGGACGAGGGGCAACGGGCACAAGCTGGAACAGAGGAAGTTCCATTCAAACATAAGGAAAAACTTCTTTACAGTGAGGGTGCCAGAGCACTGGAACAGGCTGCCCAGGGAGGTGGTGGAATTCCCTTCTCTGGAGATTTTCAAGACTTGCCTGGATGCAGTCCTGAGTAATGTGCTGTAGGCATTCCTGCGTCAGCAGGGGAGTTGGACTAGCTGATCTCTAGAGGTTCCTTCCAACTCTGAAAATTCCGTGATTCCGTGATTCTAGGCAGTCACTTTAATGTCCGGGAGAAGATTTCTGGAAAAAAAAAAAAAAAATTACTACCAAATGTATGTAAGAAAAAAAAAAAAAAAAAAAAGTAGAATAATTGCACTCCCAGGTATCCACTTCCAGGAGATGGATGTGCTTGAAAGAAAGAAAACTTTACAGAGCTCTTCATCTAGCTTGCTACATGGCAGAATAACATCCTTCTGTCTGTCAAATTTTTGCCATCAAAAGGCTATGAAATTCAAAGAAATGTGTTCTTTATGCATTATTCAGTGTAGCTTTCCAGTCGTGTACTTTGTAAATAGTATTTTTGAGGGTTTTGAAATGATGAGGAAACAGGGGCTGGCCAGTTTTCATTAGACTACCTTACAATTTTCAGCAGAACACAAAGTGATTCTCCAGTGCTATAGAAATAGGCAGACTGGATGAGGAACACAATCACCCGTTTTTCCTAAGTGCATGGTGACAGAAAAAGACTCTTCTGTCAGTGAAATGCAGTTTGAGTGAAAAAATCAGAGTACATTAGCTATGTGGCTCCAATTTTGTATGTAAATTGCCTTCCCACACCCTCTCAGTATTAGTGCTTTGGTGACAAGCAAAGAGTGTAATTCTGTTTTGAGCTTTTCATCTGATGATAAGTCTCTGTGCTCACTGCTCCCTAGCTTGTCACCACTGTGGTGAGATCGATTGCATCTTAAGTGCTCCAAGTCATAAGATATTTAGCATACATTCATTAAAATTCCTTATTTCCCCCCATTAATATTTTTAAAATAACTCCCTAAGGTTTTGGGTTCCCCTTGGGGTTAAAGCTAATTTTCAAGGACTTGTTTCAATACATTGCTGGAAATATTTGCTTAACATTAATTTTTTTTTTTTTTTTTTTTTT